>JAGFNQ010004230.1:220220-326922 GCA_024364735.1 Boesenbergia rotunda
GAAATTTTCCATGTTACTATAAATGTAATTTTCTTAACAGTAAGTTTTTTTTATTATTGTCAGGCAACTTCGTCTTCTTCAAACTTTCAGGCAACTATTTTAGCTTTGGGCAACAGATCAAACAAAGAACAAGTAAGATGAATTTAATGATCACTAGCATTAGATTTTAATGAGATCCTTACTTTGTATTTTTCCTCATTGCATGATTATAACTCTTTGCTTCTCACACTAAGTTTTTTCATACCTTTTGTAGCAAATATATCCACTTGCTGGATACCACCTGTTGGATTTTTCCTCCAGCAGGATATCCACATGTTGGATACCCACCGTCTGGATATCCCCCAGCTGGATATTTCTCTTTCGAATATCCACCGGCTGGATATCCACCGAATATCCACCAGTTGTCCCATGGATTGTATACCCACGGAATCGGCCATGGAAAATGTTTCAGTTGGTACGCGTGCTTCTTGTTAAATTTAGTTCTGCAATGTTAAATAGTATTGTTCTCAGCATCTGATCTTGTATATCAATTACATTGTGGGGCTTTAGTTAGTTTGTACTCCATTGCAACTTGTTGCAGCAACTATGCTAATTAGTTCCGTCATATTTCTTTGTAGGATGATCAGGCAAGGTCTAGACAAGGCTCTCATCCTGCAGGTGTAGGTGCAGGTGCAGGTGCTAATTAATTCCGATGAAGATGCTTTCAAGGTATCTTAACCAAGTCATTAACTGACATCTTAATTAGCACTCGAGTGATCACTTAATCATACTCATTAGGTTGTACTAATCTCAGGTATTGTGTGAAAGAGGACATGGCGTAGGGATGATATCAGAGTTGTTAGCTGAGGAAAAAAAAGGCTCCACTTAAAGGAATGATATCAGAGTTGTTAGTTGAGGAAAAAAAAGCTCCACTTGAAGGATACCAATCGTGGAGTTGCTTATTCCATGTTCTTCTCTTATTCCATGTGTTGGGATCTCCCGGCACCAAAACACAAAAACGCAGCGGAAACAAGATCCCTCGAGTGATCCATGAGAAAGAAAACAGGTACAAAGTTCATCTATCTAATAGATTTATCTACAGTGTATACCTTTGGAGCGTACCTTTCGTTTATCCCGCTCGTCCAAGATGCGCCGAATCTCTTGCATGTTCAAGTGTCCGTGCCTCTATTCGTATCCACATGGACACGATCTCTCAACTCCGGGAAGAACTACCTTAGTTGTGCTTGTAACTTGAGGTAGTTCAGAAGACCACCAAGAACCCACAAGGGTTTCGGCCAAGAGGGAGAAGAGGAAGAAGAGAGGAAGGGAAGAAGGGAGAGCTCACACACTTGTCATTCAAAATGACTAGACTCACTTTTATAGTCATCCCATGAATATGAAGAGTCTTTTGTCTCTTTGACTTCCCTTCATTAAAGCCAATAAAGAGCACATCTTTTCATGTGACTGATAGATTCCATTTTATTGATTATTTGAGTTGCTAAATCCCTGTTTGATCTATGTTTTTATTGCTAAAATTGTGAATTGCCTAGGTTTTAGAACTTATTCATATTTGGACTTAAATGCAAAATGACACATATTTGAGTTAATTGGCCACTAAATTCTTGATTTAATTTTTGTAGGCATCAAGGTTCAAGGATCTAGGGCATATTGGGTCAAACTCGAGTTGGAAGTGGCCCGGATCAGATTATCAAGATCACGATTAAATCTGAGCCGTTCGATTCGAAAGCGCTAGATCTGAGCCATCCGGGATGATCTGAAGCCATCCGAGCTAGGGCTAGGGTTGATCAAGCACCCTGATCAAGATCTGAAGGTTTCACCACAATCAGAGCTCAATCAACCGTTGGATCAAGCTTGGAGGGCTCTAGAGCATCCAATCACAGATAGAGTTGATCTGGACCGTCCGTTGCATATCTGGAGGATCCGAGATACCATGAGGCAGATCCTGACCCCAGATCATCATCATAAAAGTTTGGCTCCAATCAGACCAAGATCAGCCGTTGGATTGAAGCAAATCAATCTGGACCGTCCATGCATGAATACTTAAGGAAAATTTTGGCCGCAGCTTCCCTATCGCGTCTTCGCCGCTACAGTGTCTTCCCTTCCGTGTGTTCTTCGTGTTCTTGCGTTTTTCTCTCCATCCGAAGGCGTGATCCCTCGACTCTTGATTCAGAGCTAGTGCTAGGTCGTCGAGGAAGCCATCAGTGAAGTTTCTGGATCAGATTTGCTCAATTCGCAGTACTGTTGAGAGGTTTCCGCAGTTCTGGTCACTTGGCGTCTTTTGATCGGCTGTGCTCGATCACACCCCAACTGAGCTATCTAGAGGGGTTCCCTAGAGAGCTTAGATCATCATCCATCCATTTTCGCACACCGATGCAGCCGAAATGAAGATTCCGAGTGGAAATTTCAGAAATGAAGCAATCTGAACTTGACTCAATCGCAGATGACATTTTCTCCACGATTTGCTGAGTTTGCGGGTCCGATTCTCTCCCTTGCTTGACAACCAAGGAGTACCTGAGCTGAAGAAGGAATCGAGGAGTAGATTTCCTTAGTTTAAATCTTGTTTTAGCTGTAGAATTCAATTCTGTCGAAATCTGTCCTGTTTTCTGCGATTTACAGTTTTCAGTTATCTTAGTTTGTAATTTCTGAGTTGTTTAGTTTAATTAGGATTCTAATCTTCAATGTTAGTAAGTAGGGAACTTGTTTAGTGATAGTTTAAGTCAGATCACAGTTTGCTTTAGTTTTAATCCTTGCGTGCCAACTTCAAATTGCTGCGTGCCAAGTTGTGGGCTGCGTTTCCATATTTTCAGCTTTCTTTCATTAGTTTCTGTTAAGAAATTGCTAGATAAGTTTCCTTGCATCTAGGTTAGTTTCTTTAATTTGTTTTGCACTAGCTAGTTTAGCTCTTTATCTTTTGCGAGAACTAAAATCAGTAGCTAATCTTTGAATTTCTGAACATCAAGTTAATTTCTTCATATCATCATTTCTGAATTTGCTTTTGTTTCTCCAATTCTGATTTCAGTTCCAATTTCTCACTTTAATCTTGTTTAGTTCTTCCCTTAATACCTGTGTTTCCTAATTGAATCCACAGCTTGAAAAGTGGAGCCGAGAAAAATGCTGAATTTGTAAGTTGAGTTAGAGTTTGGTACAAGAAGATTGCCTTTTTTGCGTGCCAACTGAATTGCAATTTCTGCAATCTGAACTTCACTTAGTTTTGTGGCATATGACCGCATTCGGAATCAATAAGTTAGCTGTCATTCATTTTTGAATTGTGTTGGCAGTGGTTAGCTTCCAAAATTTGAGTTAGTTTGAGTTAACATGTGTAGCTTGTTTAATTTCCGAAAGGCATAAATAGCAATTGCTTTGGGCTTGATTTGCTTCAGATAACTTCCATCACACTTCCGATTTCTTTCCATCAGAGTTACTGCGCATTTGAATTTAAGCTTGCTTTCCAAACTTCGGTTACATCTGATAGCGTGACTCGATTTCTATTGGTTGAAGTATCAAGTGCCATCTCTTGCTTAGTTCCATTGTTCACTTTCCTTAATTCTCCTTTTAATTTTCATTCACAATTGCTATCCAAATTCAATCACTTATTTCGAAACCCAAAACAAAAACGATACATAAACACAAGTTTGAATCAAACTAGACAACTATCCCCGAGAAAAATACGACCTGTGGCCCCTATATTACATTTCATTATTTTTGATTGTACAAGGGTTTCCAGTTATTCATTTATAAATTCTAAATTTGAGGCCCACATTCGGACACATAGTTTGGGCTCGTCAGTGACTCTTCACCTTCTCTTCATTCAATAAAGAGAGACTTTTCTTTTTTCCTTCAGTAAACACTTTAATGAATTTCCCCTACAATTTCGATCGGGCCTCTCGGGCTCCCGACCAAGTCTGCCGAGCAAGTCGCCGAGCTCCCGACCCAGTCTGCCGAGCGCCGAGCTCCCGACCCAGTCGGTTGAGCACCGACCCAGTCTATCGAACGCCGAGCTCCCAGCCCAGTCGGTCGAGCGCCGACCCAGTCTACCAAGCGCTGAGCTCCCGACCAAGTCCCTGAGCTCCTGACCTGAGCTCCCGACCAGAGTCTCCCGATCAGATCTCCTGAGTTCCCAACTCGGGCTCCCGATCAGACTTTCCGAGTTCCCAACTCTGGCTCCCGATCTGATTTCCTAATCAGATCTCCCGAGTTCCCAACTCAGGCTCCCGAGAAGACTTCCCGAGTTCCCAACTCGGGCTCCCAATCTGATTTCCCGAAGCATCATATCCTTAGTGTGTGACCCAATAGGTCCTCGTGACGTTGGCAATGCGCCTAAACGCTTTAGACACATAAGCAATGAGCGACATCTAGCAATGCATCATTGCTACCCAAGTAACAAGAAAAGTCGAGATCCGACTAAACCTCCGTGACTATGATAATGTATGACCTTGTCCTTCTATCCTTGATATCTAGATTGACCAATGAGGCATAGACCGTGTCATCCTCGATCAATTTTTGTGTTTCTTGATCCCCGAGTAGACTCACTCAAACAAATGAGCTCAATATCTCATATTGACTCATTTGAGCATGACCATGCGTTTTAGTAGTCCTACTCGATCAAGGGGCCCACAGATATCACTCCCATCATATAGGAGGGATAGATCTCATCTACATCACTTAGATCCCTCCGCATAATTCATTACATACCCAGTGATCGCCTTTATAGTCCACCCTGTTACGGGTGACGTTTGACGATATCAAAGTATATAACTCTTTATGTAGGGAACCGTAGTGACTTCAGGTCAAAGGACTATTCATACTAATAGTCACATGAGAAAGTTTATGACACTCATATGACAATCTATGAAACTTTCTCATAGCGGGTCAATTCAGTACATATTTTCCAATGTATACCCATGTGTCAACTTGATATCACATATCCATGACTTGTGAGCTCAAGTAATCAGTTGACCTACATGCTAGTCTCCATGCATTAATATTGTCCTTGAATATTAATACTTGACTAGGAATAATTTAGTGTAGTGTTCTCTACATTATCTCACTATCGATTCAACCAATCGATATAATATAGATAAGAACCTATTACCCAAGGACATTATTTTTTTTAATCAAATGTTTTATTATTAAAAAGAGAAAATCCAAGTTAGAAGGGGGGCCAGACCTTACCTTCTAACATGGAATTACAAGATCTCAAAAAGGATTTACAAATCTTACAGAAAAAGAACCACCACAACTATACATTTCTTCTTCACTCTTCCAACCGCATGAAAACCCATCTCTATCATCCAAAATTTCTATCTTCCAATGTTTATAACTCCATGCAGTTACAGTCCATTCAACTTTCTAATGTTTAAAACTTCATGGATCTAAAACTGAAGACTTTAAACTTTTCATGTAGTTACAGTCCATTCAAACTTTCCATAAAAAACATTTTGAATCAGAACAAAACAGCAAGGATTCCATATGAGCAGCAAGGATCAGATCAAAACATATCCATAAAAAACTTCTCATGCATATAGAGACTGCAGCTTGCGTGCCTTCCATCACAGCAGCAAGAATACAATACAAATAGCCATCAGACATGTAAAATTTTTCGGAAAATTGTAGCTCCTGATATTTCCTGTCACAAAACTCCCACAACTTCTGGAATCAGATTACAACTCATCAAATCTGATAATATTTATCAGCAGTCTGAACACGTCGAGAAAAGGATCGATCCATATTAGTTTGTTGAGGCTTCATACCCAAAAATTCAATAAACAATCTACAACTCATCAAAACTTGAAAGGGATCGATCCATATTGGTTTGTCGAGGCTTTAACACAATTTTCAGAAACCAGATCCATATTAGTTTGTTGAGGCTTCAACACCCGAAGCATCTAGAAACAATCTACAGCTTATCAAATCAGTTCCAAATTTAAAACCACAAAAGAATCAGAGAAATTCCCAGGAAAGCAAATTACAGCTTCGTGATATTATGAGGATTTAAGCAATGAAAAGATGTGATCAGAGCAAATTTCAGTAATCATGTTATATTTGGGCACATAAATCAGATAAGATTTATTTAGCGCAAACTAAGCCTTTTTACTAGTTGTTTTGCAGCTCATCAATTCAGATAAGATTTATCAGCAAACTAATCAGAACAAAATTCCATCCACTCTGTTAATTGACACAAACTAAGTCTTATTTACTAATTGGCACGATCCATAAACCTGATTATGCCGTTAACCATTATATCAAGACTGAATTCATTGACAAAACCAATACCAAACAAATGATCAGAAATTTCCATAACAAACAGCCAATAACTGAACATTGATTTTTTTGAAACTGCGGGAAAATCAGTGTCCCACCCCCTAACAGAGTCTTCAAGTCCAAATATATCAGAATCCATCCTCCAAATAAATCAGTGTCCCACTCCCTGATTTAAAATGCTTTCTGATCCAATCGAATATAAGGAAATCCCAACTTATCCACCTTACAAATGCCATACAGAGTCTTGTTTATATCTTGCCTTCTCAAAACTTTGTCCCCCGTAAACTGAAAAGCTTGATTAGCCAAGTAGTCCGCAGCTACGTTCCCTTCCCTGAACACATGGGAATAAGTCACCTTGTATCTTCCCATGATTTCTCTGATTTTTAACACTATATTTTTATAATCCCAACAAACTGAAGTGGACTGTATAATCTTCAAAGCAACCATCGAATCTGATTCTAACCAAATCGGTAAATAAATGTAGGCAACTCATAATTCCAATCCAAACAAAATGGCTGACAATTCTGCTTTTACATTTGAAATAACTCCCAATGTGCCATGTTTCGCCATGATAAACTGCCCTGTGTGGTCTCTGTTGGTGCAATCTTGGTTAGGTCAGGGTTGACCTAGGTTGACTAAGCTCGGGTGAGTTTAAGGTCGTATGTTTCGATGTTTGACAATGATATTTGAATGTGATAATGGTTGAATGTTGTAGGAAGTCAAGTGAGTCAAGGTTGACTGGAGGCTTGACGGGAAAAGACCTAGTGGGACTAGGCACACCTAGTGGGACTAGGTGAAGTCCAGGTAGATCGGGGAGATCGTACGCTGGCACAGGAAAAGACCTAGTGGGACTAGGCACACCTAGTGGGACTAGGTGAAGTCCAGGTAGATCGGGGAGATCGTACGCTGGCATGGGAAAAGACCTAGTGGGACTAGGTGAAGTCCAGATGGATCGGAGAGATCGCATGCTGGCAAGGTGGAAGTCTACCGAGAGACTAGACCTAACTCGAGGGTTAGACGAATCTGGTTGGGAACCAGGTCAAGTCCGAGCTGGGAGCTAGGCAGTAGAAATCCAGGTTGGTCAACGGGGTTGACCGGACACTTGGTAGGGGATCCTAGACTTGTGGAAACAAGTTAGGTTGGACTCAATCGATTGGGTAATCGATTGGGTCAATCGATCAGGTGATCGATTACAGCAGGTTATGCAAGGGAGCAGAAGAGTTCTGAATCGATTGGGTAATCGATTCAGGGTATCGGTAATCGATTGGGTAATCGATTACGACAGTTTGCGCGAGAGAACAGAAAAGCTCTTAATCGATTGGGTAATCGATTCAGGGAACTGGTAATCGATTGGCTAATCGATTACGGTTCGAAAACTAGCCGTTGAACGGCTAAATCCTACGTGGTAATCGATTGGCTAATCGATTCAGAAACCCTAGGTGTCGAGTATAAGGGCTTTCGCGCAGGTTTGTGGCTGCAGTTCTTCTCCTCTTCTTCTCCAACTTCATTGCCATTTCAAGGGAAGCCTTGGAGCTTAGTGCTGCTGCATTTCCAAGGTCCAAGAGGTAATCACAAGCTTGAAGATAGCAAGGAAAGCAAAGTGTGAGCTTATTTGTAAATCTTGTAAGATTTCTTTTGTATATTTGCTTTGTTCTTGTTGTATCTTTGTAACAAGCTTGTAAGAGGTTTCTCCACCTCAAGAAGGAGACTTTCATAGTGCATGAGAGTGTGAGGAGAGTGGATCCTTGGATTAGTCACCCGACCGGGGTGGATACCAAGTAAAATCCAAGTGTTAGCGATTGCTTGAAGTCTTCCGCCGCGACAAATCATCTACAAGCGAATCGGAGCTAATCACCCCCCTCTAGCTCGTCTACCGGTCCCAACAGTCTCTAATTACAGCCCCATACGAAGACTCACTTGGGTTCCCTTTCGAGCAACCATCCGTATTTAATTTGTATCCTCCAAAATTCGGCCTCTTCCAGTACCCCAGAAATACAGTATTTTTGATGCCTGCTTTTATAGGAATCCCCCAAGCTTTAGCAATAGAGGTGAAGTCTTTCCAATGTTTACTTTTCATGATTCTAGCCGCTTCTCCTATAACTAAATATTGAATTATATTTCTTTTAGTCTTCTGCACAGCTTGTTTTATCCCTCTGTGTTTAGCATCATTTCTAGCCTTCCATAAGAACCATAAGATGAGGAAAGACATAACCTCCCTAACATGCCCTCCATGAGACCATTCTGATCCAATCATCCAATCCCCCAGTAAGGAAATTCTGTTCACATTAAACAAATTAGCAAAATAAGACCAAACCTCCTTGGCTATTGGGCCATCAAAGAACAAATGATCCCAAATTTCCATAGAATCACAACAAAGACATTTGGAGACTAGAGTGATTCCCCTTTGTTGCAAAATGTTGTCGACAGGTAGTTTGTGCCTCAAATAGCGCCATACGAAAATGGAGATAGATGGATTAAGCAAGCCACTCCAAATTGCAAAATTTATGGGTACCACTGGTTGTGTCTGTCAGACACTATTCCATGCAATTTTTAAAGAGAATTTACCATTCAATGATAACTTCCATATGATGTGATCAGCAACATCTATTTGTGTAGGGATTTCTGCAACTTCAGCCGATATATTAACTGGAAGCAAACTGTTAATTCTGTCCATCCTCCAATGAGATCCTTCCAAAAGTTCGGCAACTCTTATATCAAGATTGTTGGATCGAGAAATGCGAGAGAGGGGGGGGTGAATGTCGCAATTCGTTCGGATTTAAAAGAGCGGGTGCGCAGCGGAAATAAAAGAGAACACAACAACGCAAACACAGCCGGTTTACTTGGTTCGGAGCCTGGGTCGACTCCTACTCCAAGGCCCACGGTCGTTGACCGTTTTCTGCGGGCAATTCTATAAGTTCGCAAAAGTTTACACACAAATAATAATAAAAATATTCTCGTAAACTTAAATACAACTCTTGTTACCGACGTCCGGTGAAGATTGAAGTTTTGGAGCAGCGGGACGTCGTCGGCTTGAGTTGGCAGCTTTCTGGAGCGTGTCGTGGAAGCAGAAGAGCGTAGAATTGTCGAAGGAATTCGTTGTTCAAGAATAGGGTCGAGGCCCTCTTTATATAGGGCAGGGGGCGCCCGACATGCTCGGGGCGCCCCCCACGTGGCTCTTGATCCGGCGAGCCCTCTGGTCAAGGCTGATCTCTTCATCTTCGGGATCAGCTTTGACCGGGGCGCTCGACGCGCGCGGGGCGCCCGATTGACCGGTCAAACTTTATCACCGAGGCTTCGCGAGGGTGAGCTGCAGCCGCCTTCAGTGGCGTGGCACAGTGGGCGCCCGAGACACGCGGGGCGCCCGACATGCGGGGCGCCCGATACACGCGGGGCGCCCCCAATTGCGCTGCTGTCGGGGCGTTTACCTCTCTGCTGACTTTGGGTTGACTCTGGGGCGCCCGACACATCCGGGGCGCCCTACTCAGCTACGGCCTCACTCCTTTGAGGCTCTCTGAGCTGCAGAAACACAGTCCTTCGGTCCTGCATCCAGGGTTAGTCCAAAACAGCAAATAATAAGTTAGTTAAAACAGCCTTAGCTGTCTTGGTTCTGACTTTGGATCTCCAAAATGGAGCCCTAGGTCGAACCGACGCCTAATGTTCCCTCGAGGGGAACGCGTCCTCACCTACTCCTCTCGGGAGAATTTACCTGGTGCCAACCGGATCCTCCAGTTGGACTTTTGCCCGGCAGCCCTTCGCCAGGTCTTGAGTTTCGCCCAGCAGCCCTTCGCCAGGACTTGGTTTTTGCCCAGCAGCCCTTCGCCAGGTCTTGAGTTTCGCCTAGCAGCCCTTCGCTAGGACTTGGTTTCCTGACAGCCCATCGTCAGGTGCCTAGCAGCCCTTCGCTAGGACTTTGTTTCCTGCACTCTCAGTGAACAACGTTAGATCACAAATAACCCTTAACTTTGAATCCTTTGCCAATATCAAAACAAGGTTCGATCTGGTGCTTCTTGCACCAACAATCTCCCCCTTTTTGATTATGGCAACACAATTCAAAGTTAAGGAAAAACTTATAACAGTTTAAGCACAACAGGTTAAGCAATGAAGTATAACTATTTATGAGTAGAATAAATGTAGAGTTGAAAAAAAATATTTATTTTTCATACTCCCCCTAAAACCCTGAATACTTGTATTTACAACTCTTAACTTTGACCTTTCCTCCCCCTTTGACATATATCAAAAAACAGGCATGGGTGAACAAGGTATCTAACAGGGATTTATGAGTTTTTCTAAGTGCTTCATGTTTTTGACAAAGTATTTCAAAAACAGAGTAAAAATATTTTCAAAACTTTTTACACTTAGATAATTTTCAAGTATAAAGCAAGTACTTTTGAGAAGTTTGAAAAATTAAGTGTCAGGTACTTGGTTTAAAAATAGTTAAGTACTAAACTCATTTAAATACTTGAAATAAATTTTTGAAAGGAATTGTTAAGTACTTAGAAATAATTTTTGAGAAAGACTTAGAAATAATTTTTGAAAGAAATAGTTAAGTAATTGGAAAAAACTGTTAAGTACTTAAGTTGTATTTAAAAAAAATTAAGTAAAAAATCAAGTACTTAAATTGATTTTGAAAAAATTAAGTACTTCGGATGTTTTTGAAATTCAAATTTGAAAAATTTGATTCCCTCTTTTCTTTCCTATCTCTCCCCCTTAATGTTAAATTCTTCTCCTTTGACCATTTTTAAGTTCAATTAAGAAAAATATTTTGAAGGAAGTGATAAGGAGAATGTTTGTGTATCAGAGCCTATGAATTTTGAAAGCAAAAAGATACTTAGAATAATTTTGAAGGCATAAAAAACTTAAATTTCTAGATTAAATCCATTTAAAAAATGTATTTGTAGGCAAATCTTTAAAAGCTTCATGCACTTAGAACACTTTTGCCTTGAAAAATATTTGTACTTTTGGAAACATTATATTTTGAAAAATAGCAGTACTTTTTGAAAGATATTATGCATTTTTGAAGACATAAGTACTTTTGAAATAAATTATGATTTGAAACACATAAGTACTTTTAGAAAAATATTTTACTTGACTAGGTTTCTTTTCCAGTCTGACACAATCCTAAGAAACCTTGTTGATTACAAGGACATTTCCCTAAGTGTCCTGGAAAAGTTCTCCAATTCAAGTAAATACTATCTCCAAAAAAAAAATGATAGTACTTTGAAAGTATATGCTAGTACATTTTGAAAAATGTATGACCTTTTGAAAACACAATATTTTGCTTGACTTGGTTTATTGTCCAGTCTGACACAATCCTAGGAAACCTTGTTGACTACAAGGATATTTTCCTAAGTGTCCTGGAAATTCGCCAACCCAAGTAAATATTATTTCAAAAGCAATTTCATAGGCCACAATAATAATAATATTTTGAACGAAAAATTATTTATGTTTTCAAAAGGATTTTAAACTTGCAGTGCATGAAAACATATATTTTGAAAAATTTTCAACAATTCTTTTAATTTGATCTCCCCCTAAACTTGACCCAGTCCTAGGAAGCTTGTTGACTATAAGCGATCTTCCTCTGAGTCTTAAGGTTTGATTTAAATTATAAGAATTGTCTAATAACAAAAAAAAATTAATAAATACATTTCAGAAATTCTTCTTTTGACTCAAACTCCCCCTAAATTTGACACATCCCAGGAGTCCTTATGGATCATGAAGTGGATCTTCCTCTGTGTCTTTAGGGTTTATTAAAATCAAAAGAATAATTTTGAATATCAGTATGGTAATATAATTTTAGGAAATTCAACTTGAAATGAAGATAATTTTCAAACATAAGCCCCTTTTTCGAAAAACATTTTGAAATGATAATGATTTTTGTGAAGCACAATTTTGAAAAATATAGTGATTATTTGAAGGCATAAAACTTCTTCTTTTAATTTGAACTTCTCTTAAATCTGACACAGTCCTGGGAGGCTTGTTGACCACAAGTTAATCCTCCTCTTAGTCTTAGGGTTTGTCAAAATTAAAGGAACAATTTTGAACATGCCTTTTGAGTATGGTAATTTTTAAGGAGATAGATTTTTGAAAATATAATTTGGTATGATAACACAATTTTCGAAAACCATTTTGAAATGATAATAATTTTTCAAAGATATTTTGAAAGAAAATTAAAAAGAATAAACCACTCCCCTTTTGACATGAAATAAAAGATGTAAAAAAATAGAGTACAGTGAATTAATTTGAAACAAGAAATAACTTTGAATAACTTTTGAAAGTATATTTTATTTGAAAGAGTAGTGAGTTATGCATTTAGGTCCTAGATGTCTCACCCAGTACTACATGATCAAGCATGTTAACCTTAAGGGTTTTTGTGAGACAGGTTTTAGTAGAAGATTTATTTTGAAAAGACCATGAATAAATTTAAAGAGTTAAATTAATTTTTTAAACACAATTTAAATTTATTTTGAAAAAAGATATTTGAATCTAAAATTAACTGAAAATTTGTGTTAGATTCGAATTTAACAAAAAATAATTTGAATTTGAATTTCAAAAATTGGCTTCCAGGTCTTGGCGAGGCACTAGGCCTTCTTTGGCCGTAGCCTTATGGGATCATCCACCCTTTCCTTGACAAAGCCTTTTAATGAAATTTCATTTTCAAAATTATTCTTTGAAAAATTTCTGGTCTAACTAGTTTGGGTCTTGGATCGGTAGTTTCGGCTAGTTCCGCCAAATTAGCTTCCCTAACGTACTATCATCTCACCTCCACCCAATACTATGTTGTCCAAATTTCAGTTAAACTATTTTGTCCTTAAACTAATCAATCCTAATTTTAACCAAAAAAAAAATAAAAAGAAACATACAGTTAATGCAAAAATTATCTAAGTTACATCATAATCGTAATAATATTCTGGATTATCAAAAACAGCAACATTATGAATTAAATTTGCTAACACATTAGCCTTAACTGATTTATAAGATTCAATCATATTATTCATGGTAAATAATGGATTTTGAAATATTGTAAATTTACCTCTTGATTCCCGATTGGGAATCTCCCCCTTGATTCTAGCCATGTTTCCTTTGATTGATTGTTCTTTCGGCATTTTGTAGTGGTTGTGAGCCATTCGGACCCGTTTCCGAGGATCTCCTTCTTCATCGTCAAGTTCTGAGTCGGACTTAGGTACTGGTTTAGGCCTCTTTTGCAGTTTTCTTGGAGTTTTCTCTGCAATAGAATTTATACCTTCCTCGACCATTACAGTATCTATTTGATTATTTAATTCTAATTTTGAACAGAATTCAAAATTGGTTACCGTCTCAGTCAATTTGTCTTCTGATTCTGGTTCGACTTTGGATTCGAGTTCAGTCTCTGACTCGGCTGTTTGTACTTGAACCGAAAGGACAAGATAACTTACCTGATCTTCTTCTTCATCTGAGATCTCTTGATGAAGGTCAATCAGTTTTTCCCAGATTTCTTTAGCACATCTGAAGGATCCGACCCGCTTCAATTCTTCATTGGTTAGGCCACACTGTAGGATTGCAGTAGCCCTTGCATCGGACTCAATCTTCCTCAGAGTTGGTTCGTCCAGTTTATCCCAGGCGATCAACTTTCCATCTTCTGTAGGTGCTGAAAACCCTGTTTGGATCATCATCCATAAATCCAGATGGGTCTTTAGGTGAGATTCCATTAGGCTCTTCCAGGTTCTGAAATTCTCGCCACAGAATAGGGGTGGACGGACACTATTCCATTCTTGATTGGCCATTTAGTTTATACCTCGTACACAAAAATAACAAAAAAAAATGTACCAAGACTTGGTCTTGGATTAGTAGTGCGGGAGAAGGGAAAATATAGCCCAAAAAAAAATATTACACGAATTTCGAGGTGGAATAATAATAAAATAATAAAAATAATTTATGATAAATTTTTGAAAATGTTGATTTTGTCAATTCTGGTTAATGATGAAAAAGTAGGAATTTAATGTTTAAAAAAAATTTTCTCAAACTAAAGTAGCACAAATTTCGAGAAAAATATTAAAATAATAATTAAAAAAATTTATGACAAAATTTCAAAAATTGTTTGTTTTATCAATTCAGACTTATGGTGAAAATATGAAAATTCAAAATTGAAAAAGGTTGAGTTGCACCAAGTTTGAACTACCCCGCTCTGATACCACTTGTTGGATCGAGAAATGCGAGAGAGGGGGGGGTGAATGTCGCAATTCGTTCGGATTTAAAAGAGCGGGTGCGCAGCGGAAATAAAAGAGAACACAACAACGCAAACACAGCCGGTTTACTTGGTTCGGAGCCTGGGTCGACTCCTACTCCAAGGCCCACGGTCGTTGACCGTTTTCTGCGGGCAATTCTATAAGTTCGCAAAAGTTTACACACAAATAATAATAAAAATATTCTCGTAAACTTAAATACAACTCTTGTTACCGACGTCCGGTGAAGATTGAAGTTTTGGAGCAGCGGGACGTCGTCGGCTTGAGTTGGCAGCTTTCTGGAGCGTGTCGTGGAAGCAGAAGAGCGTAGAATTGTCGAAGGAATTCGTTGTTCAAGAATAGGGTCGAGGCCCTCTTTATATAGGGCAGGGGGCGCCCGACATGCTCGGGGCGCCCCCCACGTGGCTCTTGATCCGGCGAGCCCTCTGGTCAAGGCTGATCTCTTCATCTTCGGGATCAGCTTTGACCGGGGCGCTCGACGCGCGCGGGGCGCCCGATTGACCGGTCAAACTTTATCACCGAGGCTTCGCGAGGGTGAGCTGCAGCCGCCTTCAGTGGCGTGGCACAGTGGGCGCCCGAGACACGCGGGGCGCCCGACATGCGGGGCGCCCGATACACGCGGGGCGCCCCCAATTGCGCTGCTGTCGGGGCGTTTACCTCTCTGCTGACTTTGGGTTGACTCTGGGGCGCCCGACACATCCGGGGCGCCCTACTCAGCTACGGCCTCACTCCTTTGAGGCTCTCTGAGCTGCAGAAACACAGTCCTTCGGTCCTGCATCCAGGGTTAGTCCAAAACAGCAAATAATAAGTTAGTTAAAACAGCCTTAGCTGTCTTGGTTCTGACTTTGGATCTCCAAAATGGAGCCCTAGGTCGAACCGACGCCTAATGTTCCCTCGAGGGGAACGCGTCCTCACCTACTCCTCTCGGGAGAATTTACCTGGTGCCAACCGGATCCTCCAGTTGGACTTTTGCCCGGCAGCCCTTCGCCAGGTCTTGAGTTTCGCCCAGCAGCCCTTCGCCAGGACTTGGTTTTTGCCCAGCAGCCCTTCGCCAGGTCTTGAGTTTCGCCTAGCAGCCCTTCGCTAGGACTTGGTTTCCTGACAGCCCATCGTCAGGTGCCTAGCAGCCCTTCGCTAGGACTTTGTTTCCTGCACTCTCAGTGAACAACGTTAGATCACAAATAACCCTTAACTTTGAATCCTTTGCCAATATCAAAACAAGGTTCGATCTGGTGCTTCTTGCACCAACAAAGATTTCCAACTAGGGCACATGACTAGAACAAAGGTCCACGATCCAGCCATGTATCAAGCCAGAAATGCAGCTTACTTTCTCCCAAAATACAACCTGTATTTTGCTCTGCTAAGCTTCTAAACTTGATTATTCGGTGCCAACAAGGAGATGCCTTACCTTTCAAATGAACAATAACTGGGTGTGTAGAACTACAATACATCCTTGTTAGGAAATTAGCCCAAAGTGTATTTTGCTCTCTGAATCTGTACCAGAGTATAACCACCATTTCCACACTAAAGTCTGCTAGCTTTCTCACTCATAATCCTCCTTCTATTTTCGGCTTACTAATTTCTCCCCAAGCAATCCAATGAGCCTTCCTTTTGGTGTCTATAGAACCCCAAAAAAATCTTGCAAATATCATTTCCAAATTATGTAAAATTGACAAAGGAGGAAGTAGCACCTGCAATAAGTAAAGGGGCATTGAAATGAGCACACTTTGAATCAGTAAGAGACGACCACCATAAGAGAGCCGCGAGATAGTACATCCCATGAGTTTCTTCCTTATTTTTTGTATCAGAGGTTGAAAATATACTGACTTTCTGATCCCAGTGAAAATAGGTATTCCTAGGTAGTTCATAGGCCATGTCCCTTCCGCAAAGTTTGTGGTAGCTAAAATTAAACTTCTACGGTCTTGTGGTATGCTTCTCGAGAGATAAATCAAACTTTTTCCAGCATTGATCAATTGGCCTGATTGCACCTCGTATGCATCAAGGAAAATCTTTACCTTTTTTTACACAATCAATAGACCCATTCAGAAAAACCATAACATCATCCGCATAAGCCAGGTGAGATATCTTCATATCACATCCCGTAGCATAGCTCAGCTTAGGATTTTTAAGAATGAAATTTTCCAAACCCCTGGATAAGAACTCCGATGCTATGATAAACAAGAAAGGAGAAATAAGATCCCCTTGTCTTAGCCCTCTTTTGGATTGAAAAAAACCTGCAAGATGTCCATTAACACGGATCGAAAACCAACAAAAAGTAATACATCTCCCAATCATAGCTATAAAAGAATCCGAGAAACCAAAAGCTGTCATAATCCTGAATAATAAACTCCATTGTATTCTATCAAAAGCTTTGGCTATGTCCAGTTTCATAATGACATTCCCCCCTCTAACATGGATATTTAGCTTATGAGTCAATTCTTGGGCTAACAAAATATTATCAGAAATTAGTCTGTCTTTCACAAATCCACTCTGAGCCAGAGAGATAATCTTATGAAGTATTTTCGTTAGCCTATTCGCCAAGAGTTTAGAGACAATCTTATAGGACACATTGCATAAGCTAATGGGTCGGAAATCTTGCCATTTCTGAGCATTTTTTTTTTGGAATCAAAACAACGGTTGTGGCAACCATTCCTCTTGGAAAAAAACCACCTTTAAAGAAGTCCAACACAGCTTGTTGCACATCATCTTGAATAATATCCCAACAAGAAACATAGAAGGCTGTAGAGAAACCATCTGGCCCAGCTGCACTATCTTGGTCTATTTCCCATATTACTCGCTTTATTTCCTCCTTAGAAGGCAATATCATAAAAGAATTATTCTCCTCCGCAAAGATAAGCTTAGGAATATGACTAAGGTCTGCCCCTATATAGTTAAATTCTTCCCCTGTTAATAATTGTTCGAAGAATTTAACAGCTGAAGCTCTAACAAGTTCTGGTTTCTCCAAACATTCCCCTCCATTCCATATCCGAAAAATTCTGTTGGTTATTCTCCTTGTTTTTACCATATCATGGAAAAATTTTGTATTTCTTTCTCCTTCTCCCCTCCATTTGATTGCTGCTCTTTGTTTCCAAAAGTCTTCCTCCATTTGAAGTGTTTTAAAGAGATGGCCTTGACTTTTATTTCGGTAGATTTGGTTCTCTTCATTAGGCTCCGAATCAAACTGTTTTTCTGCCTCAGAATACAATTGTTCAGCTCTTTGAATATTGACATGAATGTTTCCAAATACCTCCTTGTTCCACCACTTCAAATGCTCTTTTAACCTTTTCAATTTATTCTGCAGTTTTTGAAGACCAAAACCTGGACTTGGCAAATTCCAATTCAATCTTACCGTTTGCATGAAGCCATGATGCCTTAGCCACATCTTTTGAAATCGAAATGAGGCTACTACTTTATCAAAGATAGGAAAAGAGATCAGCAATGGGCAGTGATCAGAGGCAGCACGGCTAAGGTGTTCCACCCGGACTGAAAATTCATGTCCTTGCCAAAATGGAGAAATCAGAATTCTATCAAACCTCTTCCATACCTTGTTGTTAGTCCAGGTGAAGTAATCTCCAACATATCCAGCATCAATCAGCCCTGTTGCCATTAAGAAATTGTTAAAATCTTCAATTGCTCCTAATCCTGTAATAGTTCCTGCAGAATGTTCAGTAACATTGGCAATAACATTAAAATCTCCACCAACCATCCAGAAAACCTCATCATTTGGTTTGATATTTTCTATCTTCTCCCAAAGTTCATACCTTTCAACTCTTGAACACTTTGCATAAACAATTGTTAACAGAATTTCAATTGGGAATATAGCAGATTTCAAACTCAAATGTAGGAATTGTTCATGATCAACCAATACTTTGCAAACTATATTGGCATTATAAATAAACCATATTTTCCTGGAGCAATTAGCAATTACTGAGGAAAACCCAATCTACTTGTAATAAAGGAAGGATCAAGTGGAATCATTGGCTCTAAAATACCGAAGAAGTTTAAATGAAAATGTTTCTTCAGATAATGCAATCTTCTAATTGATGCAAGGTTACCTATCCCCCTAATGTTCCATATCATACCTGACATTAAAACATTGAAGAGTAAGAAAGCCTTTGTGCTTGAGATTTACTTCTAGTGACCCTTTGGGAAGCACCAGAAGGAATATTTTTATTAGCAGTCTTCTTTGGAGAAGCAATCCAAATAGTATCTGTATAAACCACCATAGGTAGTGATGAAGACCTTTGCAAATGCCCCACTTCCTCATCATCAGATCCATACTCCTCCATGAAAGATTTAGTAAACTCAGCTCTATCAGGTTCTCTTTGCATGTTTGGAAATGAGGAATTTTCACATTGTTCCGAATCTACCTGGTCTTGATTAAAGTTGCAACATCCTCCCTGATCTTTTAATACTTCCCCATCAAAATTCAGAGCCTTATCTCCTTGCTCTGCTTTATCCTCTCTTATGACTACTTTTGCCCTTGATATTTCCTCAATATGTACATTAGAATCAACTATTTTAGGAATCTCTTGTGCAGTAAATTCTTCAGCAGATGCCACTTGATTATTAGATAAAGTATTTCCTTCAACAAAAGTTACCTGAGCTGAAGTTGATACATTTGATACATTCTGCCGTATCAACTGCACATCTCTCTTATATCCTTCCTTATGCATAGAGAATTGTTTCTTCTGCACAACATGATCTGTGATTGTTGCCTTTGATTTACCTTTATATTCTCTTCGAGCAAAAGAGACACCCTTGTCCAAATCCTCATTTACTAGGATTCGAGTGTCTAAATCATTGAAATCATTCAGATCCTCTTGATCTTCTTCCTCCAAGATAGCCAAAGTATGAAATCTGTTTGCTAATGCATCTTCCATCTTGTCTACATGAAATGGCTAGCCTGAAGTATTTTGTTTTTGAACCCAAATTTGTTTAGCTATTCTCTGCGTATCTCTATCTTGTAGAGTTTCAGAAAATTCTCCATCTACTCTACCTCCCTCCTGTGCATGCTTTTGATTTAACTTCTCACGTAGATCTTCTCCAGGAGTAATAACAGCAGCTATATTTCTTTTCCAATCAGGCATCGATTGCTTTCCATTGACATAGCATTCACTCACAGAATGTCCCAGACGAAGGCAATACTCACAATATTTAGGAATCTTCTCAAAAACTACTTTCTGTATCCTTTTTTCCTCCCCAATTCCTATCCAAAATTCTTCTACCATTGGTTTTAGCAAATCAATTTCAACACATACTCTTGCCATCAAGGACATTATTATACTTAGTTATTTGGCACAAATACAAAGTAAGTATAATAACCACACATGCCTTTATTAATGATAGAATATGATACAAAATGTCTCTAGTCAATTATCACATAATTGGCTCTAGGGCTCCTACTAACACCATGTTCTAAGCTACTTAGCTAGTAAATTCTTTTCTTCTCTTAGCGAGTTGCTTAGTGTACTCGCATTATTGATTTTGATGCTTCTTGATGTGATACCAATCGTGGGTGAAGTCTGTTTTGTCATATGATAATCTCTGCTATATGAATCATGAGTGGATACGTTTTCTCCCAACTAATACAATCGTAGATGTTATATGATGCTTGCAAATTTTGATGGAACTCATAAGCGGTATAAGCGGTATGACTGCTTATGGATTTAAATCCTTACAGACATCATAACCATTTTCTCCCTATACGCATGACTAATTTGGAAATTGTTGATCAGGTTGTTGTGTGTATGAGATGGCTGCTCATCGACCTGCATAGTTTGTAGCCTAGTTGATATGGTTAAAAGCACAGTTTGCAGCCTAGTAATAGTGCAATTTGTCCAAGCATAGGATGTTGTGTGTATGAGATGGTTGGATCGGTCTGAAATCCGATCAGGGAGTTGGCACAAACTCTCTTGATAGTAGATCGGTCACAAGACCGATCCAGAAAGTTTCTGAGGAAACAGAAGGTTTTCTGAACGGTCTGGTGACCAATCAGAAAACATTTTGTGTCACAGAAAGAAATCTGATCGGTTAGTGCGACCGATGAGCATCAGCCTGGACCGATCAAGAGGTAGCCTGATCGGTCCAGCCCTTCCTGATCGGTCACTTGACCAATTAGGGAATTCCCTGATCGATCACCTTGATCGATCAGGGAGTTGGCACAAACTCTCTTGATAGTAGATCGGTCACAAGACCGATCCAGGATGTCTGATTGGTTTATTGACCGATCCAGAAAGGTTCTGAGGAAATAGAAGGTTTTCTGAACGGTCTAGTGACCGATCAGAAAACATTCTGTGTGGTCACAGAAAGAAATCTGATCGGTCAGTGCGACCGATCAGCACCAGCCTGGACCGATCAGGAGGTAGCCTGATTGGTCCAGCCCTCGCTGATTAGTCACCTTGACCGATCAGGGAGTTGGCACAAACTCTCTTGATAGTAGATCGGTCACAAGACAGATCCAGGATGTCAGATCGGTCTGTTGACCGATCCAGAAAGCTTCTGAGGAAACAGAAGGTTTTCTGAACGATGTGGTGACCGATCAGAAAACATTCTGTGTGGTCACAAAAAGAAATCTAATCGGTCAGTGCAACCGATCAGCACCAGCCTGGACCGATCAGGAGGTAGCCTGATCGGTCCAGCCCCTTCCTGATCAGTCACTTGATCGATCAGGGAATTCCCTGATCGGTCAAGGTGATCGATCAAGTGAGTTGACCTGAATTTCGATCAGAACAGATCGTAGGAAGTGTGTGCACGACGTCTGTAGGTGTCAGGAGAGAAGCTTAAGAAGATGAAGAAGTTGGCGAAACAAAGAGGAACAAGAAGTTGTAATTCACACCCCCTCTCTAGCATCCCAACATAAAAGTATATATCTAAATGTTTGTAATTTTAATTTAAATGCTTGGATTGCTGTTTGTAACTGATTAGCCATTATTTACTATTTGAAACTCACTCTATGGTTCTATTTGGACATCTGACTTTGATGGATGCCAGTGATCTCGAAGAAAAAGAAAAATTGGATACATAACCATGAATTGTAACAAAATGACTATATAGATACACACACTGTAACAAATATTGGATACATAACCATTTTTTGAAAATAAGAGCTTATGTATTTCGACCTACCAACAAAAAAATCTTCTACTCTCATAATTCTCAAGCATAACATATTGTCTCAGACATTCAGAGAAGATAAGGTAGCATTTAAACATGCTTCATAGTTTTAATAATTTCAAATACTAAACTCCAGTTAAATATAATTACAACACTTGCATTACTTAACCATACCAACTAACAAACAAAACAAGTATACAACCAAAAGAATTAAGTTCACTATCACTAATATCCAGACCATGAGCGGTACATTCCAATTTCCCATATTATGTCGAGGATAAGCAATATGTTCACTTCTACTCTTGACTCATGTTTGACAACATTCGAAAATGTATACGACCTAGTGTCTTCATTAATCCAGTATTAGACGTCACCCACTTTAACCATCCATGCTGCTTACATCCATAATATAGTCTTCCTGGGTTCTTGATTGATCTAGAGACAATCACTAATGTTCTTTGTCCACATTCCTTGCATCGTACAGTTTCAAATTTGGTATGGTCGATGCTGCAAGTACTTGAAGATGTCATTCAATAGCACCTAGTATGAAAATTTTGACAAATTTCACGCGAAATAGATAAACTTTGATAAAACCTTTTTCATACTGAGATAAACAAAGACGTGGAGGTAAATTTCTACTTGAAGAACCTAAAAAATCATATATAAAACGACATGCATTTTTACACAGCAAGAAACGAACTATAACTATGCATTTGTACACATCCATTTTAGGGGTCGAGCAGCAGGAAACTGTAACTATGCATTATCACGATCCCTAAGAAATCACAATTTTTACAATTTACATCTAAATCACAATTAACCTTCCCTACACGTTGCTTAATAGCATTCCAACACTCTAATCCACCGCATATAAGTGAAAGTGAGAATCAACACTTCACACAAATGTTTGACGATGAGAATGAGTAAAACTGAAACAGAATTAACTTAGACCGTAGATGCACAAGCCGGTTAATTGCCAAGGACCATAGATGCACATCAACATTATACAAAATATTGAAAGGCAATAGAAGGTGAAAGCTTATATATCAGCTTATATAGAGCATAGATGCACAAGCCGGTTAATTGTCAAGGACCATAGATGCACATCAACATTGGCTTCCTCGTCTACAGGCTCAAAGCTTATATATCAGTTTGAAATTTTACCATTCCGATAGGAAGTAGGAACATGAGTATGCTGTGGATTGAGGTATGATTGATATAGAGAACTATACATGTGATTTGAAAGAGAACTAGGACATAAACAAACTATATCAGAATTTACATACATTATGATTCGTAGAAAATTAGAATTAGGGCATCAAGTAATCAAGCCTTGGAAATAGGACACGCGATCGAGCACGCCGGGGCTGATCTTGGCAGTTAAACCCTCTGGAGCACACGATCAAGAAGGAGAAGGCCGAAGCTCGCCGGGGTTGATCTTGGCACGCGATCGAGCAGGCGATCGCCGGCGATGCACATGGGATTTAGGGCAGCGAGAAGGTAGGCAGCGACGACTGGGAAGCAGCGATCCGAACTGATTTAGGGCAACGAGAAGGAGCTCCAAAGGGGAACCCCTCGGAGGCAAGACGCGAGAGGAGATCTTGCAACGAGAAGTAGGGATTCGAGAAGGAACTCCAGAGGAGAACGCGAGGAGGCAGGAGGCGAGAGGAGATCTGGCAGCGAGAAGTAGGGATTTAGGGCACGCGTTTGTTGTCTGCGAAGGGGGAGTTCAGCGAGAAGGGATTTGGGGCACGGGTCGAGCGTGAGAGAAATTTGATTGCGAGTGGGAGGTGAAGTCACGCAAGATGCACGTGATTTTTTTTATCGTTTTGTGTTCAGGACAGAAGGACATACGGGAGTTCGGGACAGAGGATCCGCACTGCGGCTATTCACGATATTTTTTATCCGCTGGCAGCTTGATGGGGAAAGAGGCAACGGAAGGGATGCGCTGCCTTTTCATCNTTATACAAATTTATTTATCCATAATTTATAAAATAAACCGCGCTAGATTTATTTTATTAATTAAACCAATTAAATTGGTTTAATCTCCTTTAATGGCCGGCCACCACAAGGAGGTTAGCACCTCCTTTGGCCGGCCAAACCAACCCGAACCGGTCGCGAATTAAACTCATTTAATTCGCCCAAAAAGCCTTCAAAAGACTTAGCCATTTTTAGCTTCCATTGCGCCTCTGATTAACTCAGATTCGACTCGTTTCTCTTGATCGGAAAATCTAATTTTCAACTCGTTTTAAATCCCTCGGATTACTCGTATCGCGTGTGACTAAATAGGCTTTCGATTTATGTTGGCCGTCTATAATTAACCCATTAATTATAGAACGATCATGAGTGGCACCTAGTAGTACATCATGATCCCCAATTAATCGAAAGATCAACGGTTTGACCCCAGAAGAAATTATTCTGAAACCCTTCAGCAGCTCTAATGAATCGTGCCTCATTCCCTTCACCACCTTATACCCACTTGGTTCAGGACACGGTCTATGGTGTCAGTCCCCACTAGGCTGACTACGTCACACCTAGCCCAAGTAGTGTCTTCCTCGTCCTTTGGATTTCTAATTACTCTCATGTATTTAAGAGACTCGCACTCTTAACATGATATGCTCTGGCCAGAGGCTTTGAGTAACAATCCGACGATAGGCCTGGGTATACATCTCCTCGCAAGGAGTGGTGAATCCTTTGTAGGCTGTTCAAACATCTTCGGGCACTTCGGCTTATACCCAATCATCCTGGGTCCACACCTCCTTGGAGATGCTTGCTTAAGATGTCAAAGTATAAGTCTCCATGACCAAGATGACTTGAACACCGCAAGTCAAAGGAACATCGCACTTAAGCCGCAGTAAGATCTTCATTGACATATCTACATGTAGATTCCCATATGAAGTCTTACAGCTAATCACTCCAATGAACTAGTTCCCTTAACTAGCATCCATGTTTATCTCCGGACATCCCAATGTCACCAGCTAGTGAGAATCAGCTGATTAGAGAATAACCCATGCTAGTCTCAACAGAATTGATAGTGTCCGTTTTTATCAATTCATCGACTAGGGATAATTTCAATACTTCACAATTGCACATTAGAGATAATCACTAGTTGTGATCCCATCACAAATTCTCTTATGCTGTGAGTTGTATTGCGGACATTCAGTAGATGAGTTCAAGATCCCAATCAAATACACAAAACATGTATACTCAAATAGTGAATTATCATTTATTAAAATAAATGTTTACATCATAAGGCGATTGCCTTAGGACACTTCTCTCATATCACTAACAAACTCCCACTTGGCCTAATGCCAATCGCTATGGTATCCAATACCATAGGCTCTAACATGACCCTCAAACTTGTTTTGAGGCAAGGCCTTAGTTAAAGGATCCGCTATATTCCTTTCAGTGGGAACTCTCTCAATTTGTATGTCATTCCTACTTATAATCTCTCTGATCAGATGATAGCGTCGAAGCACGTGTTTGGATTGCTGATGAGACCTTGGTTCCTTTGCTTGTGCAAAAGCTCCATTGTTGTCGCAGTAAACCGGCACTGCTTCATCAATGGTTGGAACCTCATCAAGTTTCGAGACAAACTTCTTGATCCAAACTGCTTCCGTGGTATAATCCGCTACGGTGTCTTGTTTGGAACCTTTCCAACTTACTGCGCCTCCATTCAAAGTAAATACGTATCCAGACTACGATTTGGAGTCATCCTTATCTGTCTGGAAACTGGCATCTGTATACCCACGTATTATCAAATCTCCTTCTCCATATATTAGAAATACATCCTTAGTTCTTCTTAAGTACTTAAGGATTGTCTTAACAACCGTCCAATGATCCATTCCTGGATCAGATTGGTATCTGCTCGTGACGCTCAGAGCATACGATACATCGGGCCTAGTACATAACATAGCATACATGATAGATCCTATTGCGGATGCATAGGGAATCTTATTCATGCTAATCCTCTCGTCTTCTGTGCGCGGACACATAGACTTCGAAAGGTTGATCCCATGCCTGATGGGAAGGTAACCTTTCTTGGATTCCGACATGCTAAACCCTTTTAGTACTCGGTCTATATATGTAGACTGCGAAAGACCAAGCAACCGTTTTGATCTATCTCTATAGATTCTAATCCCAAGGATATAGGTTGCTTCTCCCAGGTCTTTCATGGAGAAAGTTTTGGACAACCAAATCTTAACTGTCTGTAAAACTGATATATCGTTTCCTATAAGTAAGATGTCATCGACATATAATACTAGGAATACGACTGCACTCCCACTAACCTTCTTGTACACACAAGGTTCGTCAGGATTTTGTGAGAAATCAAACTCTTTGATTGTCTCATCAAAACGGATGTTCCAGCTCCTAGATGCTTGCTTTAGTCCATATATGGATCGTCGAAGCTTGCATACCTTGGTTTTATCAACCGATGTGAAACCTTCAGGTTGTATCATGTATACATCCTCAAGTAGGTTTCCATTAAGGAAAGCTGTTTTCACATCCATTTGCCATATCTCATAATCATAATGAGCTGCTATGGCTAGGAGCATCCGAATGGATTTAAGCATAGCTACTGGCGAATAGGTTTCATCATAGTCAACTCCTTGTTTTTGACGATATCCTTTTGCCACTAATCTAGCCTTAAAGGTAACAACATTACCTTCCATGTCGGTTTTCTTCTTGAAAACCCACTTGCACCCTATGGGTTTGATCCCTTCAGGTGGGTTAACCAAGTCCCATACTTGATTTTCGTACATGGAATCCATTTCCGACTTCATGGCCTCAATCCATTTGTCCCTTTCTGAACTTTTCAGAACTTCTTCATAACTGATAGGTTCGTCATCACCAATGAGCAACACGTCGTTCGATTCACTTACGAGAAATCCGTATCTCTCTGGAATGTTGCGTGTCCTATCAGACCTACGAAGAGGTGGTGTAGTTTTAGGTTCAACTGATAGCTCATCACTATGAGTTTCGGTTGTGGGTCTAGACTAGGTGTCTCTGTAATGTCTATTGGAATTTCTTGAACTTCATCAAGCTCAATGCCACTCCCACTGTTTTCTTGTAAAAGAAATTCTTTTTCCAGAAATACAGCATGCCTTGAAACAAACACCTTTTGTTCCAAGGGATGATAGAATTGGTAACCCTTCGTTTCCTTAGGGTATCCAATAAATAGACATTTATCAGACTTAGCATCCAATTTGTCTGATACAACCCGCTTCACATAAGCAGGACAACCCCATATCTTAAGGTGAGTTAAGTGAGGTTTCTTACTATTCCAAATCTCATATGGAGTAGTAGAGACTACCTTGGTCGGGACTCTGTTTAGCAAGTAAACAGCTGTCTTAAGTGCATAGCCCCAAAAGGATTTTGGAAGAGTTGCATGATTCATCATCGACCTAACCATGTCCATCAAGGTTCGGTTGCGCCTCTCAGTACACCATTATGCTGTGGTGTATATGGCGGAGTCCATTGGGATAATATCCCATTGTCCCTAAGATAATCTTGAAACTCTTGACTTAAGTATTCTCCACCCCGATCGGATCGAAGTATTTTAATACTTTTGCCAAGTTGTTTCTCTACTTCATTTCTGAATTCTTTGAATTTATCAAAAGCTTCAGATTTGTGTTTCATCAAGAACACATAGCCGAATCGTGAGTGATCATCGATAAAGGTGATGAAGTAGTTATAGCCTCCTTGTGCTTGAGTTGACATTGGTCCGCATACATCGGTATGTATTAGACCAAGCAACTCTCCCACTGGATTACCCTTTCCGGGAAAGGGTAATTTGGTCATCTTGCCTTTTAAGCACGATTCGCATGTATCAAATGAACCGGGTTCAAATGATTCCAAAATTCCACATTGGTGTAATTCGGTCATGCGTTTCTTACTTATATGGCCAAGACGACAGTGCCACGTGTAGGAGTCTATTCGATTATCTATTCGAGCATGTTTGTTGCTAACTTCGATATTGAAAACGTCACTGGATAAATCTAACGTGTAGATGCCATTGTACAAAGTTCCATTCCCATAAAGAACGTCATTTAAAGTTATGTAACAACAATTGTTACTAAAAGTTAAATGATAACCCTTTTCATTCAAGCATGAAATAGATACAATGTTCTTTATTAATGAAGGAACGAAATAACAATTATCCAATTCTAAGACACGTCCAGTGGGGAGCTTTAGCAAATATGTTCCGATGGCAACAACAGCAATCTTTGCTCCGTTTCCAACTTACAAATTCGCTTCTCCTTTGACGAGTCTTCTTCTATTCCTTAGCCCCAGTATGTCATTACATATATGTGAGCTACACCCAGTATCAAGTACCCAAGTGTTTGAGGAAATAGAGTGACATTCAATAACGAAGATACTTGAAGATGATGGGGCATCAGATGCCTTCTCTTTCAAGGACTCAGGATAAATCTTGCAGTTTCTTCGCAAGTGACCCTCCTTGCCACAGTGATGGCAAGTGCTTTTTAGGGTATTTTCAGTCTTTTTGGCCTTTTTCTTCTTTCCCTTATTCTGTTCTTTGTCCTTCCTCTTAGAACCTTTCTTCGAGGAACCAACTAACAGCACCGTCTTTAGATCCTGCTTTACAGAAGGCTCTAAAGTCTTCAGCAGGTTGAGCAACTCAGGAAACTGGTCTGGAGTTGCATTTTCGGGAGGACGGTTGGGAAGTTGATCTTCAAGGACATAAGCAAGCTTCTCTGCCTTGAGGACTATCCTCAGGTTTCGAAGCCAGTCCATGTAGTTCGGCCCAGTCAGTTTATTGGTGTCTAAAATGGAACATAAGTTTATGTGAGAAGACATGATCGAGTGATTAACCTAGACATACAAATTGAGATTATGTGAGAAGATTTATTAAAGAATGTATCAACATACATAAATTAAATCCTATTTATTTTACGAATTGAATCACCCTTATTATCAATTCGGGAGATCGTAGGAACATCTCCAAATAGGTTGATATCCAACCATAGATAAGAACCACCATGGCTGTGGCCATCAAGTTTTTCTTAGCTATGAAGGTAGGTAATTTTACCGATTACACATCACATATATGTAACTATCACTTTATGCTATCAACTAATTGAATGTTTGTATAAATCATTGGGTTGTTAACTCATTAACAAGTATGTATCATTATACATAGCACTCAACTGCACCTCTCTTTACATCGACCTTGGCTGTGGCACAACAAATCGATGCTCCAAGCTTAAGGCTGACCCATTAATCAAGAAATAGTTTTAACATGGTTGGAGCTCATTCAACCGCTTAGTCAGGCTTGGATGTGTCCAACAACCAAAACTAATGATTGACCTCTGACTCGAACTATATTATTCATAAACTAATTCCATGGTTTGAACATGTTGAGGTTCAAGTCGGGCATGGATGTGTCCATCAACCCAAGCGAGAAACAAAACTCCGGTTCTAACCATATTAATGGAAGGTGTTAGCCTTAATATTTTTGTAAGAGGTGTTTGGGTCTCATCTTTTCTTTTTTAATGCACATTCATACATATGTCATGACTAACGATTTCCTTAATAAAGTATGTATGTGACTCAAGTTATCAAGTCTCATTAATTGAATTAGGAACCGGATTTCCTAATTCTATTTCATACTATATTGAAGGAATTGTTTTGGGAAACAATTTCCTAAATTGTCATAATTAATTTCGGAAATAATATGTTCATGACTTTGATTTCTCTAAATCAAATCTTATTAAATTAAGAGACAAATCCCTTAATTCAACTACATATTATTTTCATGAAAATCTCATTTAAGAAAACTCTATAGGAAACCAATTTCCTAATTAATTTTGGAGACAACAATATGTAAGAGCATCACCTCTTAAAACATATTTTATTCATGGATTGATTAATTACAACAAATCGTTTTCTAAGGGTGGCTCCCCGAGGCTCAGATACCCAAAGAAAAGTAAAGTGTTGTAAATCCAATTGGACGGCTCCCCGAGGCTAAATCCAAATCAAACATGACAATTTCAATTAAAAATTGGGAAATTAAATTACAACATCTAACTTTAAATTGGACGGCTCCCCGAGGCTCAATCCAAAATAAAGAATTTGTTGTCAATTTAAAAACCAATTTAAATTTAATTGTCAATTAACTGTCCATGAATTTGTCTAGACTTTCTTAAAGAAAGTGCCCAAAATTGCGAGATTTCAAAAATAATTTTTCAGAATAATTGTAAGTTTCTGGTACAAAGAAAACTTACATATTTCCAAAGTTGGAAAATTTCTATAATAGAAAAATTTCCAAAATTGGAAAGTTTCCAAAGATGGGAAAATTTCACAATTATTATAAAAATTTAGAAACTAGAAAATTTCAAACGTTTGCGAAATTTCATGAGGATTTCCAAACTTTGAAATTCCTAATTTTAAAATTTATTATAATTTGAAAGTTTCCATAATTGGAAAAATTTTCCGAAATTGAGATCATGACAAAGTTTTCCACAAAACAATTATATGATTAAGTCGAACACTAACCGGCTCTGATACCACTGTTGGGACCGGGTGCATGTCGACAAGGATACGAGTTCGTAAAATTTAAAATTTTTACGTGCAGCGGAAGAGTTTGCATAAAATAATTTCCTAAATTATTTTAACTTCGTATCTAGCATGCAATCTTATGGTGTGTTGACATAATCATAAAATAAAACTTTGCGGAAAAGTAAACTAATTTACTAAGTACCTCTCGTAACTCGAAGTAAGGGACGAGATCCAACCGTAGCGTCCCTTGGAAGCTCCGCCTCTATTCGCGTCCACGCCGAGTTCTCTTCGGGATGACTTCACAAAGTCACGAGTTTTGTGCCGACGAGAACTACTAGATTCTCGGAAGGCACAACTAGAAGAATAAGAGAAACAATGGAAAAACTAACCAACGAAGTAACGGAATCGTATTCCGGAGGAGTCGCTATCCGCTTCTTCTTCTTCGTCTTCGGGTTCTCCTTCTTCTTGGTTGCTCACGCCAACTTCACTCTTGGAGGAAGGCTTGGTGCGCCGGCCCTAATTCACAAGAATGGGCGCCGGCCCTAGGCAAGAGAAGGAGAGGGAGAGGAGAAGAGATTAAAAGAGAGAGAAGGAGAGCTCTAATTAATCTCTTGATTAATTGATTGATCTAAAGGGCTAGCCTTTGGTTCCTTTATATAGTAGCAACTCTTTGCTAAGTCTCTCTCTAAACGGAATTAGTTATAAGAAATTTATCCTATAAATTTTCTTAACTAATTATTCCGTTTAAACCAAGTCTTTATTATAAACTAATTTATAATAAAACTTATTCTTTTCTCTCTTTAAATTATGGAATAAATTTTTATAAGAAATTTATAAACTTTCTTATTATGATAAAATCAATTCATAATTGATTTTATAAAATTAAAATAAACCAATTCATGGATTATTTTAACTTCCATAAAAAGAATAAATTTCTACAAATTTATTTATATAAATTTTCTTTATACAAATTTATTTATCCATAATTTATAAAATAAACCGCGCTAGATTTATTTTATTAATTAAACCAATTAAATTGGTTTAATCTCCTTTAATGGCCGGCCACCACAAGGAGGGTTAGCACCTCCTTTGGCCGGCCAAACCAACCCGAACCGGTCGCGAATTAAACTCATTTAATTCGCCCAAAAAGCCTTCAAAAGACTTAGCCATTTTTAGCTTCCATTGCGCCTCTGATTAACTCAGATTCGACTCGTTTCTCTTGATCGAAAAATCCAATTTTCAACTCGTTTTAAATCCCTCGGATTACTCGTATCGCGTGTGACTAAATAGGCTTTCGATTTATGTTGGCCGTCTATAATTAACCCATTAATTATAGAACGATCATGAGTGGCACCTAGTAGTACATCATGATCCCCAATTAATCGAAAGATCAACGGTTTGACCCCAGAAGAAATTATTCTGAAACCCTTCAGCAGCTCTAATGAATCGTGCCTCATTCCCTTCACCACCTTATACCCACTTGGTTCAGGACACGGTCTATGGTGTCAGTCCCCACTAGGCTGACTACGTCACACCTAGCCCAAGTAGTGTCTTCCTCGTCCTTTGGATTTCTAATTACTCTCATGTATTTAAGAGACTCGCACTCTTAACATGATATGCTCTGGCCAGAGGCTTTGAGTAACAATCCGACGATAGGCCTGGGTATACATCTCCTCGCAAGGAGTGGTGAATCCTTTGTAGGCTGTTCAAACATCTTCGGGCACTTCGGCTTATACCCAATCATCCTGGGTCCACACCTCCTTGGAGATGCTTGCTTAAGATGTCAAAGTATAAGTCTCCATGACCAAGATGACTTGAACACCGCAAGTCAAAGGAACATCGCACTTAAGCCGCAGTAAGATCTTCATTGACATATCTACATGTAGATTCCCATATGAAGTCTTACAGCTAATCACTCCAATGAACTAGTTCCCTTAACTAGCATCCATGTTTATCTCCGGACATCCCAATGTCACCAGCTAGTGAGAATCAGCTGATTAGAGAATAACCCATGCTAGTCTCAACAGAATTGATAGTGTCCGTTTTTATCAATTCATCGACTAGGGATAATTTCAATACTTCACAATTGCACATTAGAGATAATCACTAGTTGTGATCCCATCACAAATTCTCTTATGCTGTGAGTTGTATTGCGGACATTCAGTAGATGAGTTCAAGATCCCAATCAAATACACAAAACATGTATACTCAAATAGTGAATTATCATTTATTAAAATAAATGTTTACATCATAAGGCGATTGCCTTAGGACACTTCTCTCATATCACTAACATTAAATACATCATGCTAGAAATAATTTTAACTAAGGTCATAGTCGGTAGATTATATACCTTACTTATCAAGATGTCCGAATCCGAAGTTTGACCTCCCCCTTCACTTGAACTCCCTTCATCTTCACTTGAGCTCTTTCCTTTTTCAACTTCGGATGACGTAGAAGTAATATCTTCAATTCCCATTAAGATAAAATGGGACACATAGTTTTTTTCTTCTTCCAATGATGATAACTCATCCCATGTTGCATTTAAATTTTGAATTTTCTTCTCCTTTTCTTTTGCATTATTCTTTTCTTCCTTCTTCTTTCCTTTCTTTTTCTTCAAAAGAGGACACTCATTCCTCATATGTGTTAGGACCGAAAGGAACTTAGATATCTCCACAATAATATGATATTGCCCACTTTGGGCCTAAGCCCTCATGGTTTTGCTCTTGGACTTTCCCAAAAGCCCTAATGCGAATGAAGATATCTGTTTTTCTTATAAGCTTATGATCTTTCCCATGTGTTTTCGATGTGGGACTATATTTGCAACCTTGCAACCCCAACAATCCCCCTCTCAAACAAAGGACCACAAGCCCCCCCCTTAAGGGGAAACCCTTTTTGTTTGATATCTGATCCTCAACCCATTAGGACTTTCTACCCCTCGATCCACCCGACCTACTAAGACTTTACTGCCTAACCGCAACTAAGACTTCTCTGCCTGTGTCTGATCCTCTTGATCAAGACACGGGAGCCTACACATCCTTTATTCAAGGCTTAACTCACATGGTTAAATCTGGATCATGGCTCTAGCTCATGCTTCTTCCGGCAGTTAGTCCGGTGAAGAGCAACCTGGCTTTGATATCAATTGTTAGGACCGAAAGGAATTTAGATATCTCCACAATGATATTATATTGTCCACTTTGGGCCTAAGCCAAACTCTTAGGCTCTCCCAAAAGGCCTCATGCCAATAAAGATATCTTTTTTTTACTTATAAGCCTATGATCGTTCCCATGTGTTTTCGATGTGAGATTATGTTTGCAACTTTGCAACCCCAACAATATGCCCTTCTCCTTAACAATTGTAGCATATGATCTTTTTGTCCTACTCTTGCTTCTTGAACTTTTCCTACCATGAGATTTGTTAGTTGAAAAATATTTAAAGGCTTTTCTCAATTTTTCTTACCATGTATGTCTCTTCATCACTATCCATGGAGACACTTGATTCATCCGAATCGGATGATGAGACTTTCTTCTTCTTGCCTTTTCCCTAATTTGTCATAAGTGCTACTCCTCTTGGTTTGTAGACTTCTCCATCCAATCCTCCTATCCGAGTTTCATGGAGCTCTATGATTGAGAAGAATTCATCTAGAGATCTTTTCTCTAGATCCTTGGAGATGTAACATTAGTCCACCATTAAACTCGAATTTGTATTTCTAGGGAAAGCATTGATGGCTTTCATCAAGATGTCTCAGTTTGTAAGTCTCTCATCTATACTTGTTAGTCCATTCAATATTTCTTTAATTTTAGAATGTAAACTTGATACCTCTTCTCCTTTATCAAGCTTGATGTTGTTGAGTTGAGATCGAAGGAGATCTCTATTTGCCAATTTTGCTTCTGATGTGCCTTCATGAAGTTCTACTAGCTTTTCCCATAAATCCTTAGCACTTGTGTAGATTCTAATCCTAGTTATCTCTTGTTGTGGAAGTGCATTTAGAAGATGATGCAAGACTTTTGAATTTGCTAAGTGATCATCCTTTTGCTTCTTGCTCCACCTTATCTTTTCAAGTGACTTATTTTCTTGATCCCTAGGCACTTCAAAACCGTTTTCCATTATTAACGTGATATCAAAATCGGTATCGAAGAATATCTCCATCCTTTTCTTCCACAAAGAAAATTCTCATTCTAATTTGGGTGGTTAGATGTGCGAGTCGGCCATTTTGATGAATTGCTCTTCTCGGCGATTAATCCGTTGAAGGATGACCTTGTGCTCCAATACCACTTATACGGGATCGTAGACCCAGCTAGAGAGGGGCGGGGTGAATAGCTTCTCACCCAACTCGCTTTGTTCTTTCTACACGGTTAATAGCGTAGTGAAAATACATCTTGAACAATTAAGAACAATACTAACACTTAACCTTTTATGTGGTTCGAAGATTGCTTGCTCCTACTCCACGGCGTGTCCTTTGTTGGTGCTTGGATGGCTAGAGAGGGGGGGGTGAATGTAGCCAGGCACTCAAAATAATTGCGCTTTGAACTTCTCTGCGATTAGGGTTAGCAGCAGCGGAAATAACACCAAAACAGGAAGAACAAAACAAAGACAGGAAACTGACGCTAACAAGATGGTTTACAAGGTTCGGGGATAACTTGCCCCTACTCCTTGGCGTTCCCGTAAGGTGGGTGATCCCTTGATCGTTGGCAGATCAAGCCCCGGTGACCCAGATAAAACAGTGTCTCCTTCTTGGTGGAGAAACCTCTCCACAAACGTCTCAATAGGATACAAGATAAGCTCACGAGACTAAGAAAGAATACGCTCACAAAGATGTAACAAGAACGCTCAAGCACAAAGCAACAGAGAGCACAAGCACAACCCAGCCAAAACTCCTCAAGTTTCCTGTCTATTCACCCTTGTCGCTCCTCTGCTTCCAGCTTTGTCTTAAGCATCCGCTCCCATCACCAGGCTCTCCATCAGCATCCACTGAGCCATAGACTGGCCCCCTGACTCCCTGAGCACTCAGTCCACTGAAGACCCTCTCCAGATGAGCCTCCGTCAGTTGCCAGCTGCACGCCAGAAGCCGTTGAGACCTGGGAAGAGAAAACATCCAAACCTGACGTGAAGAAAGTCTCCAGTTGACCCTGCACCTTTGTTTGGGTCATCTTCCATTACCTGCAAACTCATCAGACGCTTAGCAAAGCATATCACAAGGAAATCACAGTGTATCAGAGAAAGCATAGAGAAAACAGACGCAATCAGAGCGTCTGACAGCGATTTCGAATTAAAGTTACAGCTACTGATCGGTCACCAGACCGATCAAAGAGGACCCTGATCGGTCACCAGACCGATCAGGTATAGTCCTGACCGATCAGGCTCCAGCCTGATTGATCCACAGTGAGAAACTGGAAATCGCAGACTCTTGTGATCGATCACCCTGACCGATCACAGATCATGGATCGGTCATCGGACCGATCCACAGCAGTGCTGGGATTCCCAGCCTTCGCAGGCCAAACCTCACTGATCGGTCACCAGACCGATCAGGTTGTAGCCTGATCGGTCCGGGGACCGATCAGGGCACTCCCTGACCGATCAGGCTCCAGCCTGATTGGTGATAATGAGGAACTCGCGATGTTTGATCGTTCACCAGAACAATCAGGAGGTCTCCCTGATCGGTCACCAGACCGATCAGGAGCAAAGCAGAAGCCAACCAAGAGTTCTTTGTTCTCTCCCTGATCGGTCACCAGACCGATCCACACTAGGAGTTCGTGCCAATCTCCCTGATCGGTCACCAGACTAATCCAGAGGCTTCCAATCCAACCCTAAGTCAAGAGAACAGGCTTCCAAACCTTCTCTGACTCATGCTCAGTCCCCCGGACCAAGACTCCGTGCCCAGCTTCACTCACCGGGACTTCACCTAGTCCCACTAGGTCTTTTCCACTTCACCTAGTCCCACTAGGTGTGCCTAGTCCCACTAGGTATTTTCCACCTAGTCCCACTAGGTCTTTTCCACCTAATCTCACTAGGTGTGCCTAGTCCCTCTAGGTCTTTTCACTTAGTCCCACTAGGTCTTTTCCACCTAGTCCCACTAGGTGTGCCTAGTCCTACTAGGTCTTTTACACTTAGTCTCATTAGGTGTGCCTAGTCCCACTAGATCTTTTCTCATGTCAGCGTGCGATCTCCCAGATCCACCTGGACTTAATTCGAATTCACTCAACCAAACTTAAATCATTGTCAACACCAAAACAACAATCGGGCCAGACTGCATCAACAATCTCTCCCTTTTTGTTGTTTGACAACCCGATTAAGTTTAGGTATTAGACCAATTGAAGTTCATTCAATTATCGTAAGGGAATCAAGATCCTCCCCCTACAATATCACAACCCTAAACTTAATCACCCATTCTCTCTCCCTTTGTCAAACATCGAAAAGGGTATGGTTATTAAGTTTAAACATACCTCCCCCTTAATCACGGGTCTCTCACCAAACACAAAATAAAATGAAGAATAAAGTTGAATTGCATGTGAGAGGCATATACCATGAATGTATTATGACAACAATATATATGCATCCTACGGCAATAAGTGTGAATTGCACATGAAAACATATACAGAATTATATCATGGTCAAATATGTATATGTTTCATATGACAAGTAAAGAATGCAGCTATATCCGACACATAATCCTGATTGGTCTCTGTGATCGATCAGGTTCGTTGATTATTCGATACAGAAATATTTCTTATTAGTCTGGGGAGCGATCAGATTTCAGAAAAATTTCTGAAACTCTGATATGTTCCTGACCAGACTGCATTAACAATTGACATTCCATAACAGGGGAGTAGACTCCATACGATATTTCAAAAAATTTTCTGAAACATGATCAAAGAACAAAAGTCATGATTCAAACAACCCTTTCTTATGAATTTCAAAAATTTTAACACGGGTTTGTATCGAATCAGTATTAAATTTGCTCCAAGCATGATGAGTATGTTCCAATTGTAATTGATTTGTATCAGACTTGTGTGTAGTATGATCATTAAACTGATACAATTTGGTGAAAGGTGATCAGACTGAGGAGTAGTCTTATACCTTTGGAATGATCTGGGAGTTCCCTGATCAGCACTGATCTGATCGGTCACCAGACCGATCAGAATGATCCCTGATCGATCACCAGACCGATCAGGGTGAGTCCTGATTTGTCGGTGGACCGATCAGGTCTGAAACAGAAAGTTTGTTTACAATCCGTTCAGATTCCAGAAATTTCAAAATCGTGTTTGTTCAATTCTCAACCACTCCTAAACCCTTACACAATTAGATTTAATCCCTTTGATCCTTTATACAAAATTCATTTCCTTTAACCAATATAAACAACATGATTTGTGTCCCTATCAAGAATTTCTATGGATAAATATAAAAAAATACCAAACCCAGGTTTGAATGATCAGCTATGTTCTAAGCATGATCAGGTTTCATGATACAAAAGAGAAAATATGATCAAATTTTCAAAACATACTTGTATCAAATTAGTATCAACTGCACAAATCTAATTCCCCATTCTATTGATAATTCAAGGATTGGATTAGAAAATTTATAGTTCCAAGTGTGTATCGAGTTCATGGTTCCAATTAATCTGAGATCGAGTTTGTATCAAAAATTTAATCCCCAAGTTGCCCATAAATATCAGGTTTAAATCATGGTTCATAAGACATGATAAACCTGAGCTAGATGTAGGAGATGTATATATATATATATATATATATATATATATATATATATATATATATATATATACTAAGTCTTAGCAAGCACTGAGTCAACCACATAAGCAGTGGATTTTTGAAACTCATGTTATTCGTTTGGTGATGCCTTGTGAGATTTTTATAATGGTCATCACAGACTATATGTTCATCTTGTTCTTAATCAAAATTTTCATGCCATAGAATAATATTAATAACACATACATCAAAGTCATGACATACTCAACTAGGTTCATCTCCAAAATATTAAGAAAAACTTAAGTCTAACCCTTAAGCTCATGTTCTTGTCTATTGATGCCTTATTAATACAAATTATGTGTTGATATTTTCCTTAGCATGCATTCATGTTGTATAACATATATAAGAAAATAAACTCTTTAGGCTTGAGATAAGGCATATAACTTGCAGGAAAACATAAATTGCAACAAGAAAACTAATTATCCCAAGTAATCCATGGCAAGAGCAAGTTATGTGTTAATCTAAATCATCCATGTGAATATATATTTTTTTTCAAAACTTGTTGATTTATTTTGAACCTAGTATAACCTTGTGCATTGATATACTATCATATTGTTGCATAATAGATTTTCTTACTGCTCAAATGAGATTTCATAAATCACTACAATCATGAGTATATCATTATAATTGTGCTTAGAGTACCCTATCAACAACCCATGTTGATAGATACTCCCCCTCAACCAATGTTATACAATTCTAAATATGGAGGTTTTAGGTACCCAAATTTTGGGACCTAAAGCATTTACAATGCATGACTTTGGCACCCATGCCTTAGTCATTTTCTTCCTAACCTTTTGAACCCTAGAATCATTTTGTGCTCTAAATTGGGTTCTTGACATTAATGATATAAAGGTTGGTTCATTAGGTCGGTAACCCATACCAGCCTTGTTGTAAACCGCCCTTTAGGAATTTAGTTCCATGTCTAAAGTTCTAGAGCTAGTTGAAAACTTTTCAAGAATATTCTTGAGATTTTCAACTTCGCTCTTCAAGTCCTTATTTTCATTCTCAAGGATCTTAACATGCGAGTCATCATGAAAATCATTAATATCCTCAACCTTAGAGGATTTTACTTCTTCTATTTCTAACTTCAATAGATTTGCTTTGTTCTTAGATTTCTTTAACAACTTAGTTAAGCATGCTATTGTCCTATAGCATTTATCTAATTCCGGAGAGATTACCTCTTCATCATCCGAAGATGATGAAGGCGCGGTTGAGGAGTTACTCAATTCGTTATCACTCTCCTTGGTTGACTCTTCTAATGCCATGAAGGCCATGTGGCAGTAACTTTCCTCCTTTTCCTTCTCCTTCTTCCTCCTTCGGTCACCTGCCACAAAATCAATCCCCTTCTCGGCTTTCGTTAGAGATCTCATGTAATTCCATTTCACAAAATAGATCTTCTAATTTGACAATTGATAAGTCCTTTGATACCTTGTAGGCATCCACCATGGATGACCACAAGACATTTCTAGGAAATGATTTAAGGACATACCTTACAAGATCTCGATTTTCTACCTTTTCATTGATGGAATGCAAGCCGTTGAGGATCTCTTTGAATCATCCATGAAGTTCACTTACCTTTTCATTCTCTTCCATGGACAGATTTTGAAGTTGGCTGAGAAGGAAGTCCTTCTTGGCTGTCCGGGTTTCATGAGTGCTTTCATGGAGCTCAATGAGCTTGCTCCATAGGTCTTTAGCACTTGTGAAGGGACCGACTTTAATTAGTTGGTCCTTGGTCATCCCACATTGCAAGGTAACCACCGTCTTCGCATCGGCTTCTCCTTTGTGAGTTTGCTCAACCAACCAACATGACAACTCTAGATCTTTTCCCTCATCATCCTTTGGAGGGGAAAAACCCTCCTTGACAGCAAACCATGTGTTGATGTTCATCTTGAGATAATACTTCATCTTCGACCTCTAATATTGAAAATCAGTGTCGTCAAAGAATGGAGGTCGACTGGTGCTAAACCCTTCTCTTCCCATGGCCATCGTTGTTGACTCTCGGATGTTAAGCCGTTTGAACAGAGCCCCAAGCTCTGATACCACTTGTTGGTGCTTGTATGGCTAGAGAGGGGGGTGAATGTAGCCAAACACTTAAAATAATTGCGCTTTGAACATCTCTGCGATCAGGGTTAGCAGCAGCGGAAATAACACTAAAACCGGAAGAACAAAACAAAGACAGGAAACAAACTGACGCTAACAAGATGGTTTACAAGGTTCGGGGATAACTTGCCCCTACTCCTTGGCGTGCCCGTAAGGTGGGCAATCCCTTGATCGTCGGCAGATCAAGCCCCGGTGACCCAGATAAAACAGCACCTCCTTCTCGGTGGAGAAACATCTCCACAAGCATCTCAATAGGATACAAGATAAGCTCACGAGACTAAGAAGGAATACGCTCACAAAGATGTAACAAGAACGCTCAAGCACAAAGCAACAGAAAGCACAAGCACAACCCAGCCAAAACTCCTCAAGTTTCCTGTCTATTCACCCTTGTCGCTCCTCTGCTTCCAGCTTTGTCTTAAGCTTCCGCTCCCATCACCAGGCTCTCCATCAGCATCCACTAAGCCACAGCCTGGCCCCCTGACTCCGTGAGCACTCAGTCCACTGAAGACCCTCTCCAGCTGAGCCTCCGTCAGTTGCCAGCCGCATGCCAAAAGCCGTTGAGATATGGGAAGAGAAAACATCCAAACCTGACGTGAAGAAAGTCTCCAGTTGACCCTCCACCTTTGTTTGGGTCATCTTCTATTACCTGCAAACTCATCAGACGCTTAGCAAAGCATATCACAAGGAAATCACAGTGTATGAGAGAAAGCACAGAGAAAACAGACACGATCAGAGCGTCTGATATCGATTTCGAATTAAAGTTACAACTACTGATCGGTCACCAGACCGATCAGAGAGGACCCTAATCGGTCACCAGACCGATCAGGTATAATCCTGACCGATCAGGCTCCAGTCTGATCGGTCCACAGTGAGAAACTGGAAATCGCGAACTCTTGTGATCGATCACCCTGACCGATCACAGATCGTGGATCGGTCATCGGACCGATCCACAGCAGTGCTGGGATTCCCAGCCTTCGCAGGCCAAACCTCACTGATCGGTCACCAGACCGATCAGGTTGTAGCCTGATCAGTCTGGTGACCAATCAGGGCACTCCCTGACCGATCAGGCTCCAGTATGATTGGTGATAATGAGGAACTCGTGATGTTTGATCATTCACCAGAACGATCAGGAGGTCTCCCTGATCGGTCACCAGACCGATCAGGAGCCAAGCAGAAGCCAACCAAGAGTTCTCTGTTCTCTCCCTGATCGGTCACCAGATCGATCAGCCTTCACTGGATCGGTCACCAGACCGATCCACACCAGGAGTTCGTGCCAATCTCCCTGATCGGTCACCAGACCGATCCAGAGGCTTCCAATCCAACCCTAAGTCAAGAGAACGGGCGTCCTAGCCTTCTCTGACTCGTGTCAGTCCCCCGGACCAAGACTCCGTGCCCAGCTTCACTCACCGGGACTTCACCTAGTCCCACTAGGTCTTTTCCACTTCACCTAGTCCCACTAGGTGTGCCTAGTCACATTAGGTCTTTTCCACCTAGTCCCACTAGGTGTGCCTAGTCCCACTAGGGACTAGGTCTTTTCCCCCTACTCCCATTAGGTCTTTTCCACTTCACTTAGTCCCACTAGGTGTGCCTAGTCCCACTATATCTTTTCCACCTAGTCCCACTAGGTGTGTCTAGTCCCACTAGGTCTTTTCCACCTAGTCCACTAAGTGTGCCTAGTCACACTAGATCTTTTCCCATGACAGCGTGCGATCTCCCAGATCCACCTGGACTTAATCCGAATTCACTCAACCAAACTTAAATTGTTGTCAACACCAAAACAACAATCGGGCCAGACTGCATCAACATCCTTGAGGTGGATGAACCCTTAATCCTTCGGTGGATTAGTCTCTAGCAATCTCTGACTAAGCTTTCTCCTTCTCGGTGGAGAAAAACCTCTCATAAATCTCTCTTCCCTTTACAAGATGAGAATTAGGGTTTGAGGAAGAGAGGAGACTTTAGAAGCTTTGAGTACTTGAGCAAGAAGGTCTTTCACTGAAGAGCTAACTTCTCTCAAGTCTCAAAGATTCCCTTTAAATAGAGGACAAAACTGTTAACAAAATAACTCAGCCACAACAGCAGTTGATAATGCCAACCCCAGTCAACTGGTGCTCAACCAATGGCTAGCCAAACGACTACATTTCGAATAGACCAATCGACTGTTTCCCAGACTAGTCAACTGCTCTTGCTGTTCGAAACTCATAGAAAGATCAGTCGACTGGTGTCCCAACCAGTCGACTGCTCCTATTATACACTCTCACTCATCTTCTCCGGAGTCGCCCTTTGAAGCTCTTTTCCTTTGGCTCTCGTCCCTCGAATGCATCCAAGCCCTCAATTCATCCCGATGTCATTTTTCGCGTATGCCTTGAATTCTACTTCCCTCGGCTCCACTCGGTTGCTTCTCATCTGGCGGTTCTTTGGATGCACCATCCTTCACCTACTCAAAGACCCGAGCACCAGGATGATATCTCTCATATGTATGTTCCACCAAGTCCTACATGAGTCAAACACACATAAAACCAATATGAAAATCTAACTTAATTATATTGGCACATACATCAAAACTCATGATCGTACCGATCAAACTTGGGTCGATTGCACCAACACATCGTTCAAGTATTGCCTTTTGGAGCTTCCTTTGACATCGATCCTTATTGTCGGGTCCATGGTCGCTCGTGACTCACTTGACTCTTCTTGTAGCCTTGACCTGTTGTCTTCAAGTCTTCTTCGCTTTGACTCTCATCCCTCGGATGCATACAAGCATGCAGCTCATCTCTATGCCACCCTTCGCGTATGCCTCGAAGTCCGCTTCCCTCGGCTCATCGTTGCTGCCTTGTCCACGGTCCCTCGAATGCACCATCCTTCACCGGACATGAAGCCGTCAAGCTTAGTCATATGTGTATCCTGCAGAACGTGCACACTCAAATACGCATATCAAATACAAGGGCTAACCTAACTTAAACTCTTTGCCCAAACATCAAAATACATGGTCCCACAGACCATAGATTGTCTCATCAATCTTTCCCTTTTTAATATTTGGCAATACGTTTAAATTAGGGAAAACATATAGCAAATAACATGCTAATAAACTGGATTACGTTGCCAAGGCTACACCTTGAACTTAGACCGCCAATGCATATATCAACATGCAACGCGAATGCAACCAATGCATGAAATCCTATCACAAGGTTCCCAAACACCTAACTTCCCCCTTGAGTTAGGAATTTTTACCAAAGGGCTTTTTAAGAACCTATCCCAAGCCTCCTCCTACACTTGGGCATACCAAGGGCTTTTTAAAAACCTATCACAAGGCTCCTCCTTTACCAATAAATGAGCAACAAAGCTTCCTCTTCACCTAAGCTCCCCCTTGAGCTAGGATTTTTTGCAAAGGTATATAAGATTTTCCTAATTAAACCTTGATTCTCCCTCTTTGGCATACATCAAAAAAACTCTAACAATATCTCAATTATTGGATTCTTTACCCTCTAATGACAATAAACATTCTGTATTAATCTCCATAGGATTATACACATGTTTTCCATCATTAGAACACTTTTTGATTTGCTGAAAACAATTTTAGCATGTATCAGTCGACTGAGACAGTTACCAGTCGACTGATTCCTATCAAAAAAACCTTATAGTAGGTTTCTCACTCTAGAAAGCACTGTTACCAGTCGACTGCCCTTCTGCACCAATCGACTGTCACCCTAAAATTGACATTTCAACATTTCTGAACTCAATTTCAAAAATGTTCTAATAATTTCATTATTCTCTAAAAAATTTTAAATTTTGTGGAGAAATTTGTGGTACCCGTGTCTACTTGGAAAAAATATATTTAAAAATGAACACATATCAGATCCCAAGATTGACACAAAATCCAAAACTATCTAAATGTTCAATTGAATCTTGACCTAAAATTCTAATTTTGACTTCCTCTTGATGTATCTGCTCATATCAAACCATAATGCATCCCTAACATTGGTTTATATGACATCTATAAATCAACACCTAAATTTTCATGCAATATGACCCCGATATCATATTTCCTACATGAAACACAATTCCAATGTGACAAATGCCTAGGCTTGAGACTCAAATCCATCTCCAAACCCTTGGCACAATCCATGGACATTTACCATATGTCCCAAAGACTGCTAGGGCTCCCCTAGAGCTCCTAGCCTTAGCCACCTCCTTAGATGGCTCTTCCATAATTGCTAGGCCACACCGGTGTATATCCGGTGGCCCTTGGCCTACAAAAGTGACATTCTTAACCATGAACACTTTATCCTTAGTTAAGTTCTTCTTCTCTTTAACCTTGGACACCTTGTCCTTGGTTAATATCTTTTTGCCCATAAATGACACTCCCTTGTCATTTTTGGACTTCTCCTTGCTATAGTGATATGACATTCTTGCATATGAATTTTCCTTAGCATTGGAGGACCTAGATCGGTATCCCAAACCCGATCTATCATTGTTGAATTTTTGACTACTCAACACCATACCTAACCCTTTAGACCCAATAGTGAATTAATCTAGGTTTTTTTTCCAACTTCTCAAGTTTTGCCCTTAAAACTTGATTTTGTCTCTCTAGAGTTTTAATCATAGAATCAACATGTCCACTATGGACATTCCTAGACCTTTCTATTTGTCTAGGCATATATCTCTCCTTCTTAGGATTTATGTCTTGGCCTTTAGGTTTAATACGTCTAAATTGATTATGAATGATTTTCCTAGGATTTTGATATATATTATTAACCCTACTCCTATCATGATAATTAAAACCAAAATTATGCATGGGTAAATAACGAGCATTATTCGTAGCATGCATGGAGGAATTTAAATTTGATTTACATTTAAAGCTAGGGTGTACCTCTTTTATCCTTGAAGTTCCCTTTTGATGTGAGTTTTTCTTCTTCTTCTCCTCACATTTCTTTAAGTGCTCTAACTTCTTCATTTCTCCTCTCTTTGGGCACTTAGTGTGGTAGTGGTCTTTCTCTCCACATGTGAAGCATCTAATTTGCATTCTTTTCCTTTGGGTTTTTTCGTACCTACAACCCATGTTAGAATAAAAGGAATTAACTTGGGTTTAGGAGTTACCTTTTTCTTACCTATTGGACACTTATCCTTGTAGTGCCCCTTCTCATTACACTCGAAGCAAACTATGTGATCTTTTGATTTGGCTCCGGTGGAAATGGAAGCTTCTTCTTCTTATTCCGGCATTGAAGATGGTCTCTCCTCCCCCTCAATCCTTGAAGTGAAGGCTTCTACTATTTTTTCCTTGGATGTTGAGCACTCCTCAACTTCCGGTTTCTCCTCTACTTGAGCCACTTCATCCCTTTCTTCAGATTTTTCTTCTTCTTGTGTAGGTTTTAGTTCTTTCCATGGAACCATCTTCACTTTGCTCCACAAATCATGGGTGTTCTCGTATTCACCTACACGGCTCATCACATCCTTAGGAAAAATATCACTTAAAATTGATATTATCTTCTTGTTTACCTTTGATTGTAATTGTTGTTCTTTCGTCCAATAACGTGGTCGAAGTTTCTTCCCTTTTTTTGTCTCTCGGGACTTCGAATGGTTCTTCGATTGTCATACTTGTGTCCTAATCCGTCTCGAAGAAGACCTTCATCTTCACCATCCAAAAGGTGATGTCGTATAATCCTCCACCTTCAAATTTTGGTGGATTCGCAAACTCGGCCATCTTTGCTTCTTCGGCGATTAGTCTGATAGAGAGCGACCCGCTCTGATACAAATTGTTGGAGATCGGATAGTCGTCAAGAGGCAGGTGAATAAATGTTGCCCCTCAATTTCTTCGGTTTTTCTTCCTATAGTGTTAGTGCACAAACAGAATAATCTAAAATAAACTAAACACAAAAGAATAAACTGATTTATGTGGGTTGGAGATAAAGCTCCTACTCTACTACTGTCCGTAAGGTGGACAATCCTGATCCGTCGGTGGATAATTCCCCAAAAAAATCTCCGACTAGCTCACATAGCTCCTTGTGGATGGAGAAACTGGCCATAACCTCGCATAAGACCTATGAGAGCTTAGACTACTAATTGGTCTTTAACCAAGTCCAATTTCGTCAACCTTGCTCAAGCAAAATGAGTTCTCTTAAATAGAACTCGTTTGCTAATCTAACCGTTACTAGTCGACTGGTCTGACAGCTATCGAATTTGAACGTTACAGCCAAACGTTTGAATTCAGCCGACACGAGTCAACTGTATAGAAAGATCAGTCGATTGGTCTTTCTATGTCCTCAACCATCGACTGATCTCATACCAGTCGACTGGTAAAATCCTAAACCTAGGGTTTCAACCATGACTACATTCACTCAACACTTGTCCTCGCTCGACCAACCTAGACCTAGCCTTCCAACCTCCTCTATCATATTCACTGTAAAATATGGCGATTCGAAAATCCAGACCAGGAAATTTTTCAGGATTTTTCTGAATTGAGTCTAGGGTTTTCCGGCCCTACGGGAGGAGCCCAAGGGGCTCTATTGAAAGAACGTAAAAAACTTATTAAGGGCTTCATGGAAGAGAACCTTAAGTAGTTGGCTTAAATAACTTTATTTAAAGTTAAGGGGCTTTCGGGTAAACTCTAAATTACGAGAGGGTAAATAATTTAACCATAGAAATGATTTGAGGTTAAATTATGATAAATGGGAGGGTTAAATGGTTAAAACCCTTACTCTAAGGGTGGAATTAAAATTACTGAAAGTGGAGGGGCCTTTTTATAAAAAGCCCTCACCTTTTAACCTTTTATTTTCGCTCACCCGCAGCCACAACCCAATTCCCTCTCTTCCTCTCCTGGCATGACCTAGCCGCCACCACGCCCGACTCCCTTCTTCCTCTCCCATGCGCGTTTGCGTGCCTGCCTCGACGTCGGCTTCTTGGCCCCGAGCAGAAGCCCCTCGTCCTTCAAGAGATGGCGTCGTCGTCGATCTCCAGCCACTACGGGTGGAAGCTCTATCTTGAGACTTGGAGAGTTGAGACGATGTGGGAACTTCCACTTTAGATTCGTGGCGGAAGAGTGTTGATCGGTTGTTGGAGTGACTACGAGATGGGGACAGTGCAGAGGCGCTGCGCGTGGGAGAGTTCCGGTAAGGCTTGATTCTTCCAACACTTGATCTTGGTTCTATTGGTTGAAATCTGGAATTAGGGCTAGGGTGAATTAGCTTATTTTTATTTGGTTTAGTATGTGCCAAACCTAAGGTGTTCTATAGCAAACCTATTTTTGGTGAATTGCTGTTAGTGTTCTGTTTAGGCTGGGGTTGCCAAATCCGAAATCATGGGCATCGGTTTCTAATCACATAAGGGTTGATATGTAATGTTTTAATCTTGGAAAATTTGTTCATGTTATGAGTTTTGATCAGAGGAGAGGGAATAGCTTATGTTTTTTTTTATTGTTACTCTTGATAGCAGATTGTTTAGATCGAATCGGTTTTAGGATTTGGTTTTCACCGTGGATAGTTTTGTTGGGTCTTGTGATGATCAAGCTATTGATTGTGTTTTGGATTAGCTTTGAGAGGTTTTGTTTGATCTGGTAGCTAATATCGTGGGTCCTTGGATGGACAAGATTGATCTGTATTTGTGGAATTTATCTTGCTATTGGGTTTTGGTACTGTATACAATGATAAGAGTGTTAGGGTTAATCTAGTGGATTAATTTCTTGATTAACTAAGAGAGTTGGCTGGATTAATTAGGGATTGATAACATGATTAACTCTAATTTAATCAGAGGTTTAGATTTGGTTGTAGTCACATATGATTAGGATTCGGTGAGGGGTTAAACTCTTTTGGATTTTTGATCTCCTGCCATGAGGTATGGTAATAGACCTAAGTTGGAATTCTAGATCAAGTGATAGCTTGATATGTGAACTGTGATTGGGTGAAAGCTTAGCTTGGTATTTGTTTAGTATCTTGCCATGTACACCTTGGGACCTTGGAGCTAACTAGGTTATAGGTTCGTTTTATTTAAGGTGACCATTGGGTTAAACCTAAACTTGAAACCTGACCCCAATCTAGAAAGGGATAATCATTTAATTAGATTAATTAAATGAAATACGAGGGTGAAGTTAATCCTAATACGGTGTAGGAATTTGTTTAGCTACTTAATAATTATTGTGATAGCTAAAACTATGTCCTTGATATAGGACGCTGATTGATTGCTGATTATCGGACAGGAGGTCTTTTTCTGATACGAGCATCTTACGATGGAGGCGGGTACCCTTTGACTTATCTTTTAGATATTGTCATATTGCTATACGTGGTTTGTTATAAATAACAGTAAGATTGTATGCTATATCTGCCTTAGTATACCTGCCTTTGATATATGTTGCTTATCCTTGAGGTTATCTCCCGTTTAGATTCATACAGTCTCATTTGTTGTCTTGTGTATATATGTGCATAGATGTAGAGATATGTTGTTAAATCCGACACTTTTGACTAGGTCCCGGAAAATTTCCAGAGGGTTACCAGGATGGTTCCAGGGTTTCCGAAGCCTTGGTCATAAATTAGGGACTAAGTTGTAATTAAAATAGATAGTTACAAGGGCTAATGCGCAAAGAAATTTTAAACATAAGGATGAAATTGCAAATAGCCCAAACATGAATGGACTAAAGTGCAAAACAACCACTCTCTTATATGTCTTGACCTAACCCTATTCGGCCCGATCACAGCTCAAGCCCAATCCTCTTCACTCTTGCCTTGCCGCAGCCGAAGACGCCGCCCCCTTCATCGGCTTCCTCTTCTCTCTTCTTCTTCGCCAATCCGCCACCGTTCCATTCACCCTCGTCGGTCCTCTAAGCTCGGTGGATTGAAAGCTCTTCCGGCAATGCTCCTCGTTTAGAGATTCTTGCCCTAGTTTCCACATCCACAGCGGGAATCGGAAGGGGTGAACTGGGCTGGATCTGAGTAGCTCTAATCGCAAGGGTTGTATCGGCTTATGCGCGTGAGAGTGTCCAAGCCGGAGGTCGACCATCTCGGCTAGGTAAGTCTGTGTTCGTCGAATCTCGACTTGTCCTTCTTGGATCTGTTCGTTTTGGTGCTCCAAATGGTGATACCATTGGTGTTCTGATCTAGGGATTGCTCCGGGTCTTCCTTGTTGAGATTGGGCGCGCGATTCATCAAGAAGGGATCTGGGGATTGAGAACCGTTGATACTCCTCTCTCGATTGGGTTGATCTCATCATATCCGGAGCTGGGGTTGTGTCTGCGCCAATCGCAGGTAAAATCTGCATTTGTTTGGTGTTCATTGTGGATGAATTAGAATATTCGGTAGATTGCTGATCAATCCTGTAGTTGGGGAATGAGTTGTGTTATGCTATTACTTAGGTTGTTTATTCCTGGCTCTGCCGTGAACAGATCCGTAGAGGAAGGTTTCTACCATTAACTTTCTAAGGCTAGCTCATTGCTCTGATCTGATTCCGGGAGCTTAAATTGGAAATTGAGCTCAATTTCTGCCTATTGTAGTGATCTGCCATCGAAGCTGGGATAAGAGGTAATTTGAGTGGTACAGATTGTTATGTTTATTTGCTATTAATGTTGTGATTAGTATTTTGGGCTGGTAGATGTGAGCTTTGTCATCAATCTAAATCTGATTTAGGTTGTTTAATTCTTGATCAGTGGGTTGAATCGAAAATGAACCTAAACCCTAATTATGTAGGGGTCATTGGGGACCTTTCCACTTAATTAGACGTGATTATATGAACGGGGACAATTGGGTAAACCCTAATACGGATTAGGAATTTAATTAGTTGATTACTATTTGTTTGTAATAACTAATTAAATATGTCCTGGATACAGGGACTTGACTTAGATTTGTCGTTGCTGATTATTGACGGGTGGTTCTATCTCGTTTGATACGGACTTCCACTCTTGGAGGCGGGTACCCTTTGACTTATCTCTTTTGATATTGTCATGTGATTATGCATAGACTGTTATAGATAGCAGTAAGATTATACGCTATCCCTGTTTAGTATGCCTGTTCTGGATACTTGTTGGTTATCCCTGTTTATTATACCTGTTCTGGATACTTGTTGTTTATCCCTGAGTTATTATACCTGTTCTGGATACATGTGGTTTATCCCTGAGTTATTATGTTGTAGTTCCATACAGTCTCAGGTATTGTCATATCTATATGTATGCGTAGAGATCATGTTGTATCTCCTGCCTTTGACCTTGAGGGATCTGTAGTTTCCAGTCAGTATACCTTGTAGGTTACCTGTATTTCCTGTTATAGGATTTCAGATTGAGACTTAGTATACTGAGGACTTGGGGAGGGAGGTATGTGTATCTATCATACACCATCCTTGCATTGTTGCATGCCGGCGATCAGCGACTCCCTTGTGGTTGAGCCTAATCGTCTTCCGGCACATGATATGCACACACGGCCACTCATGGGTTAGTGGATACCGCTGGGTGTGTGCATTTGCTCTGTATTGCTCCGCTCGTCCGCTCAGGGGTAGTGGTTTCGGAGCGTGGTAGCAAGCAGGGATCCCTTCTCTACCCATAGACCAGAGAAGATGAGAGAGATATCTCCCCCATATATACATGGGGCGGAGCGATAGCTCCACCAGCATCCTGTCCTCTCGGTCACTCAGGAGCAGTGATGGCAGAGTACGGACAGTGTCACAGCTCTACCCACTCGGCCGACACAGTATCGCCTGTCTCGGTGGCTTGACTGGAGTTAGGGGGTGACCATGGCATTGCACTATGTGCATATTTTGCATCGTGCATTGTTTGCTGCACTTGATTTCTGCACTTGCTTGACATGCATATTCTGGAGACTGGTTATCTGAGATTATATGTCTATTGATATTCCCTTGGTACTTATTACCCTCTTTACAGGTTAGATGGATTCAGGTATGTATCTACCTCAGTATGTTCAGTACTAGTCTTTCCCTACTGTTGATATGAGACTGTATTAGCTGAACTCTTATTGTTGGTATAACTTTCTATGCATATCTGTTGGGTATTCGCTGAGCTATGGACTCACCCCGTTGCCATACATTTTATTTCAGGTTGATGCCTGCCAGGAGATCCCTAGCAGCCAGTCCCCAGCTCCAGAGGAGCTCTGCTTGGTTTTATTTTACGTTATTTTTGCTTATGGACCCTATGTTATATACTTTGCTTCCGTTGCCATGTTTTGAACATGTATTCATGTTTTATTCGATAGTATTGTACTTTTGAGTCCTATGTTGGACTTCGTGGGATTTCGGCTTTGTTCCTGCCCCTTGGCAGCTCAGGTGAGTTCGTAGTTTGGTTTTACGACGGTTATAGTTATATACCTATTATTTCTGCATGGATTTGAGGCCTGAGGCCATTTAACTGCGTGGTTGTGCAAATATATATATTGTGTGTGGTTTAGATATTGTGTGTTTGTGTAAATTGTCCGTCGGACAGGGGAGGTGCTGTCCGATTTTATATTGGATCAGCGGCTCCCATGGTCTCGGGGCGTGACATATGTTCCCTCTTGTATTTTGGGCATGTATAGATCAGTGGTTACTTTTTCAGTATACCTTGTAGGTTACATGTATCTCCTGTTATAGGATTCAGACTGAGACTTAATATACTGAGGACTGGGTGAGGGAGGTATGTGTATCTATCATACACCATACTTGCACTGTTGCATGCCGGCGATCAGCGACTCCCTTGTGGTTGAGCCTAATCGTCTTCCGGCACATGATATGCACACACGGCCACTCATAGGTTAGTGGATACCGATGGGTGTGTGCATTTGCCCGGTATTGCTCCGCACGGTCACTATTTGGAGGGTGATTCCAGTGTGTGGTAGCAGCCAGGGATCCCTTCTCTTCCCATAGACCAGAGGAGATGAGAGCGACGCTCCCTCATATATACATGGGGTAGGGGGTGGTCCCCCGCCAGCATCCTGTCCACTCGGTCACTCAGGAGCAGTGATAGCAGGGTGCGTACAGTGTCACAGCTCTACCCACTCGGCCGACACAGTATCGCCTGTCTCGGTGGCTTGACTGGAGTTAGGGGGTGACCATGACATTGCATCATGTGCATATGATGCATTGTGCATTTTGATTGTGATTACTGCACTTGTTTGACATGCATGTACAGGATATACTTATGTATGGTTTGATGACCCTGCACTTGCTCGTGTCGGTACGAGTCTTTTATGGTATGGATAGACTGATTTCTGGTATGTACAGTCAGTTGTTACTTTCAGTTTTGCATATTCTACTATTCCTGTTGAGACTGTATCCTGTTGTTTCTTTATAGCTGCTTTAGCTACTTTTCAGTCATGCATATCTTTCTATATACCCGCGAGTCCACTTGGACTCACCACCCGTCGTAATATTTTTGTTTCAGGTTGATAGCTCGACAGAGGAGCCCAGTTGCCGGTCCTGGTCCCTACGACTCCGTGGATGGGAGCTTCCGCTGGTTTTTGGTTTTCTTTTGATAGCATAGTATATGTTTTGTATTTGTTATATTACCGAGGGCTTGTATTGGATTTATTCGTACGGTATTGTATTTTTGAGTCCTCTGTTGGACTTTGTGTTTGTGGTTTTGCTTCGCACCTACCCAGGGGGCAGCTCAGGTGAGTATTACAGAGGTTTAGCATTTTGTTATGTTCATTTTTATATATTATATATCTGTTTTGAGGCCTGAGGCCAATTTATAAACTGCGTGTGTTGTGTGTATTTGTAAATTGTCCGTCGGACAGGGGAGATGCTGACCGATTTTATATTGGATCAGCGGCTCCATTGGTCTCGGGGCGTGACATTCACGTCCCTCGAACTTCTCTACGCCCTTCACATCTTGCCTTCTGGAGCTTCCTTCGGCCTCGGTCCTTGTTGTCGGATCCATGGTCCCTCGTGACTCACTTGACTCTTCATTGTAGCTTTGATCTGTTGCCTTCAAGCATTCTTCGCTTTAACTCTCGTTCCTTGGATGCATACAAGCCCGTGGCTTGTCTCCATGTCATCCTTCACATATGCCTCAAAGTACGCTTCTCTCGACTCATCATTTCTACCTTGTCCACGGTCCCTCGGATGCATCATTTTTCACCAAACCCGAAGCCGTCAAGCTGAGTCATATATGTATTCTGCAGAACCTGTATACTCAAATACACATATTAAATACAAGGACAAACTTAACTTAAACTCTTTGCCTAAACATCAAAACACATGGTCTTATGTACCATAGATTACCTCAACAAGGAGTACTAGATAAACATATATAGAAATTGATTTTATGTCATTCTGAGCTTTCAAGGTATATCAACCAGTTTTGGAGGGGGGAGCCGATGATGAAAGAAGGTCTCCGATCAATAATACCTATAAGGCTTCAGCGAGTGAAGGGAAACAGAGTGTTAGAAGGAAGGTCGGGGGTGCTCCGGCTCAGCTACTCTAATGCTCAAGTTAGTCTCTGATATGGTAGAAGGAGAAGATGAACAGTAAAGGAAGAGTGCATGTATTCGTGCGTATACGTTAGCGTACCTGTGCTTATGGGAGTGAACTCCTTTTATAATACTGTTAAAGTGACATTTTCTTCTCATTAATTGGACATCATATCATAGTAAGGAAAATATTACATCATTGTATCTTCGTCGTATCAGACAAGATCACTTCACCCATATCCTGTATTTGTATAATCATATTATCTCACGTGCCCTGACAACCCACTTGATGTCTCACTTGCTGCACCACTTATGGCAACGACCCATGAAATATGGAATCCATTGGACCTTAGGGGCATGACTCACTAAGAAGGATCAAGTTAGATTAGCGAAATCGAGTGGAGTGGAGCAGTGTGTCGGAGGAGCTAAGCCATAGGAGTTGGAAGAACTGACTGGAGGAGTTGGGCAAGCTTATCTGATTGAGTGGATCATTATATGGGGAGATGATCCCCTAGAGTCAGATGTATCTTTTAAGGTCATTCTTAATGTATGTTCATCTTGGGTGGAGTTGGGGTCGTTGAGCCCTTGGAGTTAGGTGAATTAATCAGACTGAGCGGAGCATTGTCGAGGGAGCTAATCCTCTAGAGTCGGATGCACTTTTGAAGGTCATTCTTAATGTTTGTTCATCTTGGCGGGAGTTGAGCCTCAGAAGTCGGGAGAGCTGATCTGACTGAGCAGAGCATTGTTAGGGGAGCTGATCCCTTGGAGTCGGATGTACCTTTGAAGATCATTCTTAATATCTATCCATCTTGGGAGTTGAGCTCCTGAGTCCGACGAGCTGATCTAACTGAGTGAAGCATTATCGGGGGAGCCTCCTGGAGTCGGATGTACCTTTGAAGTTCATTCTTAATATCTATTCATCTGGGGGAGTTAAGAGAGTTGAGCTCCTGAATCAAGCGAGCTGATCTGACTGAACAGAGCATTGTACAGGGAGTTGATCACCTAGAGTCGAATGTACCTTTGAAGGTCATTCTTAATGTCTATTTATCTTGAGGAAGTTGGGGGAGCTAAGCCCTTGGAGTCTAATGGATCGACTGAATGTGTTGAGCGAGTTGATTTGATTAAGTGGAGCATTATTGATTGGGGGAGTTGATCCTTTGAGTCAGATGTACCTTTAAAAATCATTCTTATGTCAATTAATCATCTTCGCTACAGCTAGATAGATCGAGTGAAGACATGTAGGGTTTCAAATCGTAAGGCTAAGTGGAGTCGATCGCTCAATTGGTCACCTTTCTAGTCTCGGATAGCCTAATCTAATAGCCCGATCGGGTTGATCCCCTGGATTTTGACCTCTATTTCAGCATGTCTGTTGACCTTCTTGGCCTATGTGGATACCTTCGATACTTTCCGTATCACTCACATTACAAATATTTTATTTTTCCATCTAATTAAATAGTGCATTATTTGATCGCACATGCTAGTTCACATCCCTTGGTGACAGAGAAATGCTACCTACCTTACTACCTTAGTTAAATAGTCTTCACTTATAAGTTCAAATTTAATATTAATGACAATATTTGAATATAATGACAACGAAAGAATCAAAAGTTTCTAGTTAATTGTTATAGGAGGAGAGTTATTCTACAATTATGTACATGTCATATGATAATTAACTTGATTATGCCCTAGGGGTGGAGTTATTTGTTTATAGTGAGCAAGCGAGGTGATATTTTATTTTTTTTTCCGTCAATATTGACCAAAGTGAATGTACTCAGAATGTCCACATAATTTTCGGTTGCCAAGATCACTCAGTCGTCCATGCACATCGCACACGGGGAATCAAGCAGGATAACTTTATATACATTTTTTTAAGTCTAAATACTATACCGTAAACGTACGGGGCTAAATCCATACTTAAAAAATATTGCGCTGTGGCACACTATATATATATATATAGAGAGAGAGAGAGAGAGAGTTTGCCTTATGAAAATTTTCTATTTATAACATACAGCTAGTATTACGTGTGATGCTATGCTGTGGACGGTGCGTTGCACGCCCATCCACGCCACAGTGATCCAAGCGCCAAGATCAATTTTTTAAAATTAATATTTTCTTAAATTTAAATCCTAAATGCATATAATATACCCTGTAATCATTTAACATTTTTTCTTTTGAACACAATAACCCAAGAGGAAGTCTAAACTCTAGAGTAAAATCTTATTGGCTTAAACCTACTATAACTTAACCCTTAAATCCTAAAATCTTAAACCTTAAATACATATAATATACTCGTGGACATCTAATTTTTTTTCTTGAACATTATAATCCAGGAGAAAAGTCTAAATCCTAAAAAAAATTATTGGCTTAAACTCATTCTAACTCACCCTTAAATCCTAAATACATATAACATACCTACAAAAAATAAACAAAAAAAATATTACGGGCACCTGGAGTGAATCTAGACGCCTAAATTAGTGTCACAAATAAATCCGCGGTAGAAGGTTTGTAGTATATATATATTCAACTTTTTGAGATTAATATTGATTAATCCTGAAGATGATCAATTCGATCTCACAACAAATTTTCATCGGCTATTAGGATAAATCTGAAAAGCACAATTAGATCATAACAAATAGCCAATATTATGAGTGATTTGAACAGAGAATATGTATGATATATACCTTTGGAGTAGAGCCTTCTCAATAATTTTGATGCTTTAGTTAGAAAAAATATTTGAGACATTAACTTTGGCTAGTAAATTAAATTTTGATCAATAAAAAATAATTTAGCCAAAAAAATAAGAAATTATGATTCAATCTAAAAAATTAAAATTATCAATCAAATTTAGTAAAAAATAAAAATTATATGTCAAACCTAATTTTAGTTATTAAAAAAATTAAAAATTACAAGTCAAATCTAACTGGTAATATATTAAAAATTATTATCAAACATAATTTAGCCAGAAATTTTGGATCAAATTTAAGTTTGACCTATAAAAAATTAAAAATTATTTGGTCAAATTTAATTTGACTATAAAAAATTAGAATTACCGATCAATATAAATTTTGGCTAAATTTTATTTTAACCTATAATTTTCAATATTTATCCATCAAACTCATATTTTTTTAACATAAATTATTAATTATATTTTATTTAATAAATACTATACACACACCCTAGACATAGATTTTAGTGGTCATGCTTTGTCCTCATGACTATGATGCAGCGGTAAGGTGATTAATTGTTATTTTAGGCATTCGTAGTTTGATCCGTAGTTACGGTATTTTTTACAGAAAATTTTCCTTTGAATGAGGCCCGAATCCTAAGATGCTGGATTTCTAGACCATCCACTGCGAGCGTTTTTCGATTTATTCTAATGATCGATAAAAAAATTTCGTGAAAACAAACCGATCATCCTAAATTTATCTAACTATCTGATGAACATTTTTTTAATGGTCATGCCTTGAGGAGGACCTATTGGCGAGAGATTCGTATCCTAATTGCATTAAGGGAGTGTTTGGGAGAGCTTCTGCTAGCTGCTTTTTAGCTTTTAGCCATGCAAAAGTGCTTTTGAGTGTTTGGGAATGGCAGATTCTGCTTTAACTTCTGTAACTTTTACTCAAAAGCTAGAAGCAACAATTTGATGCTTTTTTCTGCTTCTGCTTTTTTGCTTATGGTGTAGAATTAAAAGTTGACATTTATACCCTTAATAAATTTATTACTTTACATAATTATCATCCTATTTTTAAATAAAATCTTATATTTTTATATAATTTATATTTTCAAAAAATTTTATACATATTTGTATAAATTTATATATATTTTATTATTTTATTATTTTTTATATTTTTATTAACTTTATATTTTTTTTAAATATATATATTATTAAAAAAAATAATTTTGATATAATATTTAAAATATAATATTAAATATATAAAATATTATAGATCATGTATCAAAATTATATTTAAATAATTGAAAAAAATTAATTTTGATAGTTTAAGGATATTATTGTCATTTAATTAAAAATTAAGCTTAAAAGTGATTATTCACCAAACACTCAAACTTTACCTTGTATCAGCTTTTGACTTCTATTTCCAAACACTGTATACTTTAGTTTCTTACTAACTTCAAGATAATCACTACAAGAATCACTTTTCAAGAAGTAAAAGCTCTCCCAAACACTCCCTAAAGATGATAACTCAGTCAAGCCAAGGCCTATAATTGGTGTTATAAAATGATGATAATCATTGCATCAATTATCATAATATATGAATAATTAATGGTGACATGAATTAAGGAAGCAGATTTGTTTTTTATGTGAAACTGTCACTTCTAAGATCTCATATGACAAAAGCTTCAGGCACTAAATTTTCCTTTTTTTTATTTGTTTTCTACCGGAATATTGACACTACTAGCTAGTTTTGGATTAGGGTGTGGGACTACGATTTGATATGCTTGGAGGTTTTTTATTATCTTTTTCTTAGCCTCCTATTTAAATAAATAAAAATAATAATTTCTAATTCACTCCTAATGAATTATCACGGCCAATCTCAAAAATATGATTCTCAATATCAAAAAAATATAGAGTAACGATCACCGTTAAATTCCCTAATAAAAAAAGTAACATCAAAAATCAAACTCTAAATATTCCTGATATCAAATAAATAATTAATATTATTGAAACTAATAACAAAATAGGTCACCAGTGTCATTTGCTTGGCTTGATCATTACCTAACAATTTTCCAAGGTAGATCTAGCCGGCCAAGCTCACAACTGGTCAAGTTTACAGCCGCGAGCTCGTGGCCAACCAAGCTTGCTACCTCGAGCTTACGACCGGCCAAGGTTGAGTCTGCGAGCTCTTACACCATTAGAAACGAGAGGAGAGGGGATGGAGAGAGTTGTACGAAGAGCGAGGAGGAGAGGACACTGGAGACGTTGAAAATCGGAGAGGATGCTGGAAACCAGAGAGGGCGGGACTCGGAGATATCATTGGAGAGATCGGAAACGAGAGAGATCAAGAGGATGCTCGATCTGGCATTTAGCCATAATTTTGATCCTAAAATTTAGCAACGGAAATAGTTTCCGTCTCTTCTGTCTCTAATTTAAAAACAGAAATATATGTTTGTCGCTAGTATTACTATGTCGCACTGTTAATTAGCGACGAACACTTAATGTCGTCGCTAAATAGAAGTCGAATTTTAAATTATGTCTCTATTTAGCGACAGTATTATATTTCCATTACTAATAATTCCTTTTTAACTATGTTTTTTTTTTAAATTATTAACGCCCGTCGTAGTTATAGATTATAGTTCCGTCTCTATTTAGAGAAAGAATTATAAGTCCGTCTCTATATTAGAGATGCAATTTTAAGGTTGTCTCTGATTAGATACAGAATTTTAGATCTATGAATTTGAAAATTTGTTGAATTTGTTTTTGAATTTGAATTTGAATTGTTAGTATCATATGTTTAGTATATTATGTTGTTTGTGAATGCGTGATTTTGTTTGTGGTGTTTGTGTTGTGAATATATTAGATTGGATGTTGTATTGTTTGTATTGTGAACATATTGCGAAATCGTCGTTTGTGAATATATAAACAGGGAAAATATAAAAACAGGATGATTCTATCAAAATTCTAATGAATTTTAACAATGAAATATTAAATATCCACCGATAAATTGAGAAAAATATTAAATATTTCATTATTAATGAAAGATGGAAATTTAAATTTTCGTCTTTAATTGGAAATGGATATAATTCTAGATGGCTAGAATCTAGCCAGCTAGAATGACCCTTTAAAAATTAAAAAATATTAATTTAATATAAAAATAAATTAGAAAAAAATATAATTTAATATGAAAATAAAAATAAAAATATATAATTAAATTTAAACATCTTTAATGTTCATTAAAATTATAAAACAATCATAATAGATTTTTATAAGTTAAAAAATTAATTTAATATGAAAATAAATAGAAAAAGATATGATTTAATATGAAATAAATAGAAAAAAATATAATTTAATATGAAAATAAATAGGAAAGAATATAAATTAATTTTAAATATTTTTAATAATAATTTAAAAATTAAAAAAGAATTTAAGAAGGACAAATTCTAGCCGGCTAGATTCTAGCCATTTAGCACTACCCTTAATGTTATACCTCTATTTAGCGAGAGAGTTATAATTTCCGACATTGAAATTAGTGACAGAATTAAAAATTTCATCGCTAAAGTTATCACGGAATAATAATTCCGTCTATAAATTGAGCGATGAAATATTAGTGTCGTTACTAATATCATAGATTTTAGCACGGAATTTAATTTTAGTACTAAACATGAAGATGAATAATTTTTTTTTTTAATTTATAAGGGATATCGACTATGGATAATTTAATTCTGTCTGTATTTAACAATGGAACTGAAATTGAGTCGCTAAAAGATGCCAACGATTAATTTTATAGTGGTGAAAATAATCGGTCACTGATGAATCATTATTTGAAAATTGCTAAATTGATTAGCGATCCATTATTCTACGGTTATTAGCTATTTTCTTATAGTGGGACTTTCTACGTCACAAAGAACTATTTTTTCTAATTATTAGTGAATTGAGTCGTCCAATTACGCACCAGGAATACTTATTTATTTATAATACTAATAATTATTTTTTAATTTAAATAAAATAAAATATATTTATTTTAATTAAATGTTTTTTATAAAAATAATAAAAGGATAATAATCATAGAGTAAAAAATAAAAAAGAGGCATTATTATTATCTTCATTGGAAGGGTGCATTTTTTTTTTGAAAAAATAAATATTTAAAAAAAATATTCAGTATTGTTTTGATAACTATGTCGTTTAGAGCATCGATTTCAAGTACACAGATATGATTTAGTAGTAAATATTTGAAATAAGATGATAATGATCGGATAATTAAAACTCGATAGAAAATTTTATCATTTTGATAGACACTTATAACTTAGGCTGCGTTTAGTTAGGTATAATATAATCCAATTTGTAATGTAATTGAGCATGTAATATAATCCAGATTATATATTGTTGGCCTTGTAATATAGATTATAACATTTTAATTAGTTTTTTAATACAAATTATATTATATTACAATTTTAAAACTGTACCAAACAAAATAATCAACATTGTAATATAATCCTAATTACATTATAAAATTGATTACTCCTTACCAAATATAGTCTTAGCTTCCTCACTTTACCTTCCTCTAATGATAATGGATGGCCCAGGGATCCTTAATACGATGATTCTAATTTTTTTTCAAATTAAAGTAAATAAAGTTAACTTAAATATAATTTTTTATTAAAATATTTGTTAAAATGATTTTATTTTTTAAAACTATTTATTATTTTAATAAATTAAGGCATTTTTTGTTATGTTTAATTAAATTAATAAAAAATATTTTATATAAAAAAGTATTTTATATGTAATAATTTTAATTAAATTAAAGAAGATTTTATTTTGTATTATCAGTTATAGCAGTAAAGATATTTTCAGGACGAGGCTTTTAATTTTTGCCGTTAAAAGAATAATTTGACAGCCGTAGTCTTGTAAATGAAAGTTTGATATTTAATTTGACCGTTTAATATTTAATTTAAATGTTTATGAATGATATTTAATCTGACTGTTTAATATATAAAGATCAAGAATAAGTTTGACTAATTTATTTAACTAAATAAATAATTGATATATTATGGAGATGGCGCTGCGCGTCTAGCCGAACTTGAGGCATTTGAATTGAATCTCGACGTCTCAGTTGATTCTAAGGTATTTGGATTAATTGACAATTCTTTTTATATTATATAAATTTAAGATTTAAGATTTTAAAATTTAGAAGTTGGATTATAATAGATTTAATATAATAAGATTTTTTTAGGGTTTAATCTTCTATCTTTTTAACATTATAGTGTACAAAATAAAAAATTTTAAATGCTCATAGGATATATTTAGGATTTAAGATTTTAAGATTTAGAAATTGAGTTATTGTGGATTTAAACTAATAAGATTTTCCCTTTACGGTTCAATCTTCCCTCTTAGATTATAATGTTCAAAACAAAAAATTTTAGATATTAACGGAGTATATTATATATTTTTAGGATTAAGAGTTGAGTTATAATAAGTTTAAGCAAATAAGATTTTTTTCTCTAAGGTTTAATCTTCTCTTTTGAGTTATAATGTTTAAAATAAAAAATTTTAGATGCTCATAGGTATATTATATGTATTTAGGGTTTAAGATTTTAAGATTTAAAGATTGTGTTATAGTGGGTTTAAGCAATATGATTTTTCTTCTAGGGTTCAGTCTTCCCTCTTGGGTTATAGTATTGAGGATAAAAACAATTTTAGATGCTCACGGGGTATTAAGATTTATATGAGGAAAATTTTGATTAAAAAAAATTGTGACGCCTAGATTTGATCCAAGCGTCTCAATCATTATTTAAAAGAAAAAAAATTGGATCTCGGGCCAGACAAGTGCCCAATGCATCGTTCATAGTGTAAAACTTCTCTTTAAATACATATGTATTCGACTTATTAAATATTTGAGAATAATATTCATTAACAATATTCATAAATAATATTTATGAATAATATTCATGAATCATACTTGATGGTCAAAAGGTCGTGGCCCACGTCATCCCAAGACCCACCCGGTCGGGATGTGCGTTATCACTCTCGGTTGAGGTAACATGTCTCATGCGAGGTAAATTTTGTTCATGAACAACCAATTAATTCCTATAAGGATACCACTTCCTGCTCGAGATGGAAACGCCTAAGCGGATACTCTTAGACTAATTCAATCTGTAGATCTAAGTTAACTTGATTCAAAGTTGCTCCCGTTACATATCCTGAGCGGGTGCAATCACTCCTCGTATAGTTCTCAGGCGGACATCAACTTGAATGACGACATCTAGACAACCGCGAGTCACCCCCAAGTTAATGAAACATATTGTCATAAATGTCTTTACAGTTAATGAACAGATTGAGCATCAAGATGTGAAAGATAAAACAACCTAATAAGCTGCAACCATAAATACGTCAAAAGCAATAATTACTCATAAATCATAAAAGATGGTCATAGTGGTAATCCTTGGCATCTTTGTGGAGAAAGGGAGAAAGACGCGGTAGGTGAGGTGATATAAAGTGGGATCATCTAGCTCTCTCTCGATTTTGACACTTCGGAGTAATATCACCGAGAAAATCATTAGTATCATTTTAACTTTCTTCTTTAAGTTCTCTTAATCACAGATGCTCTACGTTATAAACCTTCCTTTGTGAGCTTCCTCATCCATGTGTTTGTGTTTGTTCTAGTGTGACAACCACCTCAGCTACGTTCGTAATTAATCAGGGTTCATTTTTGGAGAATCTTGTATCAAAATCAATATTTATCAATAAAATTATTATCAACTTATTAAATAAATAAAGAATTTTTAAAATAAATAAATAAATTTATATTAACAAGTTTAATAACGGATAAGTCTAAAATATACTAATTTTAAATAATCGTTTAAATTGAAAATTAAGTCAAATTTGAATACTCATTCTAACCATTTTAGCTCTATTTGAACCGGTTAACTTATAAAAGAAGCTTGAACAAAATTACACTCGGCTGGACTTCGTGAGACGACCGAGCGAGGGAGGCAGCAGTAGGAGCGAGCTGTATGTGGTGGATGACGTCGGAGGAGGATACGGCGGCGACGGCGGAAGAAGCAACAAGGCCAGTCTACAGGAGTGCGAATCCACGAGGAGAAAAAGAATGGAAATTTTAAACCCTAATTGCATTTCCGGTGCGTTCTCTCTCTAAACCGACCCGACTTTTCCCCCTATTTAAGAAGACCATCAAACGAATCGCAGCTGCGAAGGGAGGACAAGCCTACTTGCGATATTGAGGCGCTGTAGTCTTCCTGCTCTACTTCCTCAGGTATCCTACTGTTGTCTTCTAATTCACCCATGTACGATTTGCATAGCACTTGCTTGATGAAATTCCTCAATGAGACCGTCGCTAAAATATACTGGCTTCTTTCAAATTTCGGTAGCAAGTTTGAAGAAGTTTCATAGAGATTGGAGTTGTTGAACGACAGGAAAATTTTATCGTGATTGTGGCTCATAATACTTGATTCTTGTCCATCTCGAAAGTTCAATTGAACCGTTGCACTGTGCTGAATCGGCCTGAGATATTGAAACTTTCGTAATAGTATTTGAGTCAAATGATTTCTATACATAAAGAATTGCGATAGCTGTTTTCCTCACTGTTTGAGCTCCATGTGCAATCCAAAAAACTTTCTTTTGTTGAAGGCAGAGAAGATTAGTCACTTTATGCAAGTATGCAACATCCTAGTTGCTATTGAAGCTTCTGACAACTTCTGCAACTCTCTAGAAGGTTGTTTTTATGGGCATTACTCTCTAACAAATCAAGCTATAACTCTACCAAAATTTCATCAAATGTTTGTCCAATCACCAATGAGTTGAAGAATTAATAAATAACTGTCAGTAGTAGTTTTAGCCTTTTCTAACTAATCCTACTTTTTTTGTTGACCCATTTACCCTAGTTCTTCTTACTCGCCAAAGAATTTTGCGTATCTACGGAAGTTAATTGGCAAACTGGAACTGGTAAAATTGCTTCATGGTTACAGTTGGTCGCAAGCGTTTTGAAAGGGAATATCACATGGATAATACTAGTTATGTGGATTCAGTTGTTGCATATTTCTTCCAACCATTCTTTCATTTGTATAAAACCCTTTTCCATAGCACATCAAGTTCTAGAACAATTCAGCACCTTTACATCTCTTAGTAGATATAGAAAGGTAAAAGACAAGGCGCTTGACAAGGCCTTGAAAATTTTGGATTCAATTATCCCCAGAACCAGTGATGTTCAAGGTAAGTCAGGCCTTCATCAACTGATAAACGGTTGCATGCATGATCTTCTCAAAGTTGATCAACAGAATGGCTTCAAATCTGTTACGAAGAATGCAAAAGCTAATTTGTTCTATGAAGTCAAAGATATATTCGAAACGAGCCGTCACAAAGAATCCTTGTTATATACTAGAACAAATAACAAAATAAAGCAAGATGCTCTTTTGCCATTTTTCAAATTGCACAATAGAGAGATAGAGTTGGATTTTCCCACCATTTCTTTCATCATTAGTTCTTGTGCTTCCGCCGGGGCTTTTGGCACAGGAGTCCAGCTTCATGCTCTCTCAATTAAAAATGGTTGTGAAATATCTTTGACCACAGGGAGCTCATTGATCAGCCTATATTCCAAGCTTGGGCAGTTGCAAGATGCTTATTATATTTTCCAAATGATGCCTGTCAAAAATATTGTAACTTGGACTGCTATAATTGCAGGTTATGCACAATACCATGAGGTCGAGACATGTTTACAAATATTTTCTTCAATGAGACGAGCAATGATAGATCCAAATGACATCACATTTCTATGCATCTTGAGTTCATGCACCACTGCTGCATATCTTGGGTTTGGAAGGAGTGTTCACTCTTTAGAACATAAACTGGGTTTTGGTTCTTATACACATGTTTCTAATGCATTGATCTCGATGTATGCTAAATGTGGCAGTATCAGTGAATCTCATTTTGTTTTTGAGAATATGCAATTCAGAGATCAAATCTCATGGAACTCCATGCTTTCAGGATTCTCACAACACGGGCTTGCTGATACAGCCATAGACTTGCTGAATCAGATGTATGCACAGAATGCAACACCTGATGCTATTTCTTATCTTTGCGTTCTTTCCTCGTGTCGGCATGCAGGACTCATGGAGAAAGGACTTCTTTGCTTTGACCTAATGCATAAACATGGGGTAAGTCCAGAATTAGATCACTACTCGTGCATTGTTGATCTTCTTGGCCGTGCAGGGTTGTTGGAAGATGCATTGGATGTCATCAAGAAAATGCCTATGCGGCCGAATGCTGTTATATGGGGTTCATTGCTGTCATCATGTAGGGTTCATAGAAATGTCTGGATAGGCATCCATGCTGCGGAAAATAGGCTTTCGCTAGAACCACGATGTGCCGCAACTTATCTTCAGTTAGCAAATCTTTATGCAAGTGCAGGGTATTGGAATCATGCAGCAAAAGTCCGAAAGTTGATGAAGGAGAGGGGGTTGAGAGCAAGCACTGCATATGCCTGGATTGAAATTGGTGGCAAGGTCTATAAGTTTAAAACAGATGGTTCAGACAATCAATTTAATGAGATATTGACAATTTTGGATTGTTTAGCATGCCATATGGAACTCATTGTGGGTACATCTGAAGAGAATTTCATTCTTTGAATATGAATAGCTAGGCCATGGAGAAGTTCAATTTGAGTCTCATTTATACTCCAAGATGAGGACTTGTGGCTACAACCTGCCCATGCAAGTAAAGTATGTGCAGCTTTGGGTTACTCTTTGATTGATCTGCAAATAGGATGGTCGCATATGCTCAGTAAAGCTTCTTGTGTTGGCCAAGGAAATTCGTCTATTAATTCATCGAGACTAAGAATTCCTCCGTTAATTCATCGAGACTAAGACTTGATTCTTAGATCTCTGATAAACTCCTCATGTAATTATTGTTTAATGCTTAATTATTTCATAAACGTATCAAATGACATTCAAGATCTTATGTCTTGGAAAAATGATACTCTCAGGAAGTAGGGGAGGCTAGCTGCTTTGATTCTGATAATTGAATTGAAGTTATGCTAAAAAAAAATAACGTGAAAAAGTTATAATTATAAATTTTTAAGAATTGGTATATGAAATATATATATTTTTGAAAAAAAATAAAAGCACAAACTTTTTAATTTTTTTTTATAAATTTTAATAAATTATTATAAAATGTAATTTAAAAAAAATAATAAAGTTTGAAATGATATAAGTGGTATAAATTTATCATTAAATTATCTTTTAAAAATAAATTGAAAATTGAAATTTTGATCATTTAAAACATTATATTTTTAGTTTTCTTTTCAAAAAACACAATTTGTTTGTTTTTTAAATTTATAAAATACGATACTTAATATTATTAAATTTATTATAGGATTTATATTTCTTAACTTTTTAAAAATATATATAATTTTAAAATATTTTTTATAAGAGTAATGATACGTACAGTGAAAGTAAAATTGAAAGTGAATGTCTCAGTGAAAAGTTTCATCGTCAATCGGTGACACGTCTGACGTCTGATAGTCGATCGGACACCGTTGGCAGCCTTCAGACACCGTCGGCGGCCTTCAGACACCGTCGGCGGCCTTCGGTCGCCGCCTTGAACCAAACTACACCCTGGGGGGCACGGTGAACCAGTCGGGGATCGCCGCAATTGCGATCTCGCATTATTCACCGTCGATTTTGACGGGTTCACCGTTGTCTGCGATCCTGATTGGTTCACCGTCCTCCTAAAGTATAGTTTGATTAGAAGCGGCGATCGAAGACTATCGGTGGTGTCCGACCAATGATTGAACATTGAACGTGCCGTCGATTGATAGAAAAAATTTTCATTGGAAAATTCACTTTTACTGTACAGAACATTTCTCTTTTTATAAATTTGAGAGAGGACATTAAAAATGGGAGTTATTCATTGCTTTAATGCCGAGGAAGGAGACGACAACCACGACAAAAGCAAACACAAGTCAATCCATTTCAGCGATTGGCCACCGGAACAGTTCGTGAGGGCGATCGTGCCCTAATCCGAAAATCTAAATCACATCTCTAGTCCTCTTCTCGCAACCAAAATCGTCTTGTTCGCGACGCGGAGGCGGTGGCCGATCTAGCTTTCAGTTGATCTTCTGGTACATACCTCTTGAATCCCCCTTTTTTTCAGTTTATTTGATTACTTTCGTGCTTTTCTTCACACATCTTTGATTCTAATCTAGTTCCTGGCGCTTACGGACTAGCTTTTCAAATCCAATCCGATCGTCTACACTTACTGAAGCAAGATCTGTCCATTTGTGATCGCAGCTGAGAAACCAAGAACTTTGAAGGATGGGGCGGATTCATGTATCTTAGAATGTGAAATGGAGTCGCTGTGGAAGCTTGCTTACTTACTCGAACCGGCATCGGTTACTCTCATCGCGACTGCGATTTTTGTGACCTTTGCATCGGCTTTCAGAGCCCTGGATCATGGGAAGGAGATGGAAAGGAACCTCGATTTTTCAGAGGCATCGATTACGTTGGACCGATCTCAAGCTCTTATGATACCTCTTGCTAGCTCTTGCAGTTTGTTGTTGATGTTCTATCTTTTCTCGTCGGTATCCCAAATTATCACTGCCTTCGCTGCTGTTGCGTCGGCATCTGCTCTCTACTTCTGTCTCTCGCCTTACATGATCTACCTCAGATCACGATTTGGGTTGATGGCTCCTCTGGTTTCTAGATGCTGTTCCAAGACATTTGCACGCGGCCAAGGGGTGTTGCTCTTCTTTTGCATAATGCTCGTGGCGACTTGGCTAGTCACAGGGCATTGGATTCTGAACAATATTTTGGGGATCTGCATTTGTATTGCCTTTGTCAGTCATGTGCGTTTACCAAATATTAAAATCTGTGCACTGCTTCTTGCGTGCTTGTTTTTGTATGATATTTTCTGGGTCTTCTTCTCCGAGAGGTTCTTTGGTGCGAATGTTATGGTCTCAGTTGCAACACAAAAGGCCTCTAACCCAATTCACAAGGTGGCGACCAGCTTGAGCCTTCCAGGATTGCAGCTGATTACAAAAAAACTAGAGCTTCCTGTAAAGCTTGTTTTTCCAAGAAATTTGATGGGCGGGCAAGTAATCACCAGCAGTGGCGGCGGGGAATACATGATGCTGGGATTAGGAGACATGGTATGTTTTAATACTCACAAATTGGCAGTTGTTCTTACTTCTTATAACCTTTGTTAGATATATCCTGGTTTGCTTTAAATTATTGGGTTTGTTGTCTGTAATATCAGCCAACTCTACGCATTTGTCTTTCTCAGTTGACAATCGTATTCCATCCAAATCAGGATCTGGTGTTTGTGATTTAGTAACATACTATAGCTTATGCCTTGAAGTTTGTGATCTGACATTTAACATCTGAATTGGTAACAGAAAGAACTTGCGATGTTAGATACTTGTGTTGTTTAATTTCAATGGTAGGTCGTTTAACTTCAACTTAGGTTTTAACGATTTTCTGTGCAGAAAACTGCCCCTTTGAATGGTTGTTTGGATCTATTAACTGACCTAAACTGATCGGCAAATGGAACTGTACTGAAAGAGACCAAACTAAGCCATCAGTTCAGTTTTATTTTCTTCAGGTTGATATGAATAACTATAAATCATGTTTAATTAGTTGATATTTATTTATTTATTTTTGTATGAAAATGACACATAAATAATGCAATCCAATTTCCAATACAATACTTCTCTGTATCTGAGATTCAAGCCACCTTGTTGACTGTGTTATTTGCCTGTGTTGAGAACATCTTCACTTGTTTTCTCAATGCTAAAAGCTTCATTGGATGTCACCTTCAAGCCACCTTCTCATCTTGTCATGCCCGCTTGAGTAGCTCCATATCCATTACCATCGCTAGCTGCAATTTGTCCACTTGACGTGGATGCCATTGTGTTCGCAGACAAGAGATCCTAGTCTCATAGGAGCAAGCTTTTCTTCCTTCGCGGAAAGCGTTGGTTATCCCCCCAATTGACTTCTTTCATCATCGGCGAATGGTGCATTTGCTATGAATTCCCTGTACCCCATGCGTGGTAGCAAAAATGACTATGAAATATGTATCCCTATTCTTATGGAATACTAGTTTTAAATTTATAAGGAATGAGGAATATTATTTCTTACTCTATTCCAAGAATTATTTTTCCTTATATATTTTTAAATTTCCTATTTCACATTCTGTTATTCTAATAGATCAATTGGATTGGTTAGGCTCGAGTGTTTCAAAAAACTGTTATTTACATTTCTCTTGGAATTTATTCATGTTTTTCTAAACTAGTGAAGTTGATAATGTGCCATTTCATGGCATGTTAAAGCTTGATCTACTGAACCATGCCAACTGATGATGATACAATGTGTCTTTGTTTTGCTAGGCTATTCCTGGTATGCTTCTGGCTTTGGTGCTGTGTTTCGATCAAAGAAAGAGCAGAGACATCTCTATTCCCCCTGAAACATCGTCGTCAAAAGGGAGCAAATATTTTTGGTGGTCGCTCTCCGGATATGCAATCGGTTTGGTTACCGCCTTGTCTGCTGGAATCTTGACGCAATCACCTCAACCGGCTCTTCTTTATCTGGTGAGTTTCGCAACATAGAATCACCAACCTTCATCCGCTTCCATTACGAGCCAAATGCTTCACAGCATATAAAGACTTTCGACATTCTCTTCTCATGAGTTGCATCACTGCAGGTGCCATCCACATTAGGACCAGTTATTTTCCTTTCTTGGAGAAGGTATGAATTGTGGGAGTTGTGGGATGGAGCTTACCCAGTATCGAGCGAGAAGTCCCACTCGATGGAGCCCTGATCCTTCGAACAGGTCTTTGTTATATCACCAAACAAACTTAATTTGTTTCAAAGCAAGCTGGATGAAATGCTTAACCTGAGGGCTATTTATGAAATCCTAATATATCGCAGATGCTTTATTCTTACTGGAATGAATTAGGATGGCTTAAATGATGTCTTGCTTAGCAATTAGCATGGAAAATGGCCTGATACCCATGGTAAGATGTGGAAAATATGGTATTAATATACATTAATGCAAATATTCAAAATTAGGTTTTATTTTGTAAAAAATATGATATTTTGAAAGCTATGTAATGGCTTTATCTATAATGGAAAGCATAGTAAATTTAGTAATCGTTTGATGAGTTATGGGTAGTCAACTGCTGCTATCATATGATATTTTGGGGCCTATGTATTGATCTATCGTATAATAATGAAAGCATAAGAAATAACCAGTGTTCTGAAAATCGGATCGGATCGGGCGGTCGGACCGGTTGAACTGGGAACCGGCCAGATTTTCGGTCCGAGTTGACTCTGAAAACCGGCTACTCAAGAACCGGATGTGAACCGTTCTGAACCGGCCGGAAACCGGTGAACCGGAAAAATCAGTCAAACCGACTTGATTTATTTTATTTTTTATTTTTTGATTCCCCCCCCCCCTTTTTGCAGTTTTGCTTTCTTACTGAAAAATAAAAATTGAAAAATAAAATGTCAAAAACCTAGTTTGCTTTCACCCAAAGTCCTAAACAAACAAACCTGCTGTTTGCTTGCAAGAGAGTCACCGCCACTAGCCTCTCGACGCGTCGCCCTGCCTCCGCTAGCCTCACCTCGCCGCCCTGCCTCTGCTGGCCTCACCTCGCCACCGCTAGCCTCGTCCCGTCTCCAGCCTCGTTGCGTCGTCGTACTGGTATATGAAGGCAGCAATATATGATATATTTGGAAGTGTAATTTTGTATGTACTTTACTAGTGTCCCCTGTTTAAATGTTTATGGGTGAACAAATACTATCGTGATATAGTTTTAACTTCTAATAAAAGTCTTCAATTCGTATCCAGATTTCTTGAATCCAATGATTTTAAACTTGAATTTTTCTTTAAAACTAATCTTTTTTTCAAGAATACGGTACTAAGTTGCTGATAAAAACATATCACATGCTCGACCTAGTTGATCTAATCTTGAAGAAAATAGTTGGATAAGTTGTTAGTTTCCTATATTTATATAAATACATACTTTATTATATATCCGTTATATTCCGGTTGGACTCCCGGTTAAACCTCTAAACTCTTGCTCTGATCGGTTCGATATCCGGTCCGGTTCTCAAAACCTTGGAAATAACATCACAAATCTAATATGTTAAATTTAGAAATTGACTAATGTACTTGAGTATCAACAAATCTAAATAATAATGGATTGTTGATAAAGAAGCATAATAGGATACAATTATATATTTTGATAAATATGAAAGTTAGAGTACGGGATTTGGAGATTATAAAAAAAAGTTATGAATTAGATAATATCAAATTTGAGATAATTGATTTGATTCTATGAAAGTTTTTCATTAGTCGTTAGAATAAATCATGAAATATTTATGACGAACGGCCTAAAAGTCTAACATATCATAGTTGCACGGTCTATTTGAAGAAATTTTTTTTATAAATACATCATAATTGAGAATTGAATTATGAATATCTGAATATCAATTTAATGCTCCACCACTGTAACCTTGAAGCGTGTTGTGGATATTATAGATAGTAAAAGACGATTTGTTCATTTCAATACTCTTGTCAATCTGTTTCAGGGTCAATACAGAGAAAATAAATTATGAAAATTATTAGTTCGGATGATATGATCCACGCATGAGGTATTTTAGATATTATTGAAACATATGTAGTTGAGAAGTACATTATCATTATTATATTATGGGTTGAGAAGTACTCGGCTGAGCCGATCATATTTGTTGTCCCCGACCGATGCCCGTCAAGGGAAATGTGGTAATTTTCAATATACTCCTAATGTTTTCCAATATTTTTAAAATGCCCCCTAAAATTTCCATTTTTTTTTTGTTAGAATGAATATTGTTATGAAGGCTAATTACAGGTAAAGTAATTAAAGAGCACAATTATTGTTATCTTTATAAAAATAAAACAAAACAAGAATCTTAAAGAGCATAACTAACTTGAAAGGCTAATTATTCAACCTTTTGATTTTGAGGTTTAACAAAACTATTATGAAGGTTTATGGTTATGTTTATAGAAGATGTATCACCTTCTACATTTGACAAGACAATGAATTTATGCATTTACATCTTTATTCTGCGATACTATTTCATGAATCATATAAATCTACACCCAGCAGATATCACACGAATCTACAATATTTCATGAACATGGAGCTCCTTGTAAACAAGCAGCTCACTCCCTGTTTACTTGGTAGCACAAAAGATAGATAACAAAATAAGAACATATATAGCAAGTTTTATTACTGACAATCGATAAACTCTTCCTAATCGACATTATAATTCACCTGTAAACTTACTACCCTTTTGGAAGCATCCCCTCATCGATACTGATAAATCATGAGGGCATACGATCTGCACTTGCCACCTCAAACGCAGAGGAAGTTGGCTATTTTAAAGTTATGAAGAGCATGTGTGAGTCCCGTTTCCGTAGTATGAGCAGGAATGGTATTTACCCAACAGAACCCTCTAGTGTCAAGTTCATCAGCGCATCGACTTCGGAGGCGAACTCCAGCGGGAGCTTATCGAACACATCCCTGCAGAATCCACTGATCATAGCAGCAACAGCCCTTTCGTGATCGATCCCCCTCTGCTGGAAGTAGAAGAGCTGGTCTTCGCCGATCTTAGAAGTGCTCGCTTCGTGCTCAACTCTCGCCGAAGGATTCTTTACCTGGTTCATGAACATTCACATGCTTAAATACCAATTAGGTGTACTGGAGGTTTTAGCAACTTCCTGAATCAGCTAATTGCGAAGAATAATGAGAACAATAGACAGTAGGAATAAGTCTCAGCAAGAACACCTCGAGTGGAATAACTAATCCAAACTGACAAGTTATATGAAGTTACATCTTGAGAATCTCAAAACTTTGAAATCCAATGATAAAGCGGACTAACATTTTTACCAAAAATCTTAGTCAGGAGAAATGAACTAAAATTTTTTGGTTGTGTATATCTAGTCGGACTTTTAGTTTTTGGTTATGTTGCAAATATCTATTCAAAAAAATGCTGCAGCTAAAGAGGACAGAATTACTACAATCCATACTATTCTGCAAAGATCATCGAAGATAAGATCACTACTAGAATATGAAATCTGAGAAAAAGTCCCTGTTTGGGCAACAGTAAGGGTGGGTGCAAGAACAGAAAACAAGCTATATGTCATCATAATCAAACCACAAGCTTGATCAACAGAAAACAAGCTATATATCATCATGACCAAACCATATATTAGGTCCATCATCAGAAAACAAGCATATTATGCACAAGATAAGTACACTATTTGATCAAGGTTTAAAAGGCAGTTCAACAGTAGGCGACCAGTCCATTGCATAGCACATCGGCTATAGACGGGCACCTAAGCAGGGGCATAGATGGTTGACTTAAAATAATATTAAAATAGGAAATAGAAGAAAAAAAATGAGGACACATACATATATATAATAACTATATCTTTAATCAAACAAAATAGGTTTATAATTACAAATAAATAAGTTGTAATTGATAAGTAAGCACTACATATATAAAAACCACATATCATATTTCACATTGCAACCATAAAAATAGATATCACAATAAATATAAAACATATTAATTCATAATCATTAACCCAGATTGCAAGAAAACACATAGCTCACTTCTGATTAGTGAGTAACACAGTGATTTTGTAATTTAAAAATTGTAACATAAATTCGACTCTTATAATAAAACCTATAATGTCATGAAACACCTAGTTTATTGAACTATTTGGCAAAGTAGCTTGTTCATATGAACGCCACCTTGTTCTACTATTTCTTTCCCTAATTTCATTTTTGGATAAGTTGATCCTTGCTTTCCATCTTCAAATCATTCATTATATTTCATAAACATATATTTGGGTTGCTTGATAGAAACAAGTGATTCATGTATCAATAATATTCAATTATTTCTCACTTGGGTTATTTATACAACATACGCAATAAGAGAATGATAGACTTTATGTTTATCAGTCCCCTTTGTTGCTTGGACATTGTCATTGCCCTCCCATTTCAACATGACACAACATGCATACAAGTACGATATACAAGTCTGATCATCAAACATAATCTCCATAGAAGGAAATTAAGAAAATTGTTGACAAAGAAAAAAAGGAAGGAGAAGAGCATAGAAGATAGAAGAAGCAAAAGGGTTACAAAACTACCTACTTGGATCTAAGCCCTAACACTGGGCGTGAAAGCCATCTTGAGTTGGGAGTAGATGGCAAGCAAGCAGGGGAAGCCATCACAAGATTAGTGCACAGACAAAAGTAAACAAGAGTGAGGGACTTAACCAATAGTGGAGAGGACTCGTGAGATTTGTGAGATCATGGAAAATTTGAACATAATAAGAGTAAGCCAACTGGGTTATTGAACATTTCAACCCCCTCCCAATGTTATTTATTTGGACCCTGTTTGACAACTCCCGTGTGCTTATTCCAAAAAAAAAAAAAAAATTACATGACGTGACTGAATTCAAACCCATGTTAGATATCCTATACGAGCACGAGTAACATAGTTCATTTCTAGCCATTTTGATATCAATGACTAAACTGCTAAGTCAGACGTGTCAAGCCAAGAAAGTTGGAAATTGGAAAAGAGCAAAATTCTCATCATTGATAATTTCTATAAGAGTAGTATAATAATGGCATGTAGGCATAATGAGCAGCTTACCTCAATGTATGGGTAAGTATTTGCACCGGCAGTGTCACCAATAAGCATTGAATCACATTGTGAGAAGTTCCGTGCATTATCAGCATCAGGCTGAACCTTAACAAGCCCTCGGTAACAATTCCTTGACTTTCCAGCAGATATGCCTTTGGAAACGATCCTGCTCCTCGTATTCTTTCCCTGATGAATCATCTTTGTTCCAGTGTCAGCTTGCTGAAGATTTTTCGTCAGTGCTACAGAGTAAAACTCTCCCACTGAATCATCCCCCCTGAGAATAACACTTGGGTACTTCCATGTTATTGCGGAACCAGTTTCCACCTGTGTCCACGAGATCTTTGACCCTTTACCTTGACAAAGCCCTCTCTTTGTGACAAAATTGTAGATTCCACCTTTGCCTTTCTCATCCCCAGCATACCAGTTCTGCACTGTAGAATACTTAATATCAGCACCCTCATGGCAGTAGAGTTCCACCACTGCAGCATGGAGTTGATTCTTATCATACATAGGAGCTGTACAACCTTCCAGGTAGGACACAGTGCTCCGTTCATCAGCAACGATCAGTGTCCTCTCAAACTGTCCCGTCTCCCTGTCGTTGATACGGAAGTAGGTCGAGATTTCCATGGGACACACGGTATCCTTGGGAATATAGCAGAATGAACCATCGCTGAAGACAGCAGAGTTGAGGGCAGCATAGTAGTTATCACCAGGAGGGACGACTTCTCCCAGGTACCGTCGAACAAGATCTGGATATTCCCGGATGGCCTCGGAGATGGAGCAAAAGATAACGCCTTTCTCAGCTAGTTTCTCCCGGTGAGTGGTCGCAATAGAAATGGAGTCAATTACGGCATCAACAGCGACGTTGGCAAGGCGTTTCTGCTCGTTGAGTGGGATACCGAGGCGATCGAAGGTCTCGAGGAGCTTGGGATCGACCTCCTCAATGCTACCAAGCTTGGGCTTCTGCTTAGGCTCAGAATAGTAGCAGATCGACTGGAAGTCGATGGGGGGATACAGGTTGTCGGACCATTGCGGCTCGCGCATGGACCGGAAGCGGCGGAAGGCGCGGAGGCGGAACTGGAGCATCCAATCGGGCTCGCCCTTTTTGGCGGAGATGAGGCGGACGGTGTTCTCGTCGAGCCCCTTGGGGATGGATACGGATTCGATGTCGGTGACGAAGCCCCACTGGGAGTAGTCCCGATTGAGGAAGCGCTGGATGGCGTCGTCATCCTCCTTGCCGCCGCCGTCTTTGGAGGTGCGAGTGGGCATGGGATCGGTCTGCACGGCACGGATGGGACGGAATCGGACGTTGCGACCGGGAATTAGGGTTCTTAAATTGGGGAGGAGGCGGATCCGGCGGAAGCCCTGGCGAAGATGCGACGGGGGAGAGAGATTGGAGAGGGAAGGAGTTCGGATTGAGGAGAGAGGAGAGAAGAGGGAGGAAGAGGCGGAGGAAGAGGCGACGGCGACGGCGGAGGAAGCCATGGAGATGGAGATCGAGCAGGACAGATTGCGAGAAAGGAGAAATCGAAGAAATAGGCGTGTGGAAGGGAGGCGGCGGGCAATCGACGCCACCGAAATAAGTGGAAGTCTGTTGGAGACAGCCACGTGGCTGATTTAGAATATAAATTTATTTTACCACATAATTTAACCCTTATAATCTAAGGTATTTCAGTTTTTTTGTTCTTTATAACACAAACTTGAAAATACCTTCTTTGGTCAAAAATTAAAACAAATTCTTTTATTATTTTTATTCTAAAAATATTGTTTTCACCGTGTTATAATAATGGGAAATTGTCATAAAATTTTTGATCGCAGCTCAAACCCTGCCTTTAGTCCCTAGGTTAGAAAAAAATATTTTCTCACTCTCTGACAAAATCTGATTGGTCATTGTAGCTCCCTCATATTTTTGATTTTACCTAATTATCCTTAGTTTTAATTAAAACCCCCTTTCCAGCTCTCTCTTTTTTTTTTGCCTGAAGCCCTAACTGTCAACGCCTTCTTGCCCTAACTCAACATCGACTTCCTTCTCCAAATCTAAACCATCGACGAACAAGACCTTTATTGATACATTGAAGGCCAAAATCCAAAGAGGCAATCACCTCTTTATCAGTGAGTCTGCGATTGATTTTTTTTTCGATTGAATGATTCCATGAAATTTGCATTTAGTTTTTTTATTGTGTGTATTCTATGAGATTTGCGTTTAATTTTTCTGATTATGTGTGTGTTTTGGTTGACTGTCTATTTCATGTCTAATATTTAAGATTTAGTTTAGGGATTGTGTGTGTGTTTAGGGGTTTAGTTTAGGGATTGATTGAATGATCTTTATTGTACTTGAAATAGGTTTAGTACTTGAAATAGTTCAATTTTTAGGAATTCTGAGAAAATTACTTAGAGTACTCGATTATAACAGTTTCATCCTTAATTTTTATATTTTAATGCTTGAATCTAATTATTGTTCAATTTTTTGGAATAATTTGGAAAAAAAAGTTGTCTTATATTTTTATATGAATAATGATCAATGGAATTTGGAACTGGGCCTTTTAACATTGTATTTTTGGGTAGTTGTAAGTGCAAGAATGAGTTGTTTGTGATTTCAATTTTCAGTAGTTATAGTTTGCTAGATATATTTGTGAGTCTTGGCAAAAAATGTGTGGAGATTACTCTCGAATCTATAATTCTACAATACATAGTGCTACAACATAAGATGTACGTGACTTTAAACGATGAAGATGACGTCCTGAATATGGTACATCTTCAATATGGTACATCTTCATAGGTGTTTGAAGCTCAGTATGATCGATTTGAGGGTAGAGAATAGAAATGCATATATTGGTAACCTAAATTTTGAGAGGTAAAATATATTATATCCCTCTTCATATTTTGGTTTTGATAATATGTTATGTTATTTCTATTCTATCATAAGTGCATATGATATGGTTTATTTGACACTACTAATCTTATTTAAATTACATATCTTTTATTATGTATGTATGGTATATACTTATTTTATACTTATTTGTGTCTGGTGCATCTTAATAATTTTGTATCAAACTGGTAAGGGTTGAGGAGGAACACACACAATCTAGGAGTGATGAGGAGATTGAACAGACCTTTTGTCAAATACTGTAGATGCTTGGATTAATTGCATTCATGGTGAAGGGCAAAAATTCAAGGATGTTGTTAATTTAAGAAGATGTGTTAAAAACTATGCTGTTGTTACAAGACGCTCATTTTTATATAGAAAAAATGACAGCGAGAAGGTTGTTGTTATTTGTAGTGAAAGGAGTTGTAGATGAAGAATTTATACTTCAAAATATAAAGCAGATAGTATATTTGGGATTCGAAAATGTAACCTGTAGCATACATGTGGTGAGACCAATCTACATACTAGAGGACATTCTAAAGCTCATGCAACTTGAATCGCTAATGTTGTGAAAGATAAATTGAGAGAAGAGTCCTCTTATCGCCCTTGTACAATTCAGAAAGACTTGCAAAGAGATTATGGGGTAGAGTTAGACTATCGCAAAGTGTGGAAAGGCAAGAAATGAGCGATGCATGATATTCATGGTATAAAGAGGGGATGCTACGATAGGTTAAGATTGTATTGTCATGCTATTCGAGAAACAAATCCTGACAGTATTGTTGAATACGAGATTGATCTAGTAACTAAAAAATTTAAACGACTATTGATTTGTTTTCATGCATGTGTAATTGGTTTTGTTACTGATTATAGGCCGTTGATTTTTTTGGATGAGACTCATATAAAGAATAAGTATAAAGGTAGTATCCTAGTTGCTGTGTCGAAGGACGCCAACGATGATCTTTTCACAATTGCTTATTCTATAGTGGATGTAGAGAATGATGATAATTGGGAATGATTTTGTTATCTTTTGAGAAGTGTCCTACTTTCATATCAAAGTAATCCATTCAATAAATTTATATTTTTCTCTTATAGACAGACACCCTGAGATTATGAAGACAGTTAAGCAACTATTTATGGGTAGCCACCATACGTATTGTTTAAGGCATTTAGTGGATAATTTTGTGAAGCAGATAAATAATTAATTACCTACTTTTGTTTTAAATTTTAATTTTAATTTTATATTAATACATGTTTTGAATCAAAAATAATTTTTTTGTCATTATAGGTATTGCAAAGTCATCCAAAACATAACAAAAAACACTGGTCTTCGATATTCAAGAAAGTTGCATATGCTCCATCTTTGCAGGAGCATGAACAACATATAAAAATATCATAGACTCCATGTCATTTGCCATAGGATTTATTGTACATTCTCAGCTACAAAGTTGGGCAAATGTTTTATTTCTTGGTGATAGATACGGTGTTATGAATAATAACATGGCTGAGTGTTAGAATAATTGGGTTAAACCAACTCGTTATCTCCCTATTGTGGCTATGTTGGACCATATACGGATATAAATCATGAACATAATGCATCGGCGACGTGAATCAACAATGGCGATGGTTAAGGAATTAAGTCCCAAAAAGGAGAAAGCTATTGCTAGTGTTTATCTTGAATCCCAAAATTTGAGAGTGCATCGGTCATGTAATTAGAGGTTTGAGGTAGTTGATGGTGAAAAATACTTTGCTGTTGATTTAATTGATAAGAGTTATTTGTGTAGAGCTTGGTGGATCAATAAGCTTCGATGCAAGCATGCTTGTGCTGCTATTGAGTCGAAGTTATTGTCGTTGTATGAATTTTGCGATCAGTATTCTAAGATTGGAATGTATCGCCAAGCATACAAAGGAATTATTAATCCAATCCCAACTTTTGACATTAATGAGTCAAATCTTGATGAAGGAAATGTAATCAATGCTCTAGATGTTCGCAGTCTGTCAGGTTGTAGGAGGACTAAGAGAATACCATCACAAGTTGAAACACGTGTGTTAAAGTGTAGTTGTTGTCATAAGAAAGGTCACAACAGACGCAGCTGCAAAGAAGCTATAAACTAGCTGTTATTCTTAAAATGATGTATGTTTGATTTGTTAGTAAACACTTGGTTTATTTTTGCAATCATACTCTATAATTTTTATGGGTAGTCTGATACTTTTTGCTATACACTTCCGCAGGAAAAAGAGATCGCTAGAAGGGGAATCAAGTATGATCTTACGTTCGAGAAAGCAAACACGTTTGAGTGACAGCATTGGTGATTTACATATTGGTTTTGGAAGAGTGGCAACACCTTTGATGGTTCTGTTTTTGAAAATATTGTGCAAGAAATAGTTTGTCTAAAGTTAATGTGTAGTTGTTATAGTATATATTATGGTTGTGTGGTGGAAACTTATGGTTGTATTTATGGTTTATGTGACTTTGTATCATGTGTTAGTGCCACAATATCTCCAATTAGTATATAACTTACATCCAAATGTACCCGATAGTTTAAAAATAGTTCCTCATTCATGACTATATATACTTGAATCTGAGTCAATTGTGCTTGATTTTTTGAGACATTGAGAACTAAAGAGGGAGTCTCGTACCTGAATACTCGAATTTTGCACAATTATACTCAATTTGATGAGATGCATACTTGAATTTGAATATTTCGTTCCTAATAATGTGGATTATGTACCCTGATCAATTATGTAAAGTATTAATTCGAGCAATAGTGTCATTAACCTTAATCCATATTATATTATCAATGAAATAAGGAAATATGTCCAAAAAAAACTCACCTACACTAATTAATGCATAATTTGCGTTCAAATATACCTGATAGTTTGAAATTAATACTTTATTCATGGTTATATATACTTGAATTTAAGTCAATTGTGCTTAATTTTATGAGTCAATTCATGCCCAAAAAAACTTACCTACACCAACCTCTAAAATATCTGTGCACAGGTAGTGTGCCCCAGATTATTGATAGACCTATTGTAGATAGTACTCAATTTGATAAAAAATACTAAATTTTAGTTTAAATGGTGTTGAATTTATGAGATATTATACCTTCTTTTATACTTTTTGTACCTAAATTTTGCCTAAAGATGCTTTAAAATATATGTATAAGGCTAATCACTAAGCCAACGGAATTATAATGAAACATGCATGTGAATAACAATCAAAATCTATCTGTCATCATTCAACAAAATAAAAACCAACAGAATTAAGATCAAAAATATTTTTACATCATTTTCTTGATAACTAAGCCATAAGTCTATCATTACTATAGAATAAAAACTAACACTGGTTTACATCTGAATTTGGATCCACAAAAAGGTAAATTTTAAACTCCAATACATCTGCTTGACCATAAGAAGCAAAAGATAAGGTATCTTAGTTAAATGCATGTTTTAACAATCCATTCTCATCTGATAATATAGTTGATACAATACGGGCCCGATAAGTGTTTATCTTCACATCATTTTGAAACCTCAAGATATTATCTTTGTCACAGATAGACACTCCACCCACATGCATATATAGACACCATAATCTAGGGTTGCGTCTTGATGACGACATTGCTCTTTCAGGACCTCTTCACTACCTATGACAAATCCTCTAAGATGTAGCATGCAACCATCCAAAAAACGTGCATACAAAAAAGGGAATGCTTTAATACTATGATCTTAAGACTTATTGGAGTAGAATATTGTCAAACTCATATAAACTTTAGTCGTCCCAAATGCAAATGAATCATGATTTGAATTCCACAATCTGAATTTACCTTCAGATGCTTTAAAAACCAATAAATACCAATGTCATCTATCATTAATTGGGAAAGTGATATATCTACATCTTCTAAACAGATCTTCATTCAGTTTCTGTAGTTTGCTCCTAGTTGTGGATGTCAACCTCGCAAGGAAAGTTCCATAATCTATTTTACATATCTACCTATATTTCTCCAAATGGTGTAACACTTCTTTCTACACATTCAAAATAAGATATAATCATGTTTCTTAATCTAATAAGAAGTAAAAAAAAAATCAAATATCAACTATTAAATATCTCAATTTGCTACAAACCTGCACATTTGTGTTCATACAGTAAATATCAAATACATAAGTTGGACTGTGTTTTTTCATAATCTTCATATAAACATTTATGATTTGACTATCAATAGGCTCACCAAACAAAAAAGAACAGAATGTAAATCCAGTTAAACTCAGGAACTCATCTTGCCATATGACAACACTGTGGAGAGCAAAAAATAACATTACAAAATTGATAAAGTAGTGTTTAGGAAAATTTCACATATTGAAAATAAACGTATTCCAATTCATCCCTAGTGAGAAAGTCTGTCAACAACTTTCTCTCTTCTTCAGATGCTTATTCATGTCCACAAAAATTGGTTCTCCTTTTATATACATCCATTATAGTCTTGGCAGGACTCTTGCTATTCTTAACATCTACTATAAAATTTACTTATGTGAAAACATAGTTACTAATGTAAGCTAAAATTTATACGTAGTTAGTAACAATATACAATAATATGCAAAAACTAGTAGATTTCAAAATAATGAATCTTGGATTTATACTCTATCTACCTATTTTTTCCCTTCCTCTTACGTTTTGGTATTGAGCTAGGAGAAGTCACAAACATAGACTCATTTTTTTCGGCACACGATCAGCTCTAGTCCTCATAGTATCCACAATAGAAGATTGAAAATGGCTTATCTTCTCTGCTTTTGAAGTAGCAACATCACTACCAAAAACGTGCTCTTCTCTTGAACCACTGTCGGAATCAGCTCTAGACACAGAATTTTTTTCTACTTCAAATCCATCACCACTATGCCTCTTATTAGCTGAAGCATTCTCTGAATCAAATCCTACCAATTTTGTGTTTTCTTTATTCAATTCGGAAATAACATCTTTTATCATCAAATCAACATTATCACCAATATGGCAGTTGTCAACTTCTGCAACCCAACAAGTTCATTTTTCACCACTAACTTTAACCTCAACAATCTTATTCTCTTCTAAAATAAAATTATCTTTCACTCAATCTAAATCCTCACTCACTTTTTCTGCCTCCTCCTCATCGCTCTTATCTGTAATAATTAGTTCAAGCATCCTCTGAGTATTAGGAAATCGAGAACATCTCACACAAAGTGACACCTGAAAAATATAAGTAATATAGTCAAAAAATATTTTATCATCATTATTTAACATAATAATTTTATTATTTCTATATTTACAGAAGAAGTTATCTACTTGCCACTTAAGAGTATCTCCTCATCTGGAAATGGTATTAACACGTGTTCACAATTATAAATAAAATATCACTTCTACAATCATATATATAAAAAAAACATACTAAAAACATAGCAACTTATCCTACTAAAATCAATTCCTGAAAATAATCTCTCAGCAACATCATATTTGATGGATATCTTACTCCGTCCCCAACGAAACAACCAGGGGAAACAATATAAAGAACGTACATGTCCAAATGAAAGAATTCTTTCATATAACCATGCCTGAATACATAAAGAGATCAATATAATAATATTAAACATATCACAATTGCACATCAAAAATTAAAAACTCACCATCAAACCAACAGTACAACTGTTTAAATACATTTTGCAACCACCATTTCCTTTGCCATTACCGGTATGCAAGATAATTTGGTGACATAAAAATCTATATGTTGCATCTTCTCACGAATAATCAAAGAACCTCATCAAGTTATCAATGTAGGACATAATAAATCGAGGAGTATAATAGTTACTAATAGGAAAAATTGTTGGATCTCGGATGACTAGAGAGGGGGGGTGAATATAGCCAAATACTTGGACTTTGACACTTATCGAATTTCTGCACTTCAATCGTTAGTAGCACAGCGGAAGCACAATAAAACAAAGTATATGCAGAAATCTAAACCCTAAACTATGAGCAAACACAAGAACGCTAACAAGAGGATTTACAAGGTTCGGGGATAACTTGCCCCTACTCCTTGGCGTGCCCTTAAGGTGGGCGATCCCTTGATCGTCGGCAGATCAAGCCCCGGTGAACACCGGATAGAAAGCAACCTCCTTCTCGGTGGAGTAACCTCTCCACAGCGTTTCAATCAAAGATTTAGTGTTAAGCACAATGAAACACAAGAAAGATCTTACTTAGCACTTAGCAAAGACAAGAACACAGCAAGCTTCTTCCAAGCTCCACCCAGCGACGATCTCACGCAAGAACCCTTTCTTCGTGTCTTCTCGCTGTTGGACTCAAATCCTCTTGTTACTTCCTCCAAGTGCTCAAGCAAGGGATGGTTGCTTCAAGGATCACAGTAGCTTTCTCAAGAGAGGATGATCAGCTAGGAGCACAAGCACGCAGCAAGAAATCGCAGCTCAAAACCAAGGCAACAACAACTTCTTCTTGCTCTGCTTCAACCCGCTCCTTTTGTTTCCCTCTTGAACACCAGGTGACAACATCTCACTGTAGCCTCCAGTTGCTCACCTGCAACCACCAGCCACCACTGAGCTCTTCTGGACTCCCTGAGCATCCCTCAGACCAGCCCCAGTCAGCAGCTCCAGCTAGCGCCAGTGCCCGTTGCAACCTGAGATGGAAAAACAGACAAACCTGCTCCAAGGAAAGGCCTCCATTGACTCTCCTTGAGTGTTTGAATCCTTCCCTGTCACCTGCAGCTTAATCAGAGCATTAGAACAGCATATCACTCAGAAAATCAAGTATCAGGAATCAAATGCAGAGAATCGGATACGGTCAGACGCGATCAGTGCGTCTGACAGTGTAATTTGAATTAAAGTGATCAGTCACCGGACCGATCCAGCGCTCGTGGGTCGGTCACCAGACCGATCTACCGCTTTGCTGGGACTCCCAGCTCTCGCGGCGACACAAGCCTAATCGGTCACCAGACCGATCAGAGTGAAGCCTGATCGGTCACCAGACCGATCAGGACAGACACTGTCCGATCAGGCTCAAGCCTGATCGGTCCACGTCTGAGTGAACAGTAACCGCGGAAATCAAATCCTAAGTCTTTGATCGGTCATCGGACCGTTCACGAACTGATCAGGGGGAGAACTCAACTCACTGTAGGCTCCCTGATCGGTCACCAGACCGATCAGGAGCAAGGCAGTGAGGAAGCTGCCTGCTCCCTGATCAGTCACCGGACCGATCAGGAGCCAAGCAACGAGGCAACGGCCTGCTCCCTGATCGGTCACCAGACCGATCAGGAGCCACACAGTAGATTCCCAACCTCACTGTGCGCTCCTTGATTGGTCACCAGACCGATCAGTCATTGCTGGATCGATCACCAGACCGATCCACGAAGGAGCAGCGTGCCAACTTTCTTGATCGGTCACCAGACCGATCCAGGGACTCAAATGCACTCTAAGTCACGAAAACAAGCCTCCGGCCCTTCTTTGACTCGTGTCATGCCCAGCTTCACTCACTGGGACTTCAACCTAGCCCTCCAAGCTAGGACCCGGCTTCACTCACCAGGGTTTCGGTCACCCGGCTTCACTCACCGGGACCCGGCTTCACTCACCAGGATTTCAACCTAGCTTCACTCACTAGGATTTCAATTACCTGGCTTCACTCACCAGGACCCAGCTTCACTCACCGGGATTTTCATCACCTGGCTTCACTCACCAGGACCCGGCTTCACTCACCGGGATTTCCATCACCTGGCTTCACTCACCAGGACCCGGCTTCACTCACCGGGATTTCCTCCAACCTAGCCCTCCAGACTAGGACTTTTCACCTAGCCCTCCAAGCTAGGATTTCAATCAACCCGTGCCTAGTCCCCAACCAGGACTTAATCACAATTAGTTCAACCAAACTTAAATCAAATCTTAAATCGGTGTCAATACCAAAACAACAATCGTGCCAGACTACATCAACAAAAATAACATAGTTAAATAGAAGACAAATAAACAGCTCAACAAAATCATCCACTTCAAATTCCTTCTCAGATCTAGCTAATAACCACATATTATCATGAATCATGGTCATATTTATATTGTCAACTTTTCCTCCAAATAGCTTAAGAACAAATTTGGACTCCATTCTCGTATTTAGATCAACCGGTTGCCCCACATGTGCCAAACCAAGGACAATGCTAAACTCAATCGAAGTGAATGGAACTACAATGTTGTCACCAAATAAAAAAGAACGAGAAGACAATAGTTGAAATCTCTTTAAAACTAAATCAATTCTTGTACTATTGATAGGCATCTCGAGCCATGGAGCAAGTGGAGTGCTTTTAATCCTCTATTTTTGCTTATTACTCATAATTGGTAACACTTCACCGAGTACATCTTTGAAATATGTTGGAGAGCAATGCGAATAAGATTATTTGCTGCTCTTGCTCTTTCCCTCATCTTCCATTACTCTCTTACTCTTATCTTTCACCATCGACTTTCCCTTAACCTCCATGGTGCTCCCTGTAAGAGTTTTTTTCCTCATTTCTGCATAAAAAGTAAATTAAGCGAAAACAAATTAAGGTATTAGTCATATTATCATGTACAAACCATACAAAACTGAGTATCATACCAATTAAATTGAGTATATTATTTAGTTTATTAATAATAACTACTTAATCACCACATAACTCATTCAGTCATTCAATTAGAGAAGATAAAACACAAACACATTTAGCAATTAGAAATCTAAAACTCAATTTATTCAAACTACCAATATTGACACCACTAAAAATAGGAACAATTTAGCCAAAACTAATTTATTTATAATTCTTACCATAAAATAGAAACCATAAAAAATTAGAGCTTATTTTAGCACTTTAGTTATATTATTCAGTTTATCAATAATCAATGCACAAAAGTAACTTATCTCTTTCAATTCATCAACTGAAGATAAAACATAAACACAATCATAATGTTATAATTCTAACACCAAAACTAATTTTATTCGAGCTAGCAAAATCGACATCACAACAAATAGATCAATTTACTCATTCATACCCTAAAGTATAAATCCTAAAATTTTGGACATCAAAGTACTTAAATTAGGTATATTACTCAGTTTATTGATAATCACTACAAAATACACAGATATGTTATTCATTACTTGAATTGAAGAAGAGGTAATACAAACTTATTCAAAGAAATTATAATTTGAACACTAAAACCTAATTTTATTTAACCTAACAAAATCAACAACACCCATAAACTAAAATTTCAAATTTTCACACAATTTTACAGAAACATACATAAACAATAATCTTAATTTCATTCTACAAACAAGATTAACAAATAGGTCAAAATTTAGGGCACAGAAACATAACTGACTTTCTACTTGAATAACTCTGTTTCTGCCTTTGAAATACAGCGCAGACCACTTCTTCACGTTAGCAATCCTCTGGTTGTTGCGATTACCACCTTTTTACTTCTTCAAACCCGACGTTCATCGATGATTCTTGGGTTGAAGGTGAAAGGCGGGTCTTCACTTGGTTGAAGGTGAAAGACACTTCGAATTGAAGCTTTAAGCTTTGCACTTGAAGGTGAAAGTCGGATACTGTCGCCTCTGTGATTTTTGACTTCAATGCTCGCCAGAAGTGATTTCAGCGGTCGCTGATTTTTACCTTCAATGCAGCTCCAAATCCAGGAAAAAGATTCAAAGGGGAGAGAGTTTGAAAGTAATGAAAGGGCAGTTAGGTAAAATCATATAAGAGGGAGTTTAAACAAATACACAGGGTTGTCAGGGAGTGGGAATGATTTTTCTCTGACATGGGAACTGAAATAGTAGTTATATTTCTGACTAGAAATTTAAGGGTAAGTTTCCCTAATAATAATTTTAACTAAATCTAATGTAGCAATTTTGATAAAGCTACTAAATAGTATGAAGTAAAATTAAAAAAAAAAAGAGAATATTTTAATATAATAATATTTATTATATACGTGATAATTTTAATTAAGTAAAAAAATTATTTTATATTATAATAATTTTGATCAAATTGCTTCAACAATAAGAAAATGCTATTTTTTATAAAATAGAACATCATTTTAAATGTCAATAGAATGGATTCGGATCAAAATAAAAATATTATAAAAAAATTCTAACTCAAATCTAATTCGAACCTAACTCAATTCGAAAAGATTAAACTTCTAATTGAATTTTTTTTTTGATTATTTTTCTTATATACTTTTATCTTAATATTTCATCTTTATTACTAAAACTCTACTATTTATGTAAATAAAATATCTTAATTTTTAAAATAAAATTTAATTTGATAAAAAAATCTAAACTTTAAATTCAAGTCAACCTAAACTCAATTCAAAACTAAATCAATCCAAAAATCTCTCATCCGAACTCAATCCGAACCCCAAAAAAAATTCCAACCTGGATCCGATATTTTTCGAATCGACTTAAATCGAGTTGGCAGACCGACTTCATTTTGACACCCCTACACCATTTCAATATATCAAGTTCAAATTTAGATCTAGATCTACAATAAATGTTGAGAATTTGAACAAGTTAATTCATCCAAAGTAATTTTTTTAATGAATTTAATACTTTTCTTGAATTTTATGGAGAATGAGGTTAGCAACTAGAGCACACGGTTGACCTGGTCGGCCATTGGAACGAAGGGTTGACCTCTTAAGCAGCCTTTGACTCAGACCCACTCCAATCAAATACACAGCCCTTGAGAAGAACTCCAACATGGTCAAACTCAAATGTCAAAGCTTAAAGTTAGACTAGGAGTGGGAGGGCCTTCAAGTGACTACAATGATAAACAAACCCTAAAACTTGTTGGAAATAAAGAAAATTGGATTTCATGAGATATGTAGAGATTTGTACAGGAACTTGTCATAGATTCACCTATTCAGCTTAGTACAGCCATTTCAGAAACCATATCACTAGGGCCATATGGAGTTCGATATGTAGACGAGATGGAATCGGGATCAAACTTGAGTTTAGGCAGTAGACCGACTCAAACAAAAGGTTAACTCTCGCGACACCATTACTCTGATTTACAACCATGGTAACATAAGTGATATGAGAGGCATTATAGGAAGTTAAAGAGTAAAGATACACTAAAAATAGACACCTTATACATTAGTACATTGAAACAGACATGCTACTCATTGAAACATCATAACCACAATCCCGACAATTAGATTCAGCCTAATTCTTAGTATGTCAAGAACCACTCGAAGTTGAAGTTGATGGAAACCAGCTACTCACCTTACGCCTGTCGAAACCAGTTAGAAATGTCATTGAAAACTCTTACTTTTAGTGGGGAAGAACATGACTTTCGTTTAGTGAGTGGTGAAGAAGTCGAAGTCATGATGTTCAACTCCAAGCTGCTTAAGCCAAGAATATGCAGCACTGTACAGGGAACTCATCAGTTCAATGTCAGTGGTTTTGGGGTTCATCCACAGCCGCCCTGCAACTTGTATGTGGCAAGACCAAAGGGAGCTAGTGAGATGCAGTTGCTCCCACCCTTTTTCTCCATCACATTGCTTACATTTGTAGAGCGAGAGTCCTCGGTCATTTGATCAGATGCACTATTCTCTGCAGAAACTCACGTTTTCGAAAATACTAAATTACGCAAGTCGAGTGGCATTCAAACAACTTCGATATAGATAATGAGGTGCATACCTTGGAACGATGCAGAGATAGTATGATAAGTTAAGAAGCATGCAGACAGGTCCTTTACATTCCTACAAGATGGAATGTGGTAGATTGGGTACCTAATAAGGAATAATTGATCAGAAATAATAAATCCAAAATTCAAAGGTATTGTTCCATCTTTCATGGATTCACAAGAAACATTTAGCAACTTTAGTTTCACAACAACTATATTAAATAGAGGTGTGGCGATACCAAGCAACCGACATCCAGCTAGCTGGTGAGATGTCCACACTTCTGAGTGATGTCAAACCAGGATAAATCTGTGCTAGTTCGTTTACCTTTTAACAATAATTGAAGATAGTTATTATGAATATAGAAATTATAATGAGGCACAAATAAGCTACTTTGCATATTTTATGACTGCTTGGAATCAGTTATGAAAGTCCAATAGACCTAGGAAAAAACATTTGTACCTTGTCTATGAAGGGTATCCTCCCATAAGGAGAACCATATTCTATATACTGCAAGTACAATTGCCCCAAGAGGTGTCTCGTCGACCATGAAACCTCTTGGTCGAAGAAAGAGTCGTCTGACACGGCATCAGATGATCTAGACAACTTCTCGCTCTCACTGTCATCACTGAATAATTCCCTTTCGCTATCATCCAACAAGCTCCTGTACAAGGCAAAAATTGAAGCTTTATTTACTATTTCCTAAAAGAAATCATTGAAGTAGCATCGACAAACATTAGGGTGGGCACAACCACCTTGTAAGAGAATGTGATTTGCTGGTGTAAATTTGGATGGCAGAGAGGTAAGGAACATAGTACTGGACGACGCTATCACAATTATCAAGAATGATCGGTACTCCAAGGCCATATGCGCTCCACTCACTATACTGATGCCAGAGGTTTACAAGATTGAAATACTCAACCTTGCTTTGCAGGATAGGCTGCCAGTATAAATCCCGTGAACTCGTCTGTAACTATTAGAGCTTGATGTCAGAAAACTAAAAGAAGACACTGATGGATATAAAATAGCTACCAAGGCAACAAAAGCTAGAAAGGTTTTATATTAAACATATTAAGGAAAATAGATGCTAAATATTAGACTAGTTGGAGATAATTTAAGCAAAGACAACTTGGTAAACCCAATTCAAGATCGAGGAAGATTCATCACCCTGATCAATAAGTTTCAGAAACACTGTGCCAAAGAGATTATCTATTGAGGCACTTTTTGACATTTCCAAACAAAAGTAGGTTATGCTAACTTCCTAGGCATGTAATGTGCCATGGCAAAAAAGATATCAGCACAGTATGGCCCAATACATTAATACACTTGTTTGTTGAAGAGGTTGACAAGCAAAAGTAAGCATAACATTTTGTCCATTGCATGAAATCGACATCCACACGTCTATGCATCTTTTGATCCTCCAAATGGAGGACTATAAATGCCTATAAACGAAACATGGTGCCATAAACAATTCGGCGAAAAATTATATAATAAATCAAATATTCAAGTATGGGGAAAAGAAATTAGCAACTGAACAAAAGATTGACATCCACACATGTCTATGAGTCTTCATCTTTGATCCTTCAAATGGAGGAATATTAATGTCTACAAATAAGGTTTTCTTCAGAATTCAGGGAAAAATTATATCAAAATTATAAATCAAATATGATAACAAAAAAAAAACAAGAGAAAACTTCATACAACAACCTAATTTTTATTCTCTAATCATTCGTTCCCAAACCCACTTTGCAAGAAATTCAACAACACATCAGTTGAGTCAAGGTACCAATGCGGTCAATAGAAAGAAGTAAAGCAAACCTTTTCATAGAAGTTATCAAAGACATCGTTCAGATAGTTCAAATTTTTACGGTAGAAGGTATCGGATTAAGGAGATGGAAGAAGAGAAGCAGAGCATTCACCTTCGGGAGGGTGTAAACAGGAACCACCGGCGTTGTGCGACTGAGGAAAGACCGCAAATTGGAGCGCTTCCGCCAGTTATTCTCCATTTTTTCCTCCCAAAAACCAGTCTTTACCTAGTTCAATCGATCAAAATTAGAAATTGCAACCTCCAGACCGAGAGAATCAGGCCCCGAATCGAAGTGTTAGGACAATAAACACCGAGAATAAAGAGAAAAGTGCTCTCTCTGCACGGATTCAGAAACTACGGGCAAAGGGCAAAGATTCCCGGCTTCACCCCTCAAGGCAAACTTCCACCAATGCGCCCACAACACCACGAAGATTAAAATCGCCGATAAGAACAGACAGGATTGATCGAATCGAGAAGAGAGGAGGAGGAGAGGCGGTGGCGATTCTCTTCTCTTCTCTTTAACGAAGGAGACAAACGAAGGAGGAGAAGAGGACGAGGACGAGGACGAGGACGAGGACGAGGAGGAAAGCCGCCGCGTGGTTCGTCAAACTGTGCCCGGCGTTGCGTTGTCGTCCCTTCTTTCCAACCTCGACGGCCAAAACCTACGCGGTTCCTTTCCTATGCGGACGCCAGCCTGAGGACCCCACACCATTCCGAGGCGTCGAGTGCACGTACAGCTCGGCGCGTAGGATTTCCCAGTGCCTTGAGCTGCCGCGTGCTACAACCTTACCCAGCTGGGGCCCGCATCATGTGGCCTGCGGCTGCCGGGTTTGTGTGGTTCGAAAGTGGGGCAAGGCGTTTGAGTCCTGTCGGCTGTATTTAATTTAATTGGATTTAATTTTATTTTGGCAGGAGTTGAAAGTCTAAAGAAATGGTCTTTTTTTATTACTATTTTTCTTTAAATGGGACAACGATTTGATTTGATTTGATTTTTAACTGTAAAATCTGAGTAATTGTCTAAGGATAGGGCCGCTTCCGAGTTGCAAAAGGCGAAATGCAAATAATTTTAAAGATTATTTCCGAGTAGGTGTATGATCAAATCACGAAGAGTCTTCGTGGAATAGAATAGAGTAGGATAGGATAGAATTGAATTGAATTGAATACACTGATCATTAATGTGAATATGATTATTATAAGATTTAGGAGTTAAAATTTGATAAAGTGAGAATGTAGGTCTCCCTAGTGTTAATTATAGTATCTGAATTAGTAATATTCATGATTTATCTCTTCTGTGTTAACTCCGAAATGGATTGACGGGAGCGTTGGGACTAGCGAATCGTCTTTTACCATCATGATTAAATCACAAAGGATCTGGAATTCAATATTTATTATGGTAAATAATAAATCTCAGAATGTTAGTTATCGAAATTATCATTTATATATACTTTCTCGATTTATAGTGGCGGCTGGTGAGAAATTTTCGTAGGGTCAGACTAATCGTCCCAAGTTCGACTGTTACCTAATTAATTATTTTTTTGCCAATTTACCAAAGGGCGTATGTAACAATAAGAAATTACCAAAGGGCGTACCATGGTTTCTTTTTTACCAAAGGGCGCACGATTTAAAGTGGACTTCCTAATATACCCCTCCCGCCACAAAATACCTTTTTCGATCACAATTTCGAGACATCCGAACCACTTTGCATTAAAATAAGAATTTGTGGTTCGGATGGCCAGGTAGTGGAAATATTGGTCATTCTCTCTCAGCGCTAAATGGTATTGTCGAAGGAGGAGGAGATTTTGCGTGCCCTAGTTGTGCTTTAGTCACGAGCTCATCCCTCGAATCCCTCCGCCCAACCAAAACCTAGGCAAGTATCGAATGTGTTAGTGTGTGATCCTGAGACGGCTTTAAGTGTTAACGTTGAAGTCCAGACTGCTCGGCACTTTCAAAGGAGGATTTAGGGTTTCTGCAGGGTTGATTTTTATGAAAATGGCAAGAAGAAGGTCTGTGGGTGGTTCATCGTCTTCTTCATTGGCATTAAGCACCAAGGTATGTTAGCGACAGACTTAGGTAAGAACAACATAGTTTCTGAAAATGTTTATACTTATTTTTGCTGAATAAATTTGTAATGTATAAAAACTGTAAGGTTCAGATGAGTTTGGGAAAAAATTACATTGGTGCAGTGGTTTATGCCACTTTAAACATTTTGTTGAAGCATTTGAAATTTTAAATGAGCGACACATTGAGAAGATCAAAGAGTCGCCCTTCAGTTTTTTCTTGGACATACAAGAATTGCAGCATATACGGGGAATTTTGGTTAATATATTTGAAAGTTGAGATTCAACCTCGAAAGTTTTTAAAGTCTCAGGTAATAGTTTTAATTATGAATTGTAAACAATATCTATAGTAAATAAAACTTAGATATAGATGACCTTAATTAATTTATATTTGATCAATTTAAATGAGTGAATTTCAGGTGAAATTCACTTAAGGTCCTCGGTAGGCCTGAAATGATTCATTTAAGGGCCAAAGTGAAGTGAAATAAGTTGAATCCTATATTGTTGATGATAACTAAATATTTTAATTGTTTCAGGTATAGCGGTTGCGTTCACCAGACGAGATGTTGCTTTGTTACTGGGTATGGTGGATCGTGGAGTTTCGGTCCCTATTAATTCAACTAAAGCATCGGGTGACCTCTTTCGTACTTACTTCTCAAAAGAAAAACAACCTACCAGAATAAGAATTGAGGACTTACTTAAACATTATTCTAAAAGTGTTGAATCAGAGGATGATGTGTTATTAGTTTGTAAATTTTATATTTTATATATATTTGTTTGTGTTTTATTTTCGTCTAGTACATATAAGGTCCCTCTAGGTCTTGTAGATATAGTAGATGATTATGACAATCTTGGTAGATTCAACTGGGTGGAAGCTATCCATAAATTTTTGTCTCCATAATTACCTAAGATTGGGGAATTATTTTCATCAACTCAGGGAAATCAGAGGACCACCAACCTCCCTTACATAAAGGGATTTGCTGGGCTTTTGGCTGTGAGTAGAATTTTCTTGACAAAATTTATAATAATTTGCTGTCATTAATGTAATTGTCTGGAAAACTTTGTGTAGGGATGGTTTTTGGAGCATGTACCCATTCAAAAACCATACAATGCTGAAGGACCCCGAATAAATAAGTGGAGGAATATTCCTTCGCATATTAGTAGGGCGAGGGACCTTGTCAACCAAATCAGATCCGAAGAGGTAATTATTCTAAACTGTGATCTATGTTAGTTTGATACAGAGACAGTAAAATTTGTGGACTTAGTTATTGACAGGTGATCGTTGAAATAATTCCTAACCTACATAAAAAACACATTGTTTGAGAACCTTGAGATTGGTGATGACATTCCACGGGCAATGGAGACATCAGAAGGACATGACACAGATGATGTAAGGCTATGTGGGGAATGCATTCTTAAAGACACCCTAATCAAGGAGCTAACAGAGGAGAATATATATTTGAATGAAAGGGTTAAGGAATTAATTTCAATTATTGAAAAAAAGGGGATGGAGGGTCAAGAAAGCTATCCTGTAGTTGTTCCTCTTTCTGATCCAGTATCTTGTAAAACAAGGAGAGGACGTGACCGAAGTCGGTATGATTACAGAGATACTCCAATTGAAAGTCCAGTATGGCACCAGCTATTACATAAGGGGAAGCGGAGAAAGCAAGAAATATCAAATGTGATGGACAAGGGAAAAGGATACTTAGTGAGGAGGATATGGATGAAGCAAGAGAAACAATTACTGTAATGGAAGTCATGTCTGAAGAAGATATAGAGGAGGAAAAAAGAAGGACCTCTGAACTATACAAAATGAGGCAACAAGGCATTGATGTATGTGAGTTATTTTCATATAAATTACGTCAAATTTATTGAATTTTGTCATTAATTAGTTTGGTTTAAATTTTATGGATGTAGTTTGTGAAGAAGCATTTTATGAAGTCGAAGAAGAAAAATCAAGATAAAGAAGTGACCTACCTGATAAATAAATTGGAGAACCTAAAGTAAGATATGAAACATAGTTTAGTTAATAGATTTGGGCCTTTAATATATAATCTTATCAATTAACTTGGCAGGTTAGCTAACGAATTTATCTGGGAGGATGCACCATTTGCTTTGAATTTGCATTCATTCTTACAAATCCTCAATGGAGAGGTTTTTACAAAAGGCGAGGTGATTGATGCCTTCTGTAAAATTATATTTAGGGGAGCATCCACATGTGGTAGATCATACAACAAGTCAATTTTTTGTTCAACCTTCTTCACAGTAAGTGATGTAAATTAGTATCAATTAATAGATTGTAGAAGAAATAAAATTATGTTGTGGTTATTAATAATTTTGATTATGCAAATTTGTAGGCTTCAATAAGATCGTCAAGAAAGTTTTCCCTGCAACAAGTGATGAAGACTGATATGATAGAACAAGAGTTTAGATATATTTTAATACCTTTGTGCAGTGATAATACACACTTTCACTTGTTGGCGGTGGATACAGAAGCAATGACTTTCAATCATTTAAATTCTCTTGCTAGTGGTCGTAAATATAAACATGATTTTGACTCAGCGGTGAGCAACCTACCTATATTCATATATATATTCATCATTTGGTCAAAAGTGTCATTGAAATTCATGATCTATTTTACAGGTAACAGAACTTAAACAATATACTCGCGAGGAACTTACGGCTATTCATCCATATATTCAAAGTTATCATCCCTTGGACAAATGGCCCTCCGTCAGACAAAAATGTCCCCAACAAGAACATAGGTATGTAACTGAGGAAGAGTTTAAAAAATTTAAAATCATGAAAGTATTTTATTACCCTACTTATTGAAATCAAAAATACTATTTGTTATTTTCAGCGTGGACTGTGCCTTCTTTGTTATGCAATACGTCCGATGTCTCCTATACGATGAGAAGATGGATTTCAAACAAGGAGATATGACGAAAATGAGATTTGATCTGACAGTAAATATTATGAGAGACATGTATTGTAAAACATGAGGATGTCAAGCACTTGAAGTAATGTTGTACGACGAAAATCCTTTCATGGTGATTCAGCTCCATTTGTATAGAAATTGTGTAATTTGTATGAATATCATTTTTTGTCCAGAAAAACAAAACAATTGTGTGATGTTGATTCAAATCGAGTTGCTGAAATGTAGGTTACCAACTGATACGGTCAGAAAACATAACTCATAATGTTTGGCACTAAGTTTGCCCACCAGAAATCTTCATCAGTGGGTTTCTGAAGCTCTATCAGTGGGTTTCTGAAATCTTCTTTACAACACTCCTACTGCAACGTAATTTGAAAATATGACTTAATGGTCTCGAAGGAATTGAAATTTGCTTTGCATTCTATATTTACTTAGTAAGATAGATTATGTCTACCATAAAATTAAAAAAATTGTTTCAAATTATAAAAAACTGTAATAATGTTTTGATAAAATTTAATAAATAAATAAAATTAGAGGGTTTGGAGTTGATCTTGTAGATAAATATAGAATATTATTGTATAAATCATTATTGTATTTAATGGCCACGTTGGCCTGAAATAAAATAATTTCAGGCACACGATGGGCCTGAAATCAAATGATTTCAGGCCCACGCTGGGCCTGAAATAAATTGATTTCAGGCCCACCGTGGGCCTGAAATAAAATGAATTCAGGCCCAAGGTGGGCCTGAATAGCTTCAATTCAGGCCCAACATGGGCCTGAACTAAATTTATTTCAGGCCCAAGGTGGAACTAATTGGTTAGACAGCAAGATTAGAGGTTTGGGCACCCAAAATCTCATCTCCTAGCTCAACCCTGTCTCCTGATATAGGGTTTTCAGAATTCCAGATATGGGAGGTCCATCAGTGAGTTTTGGTCAAAACTCACTGATATACCAAAACCACTCCTATAGCATTGGTTAGACAGCAAGATTAGAGGTTTGGGCACCCAAAATCTCATCTCCTAGCTCAACCTGCTCCTGATATAGGGTTTTCAGAATTCCAGATATGGAGGTCCATCAGTGAGTTTTGCTCAAAACTCACTGATATACCAAACCACTCCTATAGCATGGTTAGACAGCAAGATTGAGGTTTGGCACCAAAATCTCATCTCCTAGCTCATCCTCCTGATATAGGTTTTCAGAATTCCAGATATGGAGGTCCATCAGTGAGTTTTGCTCAAAACTCACTGATATACCTAAACCTCTCCTATAGCATTGGTTAGACAGCAAGATTAGAGGTTTGGGCACCCAAAATTTCATCTCCTAGCTCAACCCTGTCTACTGATATAGGGTTTTCACAATTCCAGATATGGGAGGTCCATCAGTGAGTTTTGCTCAAAACTCACTGATATACCAAAACCACTCCTATAGCATTGGTTAGACAGGAAGATTTGAGGTTTGAGCACCCAAAATGTCGTATCCTAGTTCAACCCTGTCTCCTGATATAGGGTTTTCAGAATTCCAAATATGGGAGATCCATCAGTGAGTTTTGCTCAAAACTCACTGATATACCAAAACCACTCCTATAGAGCATGATGATACAGCAAGATTAGAGGTTTGGCCACCCAAAATCTCATCTCCTAGCTCATCTCTGCCTACTGATATAGGGTTTCCAGAAATCCAGATATGGTAGGTCCATCAATGAGTTTTACTCAAAACTCACTGATATATCTAAACCACTCCTATAGCATTAGTTAGACAGCAAGATTAGAGGTTTGGGCACCCAAAATCTCATCTCCTAGCTCAACCCTGTCTATTGATATATGGTTTTCAGAATTACAGATATGGGAGGTCCATCAGTGAGTTTTGCTCAAAACTCACTGATATACCAAAACCACTCCTATAGCATTGGTTAGACAGTAAGATTTGAGGTTTGGGCACCAAAAATGTCATCTCCTAGCTCAACCCTGTCTCCTAATATAGGGTTTTCAGAATTTCAGATATGGGAGGTTCATCAGTGAGTTTTGCTCAAAACTCACTGATATACCGAAACCACTCCTATAGCATTGGTTAGACAGCAAGATTAGAGGTTTGGGCACCCAAAATCTCATCTCCTAGCTCAACCCTGTCTTCTGATATAGGGTTTTCAGAATTCCAGATATGGGAGGTCCATCAGTGAGTTTTGCTCAAAACTCACTGATATACCGAAACCACTCCTATGGCATTGGTTAGACAGCAAGATTAGAGGTTTGGGCACCCAAAATCTCATCTCCTAGCTCAATCCTGTCTTCTGATATAGGGTTTTCAGAATTCGAGATATGGGAGGTCCATCAGTGAGTTTTGCTCAAAACTCACTGATATACCTAAACCACTCCTATAGAGCATGATAATACATCAAGATTAGAGGTTTGGGCACCCAAAATCTCATCTCCTAGCTCATCCCTGCCTACTGATACAGGGTTTTCAGAATTCCAGATTTGGTAGGTCCATCAGTGAGTTTTGCTCAAAACTCACTGATATACCTAAACTCTCCTATAGCATTGGTTAGTCAGTAAGATTAGAGGTTTGGGCACCCAAAATGTCTTCTCCTAGCTCAACCCTGTCTACTGATATAGGGTTTTCAGAATTCCAGATATGGGAGGCCCATCAGTGAGTTTTGCTCAAAACTCACTGATATACCTAAACCACTCGTATAGCATTGGTTAGTCAGCAAGATTTGAGGTTTGGGCACCCAAAATGTCATCTCCTAGCTCAACCCTGTCCCCTGATATAGGATTTTCAGAATTCCAGATATGGGAGATCCATCAGTGAGTTTTGCTCAAAACTCACTGATATACCTAAACCACTCCTATAGAGCATGATGATACAGCAAGATTAGAGGTTTGGGAACCCAAAATCTCATCTCCTAGCTCATCCCTGCCTACTGATATAGGGTTTTCAGAATTCCAGATACGGGAGGTCCATCAGTGAGTTTTGCTCAAAACTCACTGATATACCAAAACCACTCCTATTGCATTGGTTAGACAGCAAGATTAGAGGTTTGGGCACCCAAAATGTCATCTCCTAGCTCAACCCTGTCTACTGATATAGGGTTTCCAGAATTCCAGATATGGGAGGTCCATCAGTGAGTTTTGCTCAAAACTCACTGATACACCAAAATCACTCCGATAACATTGGTTAGACAGGAAGATTTGAGGTTTGGGCACCCAAAATATCATCTCCTAGCTCAACCCTGTCTCCTGATATAGAGTTTTCAGAAGTCCAGATATGAGAGGTCCATTAGTGAGTTTTGCTCAAAACTCACTTATATACCAAAACCACTCCTATAACATTGGTTAGACAGCAAGATTAGAGGTTTGGGCACCCAAAATGTCATCTCCTAGCTCATCCCTGTCTACTGATATAGGGTTTTCAGAATTCCAGATATGGGAGGTCCATCAGTGAGTTTTTCTCAAAACTCACTGATATACCAAAACCACTCCTATAGCATTGGTTAGACAGCAAGATTAAAGGTTTGTGCACCCAAAATTGTTGGTGCTGAAAGCACCAAAGTCAAACCTATATTTGATAATGGCAACAGGGTTCAAAAGTTAAGTATTATTTGTTATCTAACATATCACTTGAGTGTGCAGAGTAAAAGCCCTAGCAAAGGACTGCTAGGCACCTGGCGAAGGACCGCCAGGAAACAAAGTCCTAGCGAAGGGCTGCTAGGCACTGGCGAAGGAATGCCAGGGTGAAAAGCCCTAGCAAAGGACAGCTAGGCCCCAGGCGAAGGACGGTTTGGGAATGAAGCCCTAGCGAAGGACTGCTAGGCACCGGGCGAAGGACAGCTCAGCATCCAAGACCTGGCAAAGGACCGTCAGGCAAAAAGTCCAACCAGAGGAACGGTTGGCATCAGGTAAACTCTCCCGAGAGGAGTAGGTGAGGACGCGTTCCCCGTCGAGGGAACAGTAGGCGTCGGTTCGACCTAGGGCTCCATTTGAGAGGCCCAAAGTCAGAACCAAGACAGCTAAGGCTGTATAAACTAACAAATAAATGCTTTATATTGTTTTCGGACTAACCCTAGATGCAGGACCAAAGGAACGTGTGTCTGCAGCTCAGAGAGCCTCAAAGGAGCGAGGCAGCAGCTGAGTAGGGCGCCCCCAAGGTGAACAAGAAACAAGTAAAACAAAAAGGAGTTCGGCTAACTACTGGCCGGGGCGCCCTCTGCAGCCAGGGCGCCCTCAGCAGCCAAGGCGCTCCGCGCCTATGCCAGCGAAGCCGATCAACTCTATCCAGCCGAGAAGACCGCGCGAAAAAGTCAAGCAAGGCGCCCTCAGCGACCAGGGCGCCCTCGGGGTCAAACCTCATCCCTATTCGGGTGGGATAAAGCTTGACCGAGCGAAGTGCGGATCGCCTGACACGTGGGAGGGCGCCCCCGACGTCTAGGGCGCCCCTAGGTGCTATAAATAGCACCCCTCGACCCCAAGCTTGATAACAACTTCCATTCAATGCCTCAAAGCTCTTCTGCGCTCGCGCCTTACTCCGGAAACCTTCCAACTCGAGCCGACGACGTCCTGCTGCTCCGGAAAAAGTCAATCTACATCGGACATCGGTAAAAGAAGAGTGAATTTCAATTTACTGCACTTACTCTGTAATTAATTCTTGTAAATTGTTTCTGCGCCTATATAGAATTGCCCAAAGTAAACGGTCAACGACCGTGGGCCTTGGAGTAGGAGTCGACACAGGCTCCGAACCAAGTAAAACCTCCCGTGTTTGCGTTGTGTGTTTTTAACTTCCGCTGTGCAATTGCTCTTTACGTAAATCCGAAAGTTTTCCGATATTCACCCCCCCTCTATCGGTTTTCTCGATCCAACAAGTGGTATCAGAGTGGGGAAGTTCAAACTTGGTGCAACCACCAGTTTGAAATTTTTTTCGGATTTTTATTATTTCGTTCAAATTTTTTTTTAATCGAGGTTGGTGCAACACCCCTCGCTAATTTATTTTATTTATTCCGCACTACTAATCCAAGACCTAGTCTTGTGAAAAAATTTTTTGGTTATTTTTCTGTTTCAGATTACATGGCCATGCAAGAAGGATTTAGCACCGCAAGACCTCCACTTTCAGTGGAGAAGACTTTTCCTACTGGAAAAGTCGAATGGAGGTCCACCTGAAAACTCAAGTGGACATGTGGATCATCATCCAGTCCGGACTGGAGATCCCCAAAAACGCCGAAGGAGTACCACAGACCTACTCAGAATGGGACAACACCCTAAAGCGCAAAATAGAAGCCGACGCAAAGGCGACTCAAACCCTGCAATGCGGGTTAACAAAAGAAGAGCTAAACCGAGTGGGCCCCTTCAACAGTGCAAAGGAGCTGTGGGCAAAGCTGATCGAACTGCATGAAGGAACGTCAGACACCAGGATCAGTAAGAGAGATCTGCTCCTGAACAAACTCTACACCATCAAGATGGCCGACACTGAAATAGCAGCCCAACTCCACGCACGCATACAAGAGCTGATGAACGGTCTTCACACTATAGGTCACAAGGTAGAAAACCGTGATCTAATAAGGTATGCCCTAAACGCTTTCCCTAGAAATACCTTGTGGGCATCTATGGTAGATGCATACAAGGTCTCAAGGGATCTTTCTAAAATTAAATTAGACGAATTATTTTCCGAATTAGAACTGCACGAACAAACTAACTCCAATATGGTCGAGAAAGGAATTGCTTTTGTTGCAGGAAAAATTGGAAGATCTACAAAGAAGAAACCTCAACCTGAACTCGAATCCAACTCAGACTCAGACGCAGAAGACGAAGAAGGAGATCAATCTGAGCTGGTCCGACTAGCCCGAAGTTATTATAAAAAGTTAAAGAACCAAGCCAACACACGGAGAACAAGCCGAAGAAAGGACGAACCAGCTGAACCCGCAAACAAGCCCAACGTGACTTGCTACGAGTGCAAGAAGAAGGGCCACTACAAGTCAGAATGTCCAAATCTAAAGGAGTCCAAGAAGATAAGATGGAAAAAGGCACTCCAGGCAACCTGGGACGAATCTTCCTCAGAAGAAGAAGAAGAAGCACCCCAGTCCAACCTTCTAGCCCTGACCGCCTCAGAAAAAGTCGAGACCGAATCAGAATCAGAACAGGACGACGGCAAACTGACCTTCTCAGAAGATGGCGAAATCAAGGTGAGTGGTTTTAATAAATGTCAGTTAAACGATTTAATTTCATATCTTTCTCGAGATTTGGCGAAAGCCAAACTCCGAGTCGAATCCCTCCGACAGGAAGTAAAACTCCTGAAAGAGGGAGCTGACTCTAAATCCTCAACCGAGAAAGTTCAAGAAGGAACTCCTACTCAAGTTGAAAAACTTGAGAAAGATAACTCCTCCCTGAAAACTCAGGTTAAGGATCTTAGAGCGGCTTTAGAACGATTTACATCTGGTTCCAAGGGTCTTGACATGATTCTTGGAAAACAGAAATCAGTTCTAAATCGATCCGGACTGGGCTATAAAACCAAATCCTGGCAAAGATCTTACTTTGCTGTACTGAATCAGTCCAGAAGTAAAATTCAAGCATGGGTACCCAAACTGTGCCTGAACAAACCGACTGGATCAAATCAGTATTAGATCCCCAAGGACAAGATTCACATCTTGCCTAACCATCACCGTGGCTTTAGTCCAGGGGGAGCCAAACTGAAAACAATATTCATTACTAGATAAGAATTTAATTCTTGATTGCAATTGCTTGATTGATTGTTTATTTAAAATTCCTGCAATTTACCATGCTTAGATTTAGGAATGGTTAGTATAAGGACTGAACCAACTTAACTGAAACTTGACAACATAGTATTGGGTGGAGGTGAGATGATAGTACGTTAGGGAAGCCAATTTGGCGGAACTAGCCGAAGCTACCGATCCAAGACCCAAACTAGTTAGACCAGAAATTTTTCAAAGAATTTTGAAAATGAAATTTCATTAAAAGGCTTTGTCAAGGAAAGGGTGGATGATCCCATAAGGCTACGGCCAAAGAAGGCCTAGTGCCTCGCCAAGACCTGGAAGCCAATTTTTGAAATTCAAATTCAAATTATTTCTTTGTCAAATTCGAATCTAACACAAAATTTCAGTTATTTGTAGACTTAAACATCTTTTCAAAGATTTCAAAATTAATTAAGTTTTCAAAATTTAATTGTTTTCAAAATTAATTAAGTTTTGTAAATTGTTTTCAAAATTAATCAAAATTTTCAAAATAATCTTAACTATCAAAACCTGTCTCACAAAACCCATAAGGCTAACGTGATTGAAAACCCTAGATTGGGTGAGACAGTAAAATTAAAACTCAATTATGATTCCTTTAATACCTATATTGTAGTTAAATCCTATATCTTAAACCATGATCAACATAGTCAAACTATGGTCAAAGAAGTCAAACTACAGTCAAAGCAGTCAAACCTCGGACAATGTAGACAAACCTTGGTCAAAACACTTAAGTTAGGTCAGAGTCTAGTTAGTTGGTGCAGCAGAAAACAACACTGTGTAGCTCTATCCACAACTGAAGCTGAGTATGTGGCATTAGGAGAGTGTGTTGCTCAACTTTTATGGATGATGCACACACTTAAGGATTTCCAGCTCAACTACACCCAAACTCAAGTATTTATTGACAATATAAGTTCAATTAACTTAACTAAGAACCCAATCCAACACTCTAGAACCAAACATATAGAAGTCAAACATCATTTTGTAAGAGACCATGTAGCCAGGGGTGAAATAGTACTTAAGCATATTGACTCTAAATCCAACTTAGCTGATATATTCACAAAACCCTTACCTGAATCTGAGTTCAGTTCACTAAGAAGACAGTTAGGATTGTGCTCTGTAGAATAGATTAACTCTACTGTTGATGTTCGTTCTGCTTTGAAAATCAGTTTCTGAAATTAGAAATTTGAAAAATTATTTTACTTAATTTCAAAATCAGTTTTCATTTTCGACATAGTTTTATTTTTATTTCAAAACTACCCCCTTTCAAAACTAGGGCTTTTTCGAAAATGGACTTAGCCTAGGCCCTAACCCTAGAACTGCATGCACCTATAGACTTAGAAGCCAGCATCTCACAAGCACCTTAGGGTACTTTTGGTTGATAACCTAGAAAGGGTTGAGATGCTTAGGTCTTTGCCTTAATTCAAGATGCTTTAAGTCAGTGCATCTACAGTAATTGGGACACTAAATATAACTTTTACAGCAATCAAGTTAAGTGTCAAGCTTAGAAAATCTAACTTGAACAGAAACACTTAACTTGACTAACCCTAGCAAAAACTACTGTTTATAACAGTTAGTAAGTAGCTAATTGGGTTAGACAGGTCCCTACAGAGAAAATTGACTGATCTAGTTTAAGACTAATTATGAATTGGTTCAGTACAACAAAATGTTACTTATTTCCTTTATGCAATCTTATTTCTGCTATATTTATCTGTTTTGATATATGACAAAGGGGGAGAGATAGGAAAGGATAGATTTAAATTCAAAAAGTTTTCAAAATTTTCTTATCCTTTATTCAAAAAGTTTTCAAAAATTTTCTTATCCTTTATTTTCAAAAATTTTCTTATCCTTTATTCAAAAAGTTTTCAAAAATTTTCTTATCCTTTATTCAAAAATTTTCAAAAATACTTAACTTTTCAAATTTATTAAGTACTTAAGTTTTCCAAATGTACTAAAGTGATTCAGAGTTTACTAAGTACTTAAGCTTTTCAAAACTTTACAAGTACTTTAAGCTTAAGTTTTTCAAAACTTTACAAGTACTTTAAGCTTAAATTTTTCAAAACTTTATAAGTACTTTAAGCTTAAGTTTTTCAAAACTTTACAAGTACTTTAAGCTTAAGTTTTTCAAAACTTTACAAGTACTTTAAGCTTAAGTTTTTCAAAACTTTATAAGTACTTTAAGCTTATGCTGTTCAAAACTTCGATTTACTAAGTACTTAAGTTTTTCAAATCCTACCAAGTACTTAACTTAAAAGTTTTCAAACTTTTGAGTACTTTAAACTTAAAAGACTTCATTTTTTTTAGTACTCGAAACTCTTGCTTTCAAAAATTTCTTCTATGTACTTTTAAAACTTAAGATTTCATTTCAAAAATTTCTTCTATGTACTTTTAAAACTTAAGATTTCAAAAGTACCTAAAATTAAGTTTTCAAAATGCAGAATCATTCTAAGTAAAGTTTTCAAACTTAGAACCCCACGACGTTTTGAGAGATCTAGGGGGAGATTCCCTCCAGGGGGAGGGAACAAATTTTTATGCTTTTTATTGAACTTAACTTTTTGAACTAGGGTTGCCATAAATCAAAAAGGGGGGATTGTTGGTGCAGAAAGCACCAAAGTCAAACCTGTATTTTGATAATGGCAACAGGGTTCAAAAGTTAAGTATTATTTGTTATCTAACATGTCACTTGAGTGTGCAGAGTAAAAGCCCTAGCAAAGGACTGCTAGGCACCTAGCGAAGGACCGCTAGAAAACAAAGACCTAGCGAAGGGCTGCTAGGCACTGGCGAAGGAATGCCAGGGTGAAAAGCCCTAGCAAAGGACAGCTAGGCCCCAGGCGAAGGACGGTTTGGGAATGAAGCCCTAGCGAAGGACTGCTAGGCACCGGGCGAAGGACAGCTTGGCATCCAAGACCTGGCAAAGGACCGTCAGGCAAAAAGTCCAACCAGAGGAACGGTTGGCATCAGGTAAACTCTCCCGAGAGGAGTAGGTGAGGACGCGTTCCCCGTCGAGGGAACAGTAGGCGTCGGTTCGACCTAGGGCTCCATTTGGGAGGCCCAAAGTCAGAACCAAGACAGCTAAGGCTGTATAAACTAACAAATAAATGCTTTATATTATTTTCGGACTAACCCTGGATGCAGGACCAAAGGAACGTGTGTCTGCAGCTCAGAGAGCCTCAAAGGAGCGAGGCAGCAGCTGAGTAGGGCGCCCTGAGTGTCTAGGGCGCCCCCAAGGTGAACAAGAAACAAGTAAAGCAAAAAGGAGTTCGGCTAACTACTGGCCGGGGCGCCCTCTGCAACCAGGGCGCCCTCAGCAGCCAAGGCGCTCCGCGCCTATGCCAGCGAAGCCGATCAACTCTATCCAGCCGAGAAGACCGCGCGAAAAAGTCAAGCAAGGCGCCCTCAGCGACCAGGGTGCCCCGGGGTCAAACCTCATCCCTATTCGGGTGGGATAAAGCTTGACCGAGCGAAGTGCGGATCGCCTGACACGTGGGAGGGCGCCCCCGACGTCCAGGGCGCCCCTAGGTGCTATAAATAGCACCCCTCGACCCCAAGCTTGATAACAACTTCCATTCAACGCCTCAAAGCTCTTTTGCGCTCGCGCCTTACTCTGGAAACCTTCCAACTCAAGCCGACGACGTCCTGCTGCTCCGGAAAAAGTCAATCTACTTCGGACGTCGATAAAAGAAGAGTGAATTTCAATTTACTGCACTTACTCTGTAATTAATTCTTGTAAATTGTTTCTGCGCCTATATAGAATTGCCCAAAGTAAACGGTCAACGACCGTGGGCCTTGGAGTAGGAGTCGACACAGGCTCCGAACCAAGTAAAACCTCCCGTATTTGCGTTGTGTGTTTTTAACTTCTGCTGTGCAATTGCTCTTTACGTAAATCCGAAAGTTTTCCGATATTCACCCCCCTC
>JAGFNQ010004230.1:326998-367110 GCA_024364735.1 Boesenbergia rotunda
AGTTCATTGGAGTGACTGGCTGTAAAACTTCACATGGTAGTCTATATATAGACATGTCAGTGAAGTTCTTACCGCAGCTTAAGTGCGATGTTCCTTTGACTTGCGGTGTTCAAGTCATCTTGGTTATGGAGACTTATACTTTAACATCTTAAGCAAGCATCTCCAAGGAGGTGTGGACCCAGGATGGTTGGGTATGAGCTAAAGTGCCCGAAGATGTTTGAACAGCCTACAAAGGATTCACCACTCCTTGCGAGGAGATGTATACCCAAGGCCTATCGTCGGATTGTTACTCAAAGCCTCTGGCCAGAGCATGATATGTTTAGAGTATGAGTCTCTTAAATACATGAGAGTAATTAGAAATCCAAAGGACGAGAGAATGTTACTTGGGCTAGGTGTGACGTAGTCAGCCTAGTGGGGACTGACACACACAGACCATGTCCTGAACCAAGTGGGTATAAGATGGTGAAGGGAATGAGGCACGATTCATTAGAGCTGCTGAAGGGTTTCAGAATTATTTCTGAGGTCAACCGTTGATCTTTCGATTAATTAGGGATCATGATGTACTACTAGGTGCCACTCATGATCGTTCTATAATTGATGAATTATAGACGGCCAACATAAATCGAAAACCTATTTAGTCACACGCACTACGAGTAATCCGAGGGATTTAAAACGAGTTGAAAATTGGATTTTCCAATCAAGAGAAATAAGTTGAATCTGAATTTATCAGAGGTGCATCGGAAGCTTAAAATGGCTAAGTCTTTTGAAGGCTTATTGGGCGAATTAAATGAGTTTAATTCGCGAGGAGGCAGCTTGGTTTGACCGGCCAAAGAGGGTCCCCACCCTCTTTGGTTTGGCCGGCCACCACATGGAGGGAAACCAATTTATTTGGTTTAAATTATAAAATAAATCAAGAGCGATTTGTTTTATAAAATTATGGATAAATAAATTTATGTAAATAAATTTATTTTCATGGAAATTAAAATAAACTTTAAATGGTTTATTTTATTTTATAAAATCAATTATGAATTGATTTATCCATGATAAGAAAAATTTATATAATAAATTTATTCTTTTTATGGAAATTAAAATGAACCATGGATTGGTTTATTTTATTTTATAAAATCAATTATGAATTGATTTTTTCATAATAAGAAAATTTTATATAATAAATTTCTTGTAAATTTTATTCCATAATAAAAGGGGAGATGTATTTGTTTTATTATAAATTTAGTTATAATAAAACTTGGCATAACGGAATAATTCATAAGAAAATTTATAGGATAAATTTCTTATGAAAATTTATTCCGTTAAAGGGGAGACTTGGCAATGGAGAGGCTACTATATAAAGGAACCAAGGCAAGGCTTGAATTTTAATTAAGAGAAATAGTAGCAAGCTCTCTCTCTCTTTTATTCTCTCCCTCTCTCTCTCTAGGGCCGGCACCCTCTTTCTCTCTCTAGGGCCGGCGTCCTCTCTCCCCCCTAGGGCCGGCGCACCGCCTAGGGTTGCCGTGAGCCTCCTCCACCAAGAAGGTGCCAAAGAAGAAGAAGAAGCGGGTCGCAACTCCTTCCTTCCAACGGAATCTTGATTCCGTTACTTGGTGGTTAGTTTCCATCTCTCTCTCTTGATATTCTAGTTGTGCCTTTAGAGAATCTAGTAGTTCTCGTCGGCATGAAACTCGTGGCTTTGCGAAGTCATCCCGAAGAGAACTCGGCGTGGACGCGAATAGAGGCGAAGCTTCCAAGGGACGCTACGGTTGGATCTCGTCCCTTACTTCGAGTTACACGAGGTACTAAGTAAATTAGTTTACTTTTCTGCAAAATTTTAATTTATGATCATGTCCACACATCATAAGGTTGCATGCTAGATACGTGGTTAAAATAATTTGAGAAATTATTTATGCTAATTCTTCCGCTGCACGTAATTATTTAAAAAATTACGAACCCGTATCCATGTCAACATGCACCCGGTCCCAACAAATTGTATTCAGGCCCACGGTGGGCCTGAAATAAAATGTATTCAGGCCCACTGTGAGCCTGAAAGAATTTGGATTCAGGCCCATTGTGGGCCTGAAATAAATTATATTTAGGCCCAAGGTGGGCCTGAAATAAATTTTATTCAGGCCCATGGTGGGCCTGAATTGAAGTTATTTCAGGCCCAATTTGGGCCAGAAATAATTTTATTTCAAGCCCTGCGTCGTTCATCTATATGTGAATTTTAGAGTATTGAAAAAAAATATAAATACATAATCAATAAAATGCACATGATAAATCCAGATATATATATGATATATAACAAATTTATATATTTGAAATTCAATTAGATAAAACCTAAATTATATTTATAATACATATAAACAAAAAAGGCCCGCCTAGGGCTTGAAATCCTTTTATATCAGGCCCAGGAGTCACTCAGCTTGATAGCATCCCTTCGAGCCTACTGCTAAGCATTCGTCTTCTAGCTCCAGATTTGTTGCGATTTCAAGGTAGAGTGATTTCTTCATTGGAGTAGTTGTCGGCGACATCCTGGTCATCGCACTAGTCGAATTGTACGTACCCTAATTTGTAGTTTGTGATTTCAGTTCTTGCTTGTCACCTAGGGTTAGCGATAGTTTTCAGTAATAGACTATAGATTTGAGGAGGGCCTTTTATGAACGGACTCTAAGTGCCATTTTTGTTTGTGTCAAATAATTTTTTGTTTGATGGTTGCTAAGTTCGGTATGGGTAAAAAAAGATCATCTTCAAAGAAAGCTCCTCCCACCAAATCTAAGAAACAGCAAGTCTCAGGGGGAAGTAATGGGAAAAAAGCAGCTGCCACAACGAAAAATCAAATTGCCTACCGAGTATACAAGTTTTGCTAACAGAGGTCGAAGTAAACGAATGAACTGGAAAAGTAGCCTTTGCCATTTCAAAAATTATATTGAATCTGTTCCACCCACACCAGCACAAGAAGAGTTGCTTCGAGAAACACCCTTTTCTTGGGTCCTCGACTTTCCTACTAGTTCTTGTGTAAGACCCCAGGTTTAAAACATGTTTGATAATTGGGATGAAGAAGAACAGAGCTTTGTATTCCATGGGAAACAACTAAATTTCACAAAGGTCGATATATCACTTATTCTAGGACTATCTGACCATGGAGAGATAGTCCAACTTGATTTGAATGAGGCCTCCAGCCCACTGTACAAGGAGTATTTTGAAGTTTCCAGTTGTTCTGCACGTAATTTGGAGAAACTGCTAATCAAGTCTACATCCAATGATAAGCTGTACTGTCAGTTGTATATACTCTATTTTTTTTTGTACAGTGCTATTTTGTGGTACTAGCAGCATACTTGTCATTCCTGCCCTGTCACTTATTGATTGCGTAGATGATTTTGACAATCTACGAAACTATAATTGGTGCAATGTCGTGTACAATTTCATGGCTCCTCAGTTGGGAGCCATTGGAAAGGAGGTGACATTGAGGCATAGGCCAGATGTAGGCGATTCAACCCAACGGGCCAAGGCTCCCTTGCTCAAGGGATTTCCAAATATTTTGGTTGTAAGTTAGAGTACATATACCTGCTCATATAATTTGTTGATGGATATTAGTTAATGATTATAATGATGTTGCAGGTATGGGTTACTGAACATATTAGTATTGCTGCTCCTGAACATCCTTATAGATTGCCAAGAATACTTCGCTGGACTTGGCCTAAGGCCCATGTTGAGAGTATCAAGCGGATTATAGACCGTGTGGCCACACATTTAATTATTGTTGATTTAATTCCCTTTGATATAGAGCATGATTTGGTACCTGACTACTCTCCTCCAACTCAACCACTTGAGGTACACTGTGAGGTACTACAGTAGGCACCTGAAGGAAGCCAGGCAACACAAGGAAGGCTACAGGACTTACAAATGGAAGCCTGCAATACATGTATACAAAAACAAGAACAAATTGACACCTTACAGCAACAATTAAATATAACACTTAAAAGTTTGGAGGAAGCCAAAAGTGAGACGGCAACAGCCATCAGTGCCAAAGATCAAATTATTGCTCAGAAAGAAACAATAATTGCAGATATAGAGTCCCAGCTTAAACAAAAAGATGACATGATTGTTGAAAAGGATAAAATCATTGGTGACAAAGAGTCGCAGCTTAAAGTACAAGAGGAGCATAATGAAAAAAGGCTAGCTGCAAGAGAGAAGATCATACTTCAGTCTAACAAAAAAATCAAAGAGCTATATCAACAATTGCAAAGCAAAGGGTCAAATGAAGGTGAGCCACTTGCCAAAAAAGAAAAATAACTCAGGTCAGACAAAACTACCAGCCCAAAGGTAAGGGAAAACAAGTTGTTCAGGATGAGGATGACGATGAGGATGAAGATGAAGATGACAAGGCTCCTGCCCCATCAATGTCAGATACTACAACGCAAACAATAAAATCTGCGACCTCCACCCAAACAAACATGTCTGAACACCAAAAAGCTAAAGCAAAAGAATTTCAAAAGGTGAAAAGCAAAATCTTGAAGAATTCCAGGGCATTTTTTTAAGAAGAATAAAGATGCAGAGATTGCTGAAACATTATTAAAGCTTAGTAAATTATAGTGAGTTAGTTGCTATTGCCTTTGGAAAAATATTGTAAAACAATGATGATTATTGACATTCATTAATAAAATTTATTCATTCACATTGTTATTAAGTTGCTTATCTTATTTGCATGTAAGTATGAGTTGAATCCAGTATAGTCCAATGAGACCTTTACATTAGATATGCAATCTTTTTTGACAATATTTGATTGGAATGACTACACCACCGAGGATTGCATCAATACATACTGGACTATTCTTGTAAATGAAGCAAAAGCGTGTAACTCACCATACCAGCCCTCCATATTCTGTGGGGTGGGGTTTGATGTAAGTCAATTAGCTACTTGTTTTGTTATTTTTTTGTATGATTTAGTCCACTAACACTTCCTTTTTAATAAACATAGGAACTTTTTGAGGCGATTCACGCACAGGCTTTTGAACAAACTATTGCTACTGATACGGATAAACCAATTAGATATATCATCTGTCCTCTAAATAATACAGATGATCATTGGCATCTAATGATTATTGACCTCGTGGAAGGTAGTATCCATTATTATAATTCTCTCGACGCCATAGAAGGGTACACTGCCCAATTTGAAAAAACTGTAAGTTTTCTATTTCATAGATATACCTCAACAAACAGTTTCAGACCAATATAATTGTTACTAATGTCATATCTGTGTAGGTGGCGTTTTTCAAAAATTTGAACTGGTCATATTACAAGATATGGAATAAAGTATTGCCTTCCATAGCTGGGACAGAGTTTAATAAAATTGTAGTCGAAGGACCGACCCAAACTGTTGGAGTAATCGACCCTAAGATGGTCCGGAGTGACTATAGGTTTTGATGTTTGGGCAAAGGGTTTAAGTTAGGATTTCTTGTGTGTACTTATATGTGTATGTTGAGTGTGCAGGTTGTACAAGTTACACATATGTATTTGACTGGACGGTCTCGGTACGGTGAAGGATGGCATGGAGGCAAGCTGGAGGCTTGCGTGCGCATCCGAGGGACCTTGGAGAGCAGGGACGATGAGCTGATGGGCACGAACTTCAAGGCATGCGTGAAGGATGGCATGGAGGCAAGCTGGAGGCTTGCGTGCATCCGAGGGACGGGAGCCGAAGATGAAGAGGGCGCGAAAGCAACAGTCGAGGCTGCGGAGGAAGAGTCAGTCGAGTCGTGAGGGTCGAGTGCTATATGAATGTACTCGAGAAGGGATTCAGCTAGCGACCAATCGACTGCCCTGGGGGCAGTCGACTGGTAGGTGGCTGGTGAGCTGGCAAATTCGAATGTTGGGAGTGTCAACGGTCGAATTTGGCTGGCACCAGTCGACTGCCCTGGGGCAGTCGACTGGTAGCGAGAAATCAACCCCGAGTCCTATTTGAAGAGGACTTCATGGTGGCTGAGTTTCTTGACGAAACTCGCTTGGGAAAAGTGAGTTAGTAGTCTATTGTGATTAGAGAGCGTTCGAAGTGTTGTGACGAGGTTTCTCCACCCACAAGCAGTGACAGATCTAGCCGGAGGTTATCCGGGGGTTGATCCACCGAAGGATTCTTGGATTAGTCACCCGACCTGGGTGGATATCAAGTAAATCTTCGTGTTAGCATTGATTAGTACTGTTTATTTTGTTTATTATTATTTCCGCTGTGCAAACAAACCGTGTAGGAAGAAAAGGGGTTCGAAAATCGCTATTCACCCCCTCTAGCAGACACAAACAATCCTACAGTTGGTATCAGACCGAAGGACCGCTCTTGATCGGACTAATCGCCGAGGGAGCAAGAATGCTAGTGGAAGAACGATGGAAGACAAATTTGGGGACGACATCTACATCCCACCGCCCTACGATCATGGAGACTTCGACTATTGGTAGGCAAGGAAGGAGACTTGGCTTAGCATGGATTGGTCATGTAGGATAGCCATAGAAGAGCCCTTCGAAGTTCCAAAGGACAAGCACGGAAAGAAGCTTCGTCCTAGATATTGGACTCAAGAGCAACAATCATATTCTAGGGCAAACGAAAAGGTAATTAGTGTATTGTCTAATATTTTGCCTAACAGTATTTTGAGTGGTGTAGGGGCGTACCAAAATGCATATGAATTATGGAATAAAGTGAAAGAATATCATAAGAACCCTACACCAATTCAAAAAGTGGAAGAGGTCGAAGAAAGAATTTCTAATGATCAAGAAGCCCAAGAGGATGAACAATCAAGTGAGGAATCCTCTACGTCATCAAGAGAAGAAGAAAGGAGCTTGACATCCGGAGAGTATTGGTGCAGGAAGCACCATATCGAACCTTGTTTTGATATTGGCAAAGGATTCAAAGTTAAGTGTTATTTGTTATCTAATATGCTCATTAAGTGTGCAGGAAACAAAGTCCTAGCGAAGGACTGCTAGGCACTGGCGAAGGACTGCCAGGATACAAAGTCCTAACGAAGGACTGCTAGGCACTGGCGAAGGACTGCCAGGATACAAAGCCCTAGCGAAGGACTGCTAGGCACTGGTGAAGGACTGCCAGGATACAAAGCCATAGCGAAGGACTGCTAGGCAACTGGCGAAGGACTGCCAACATCAAGCCCTAGCGAAGGACTGCTAGGCATTGGCGAAGGACTGCCAGCACCAAAAGCCCTAGCGAAGGACTGCTAGGCAACTGGCGAAGGACTGCCAGTTAACAAGACCTGACAAAGGACCGTCAGGCAAAAGTCCAACCAAAGGAGCGGTTGGCATCAGGTAAACTCTCCCGAGTGGAGTAGGTGAGGACGCGTTCCCCGTCGAGGAAACTGTAGGCGTCGGTTCGACCTAGGGCTCCATTTTGGAGACCAAAGTCAGAACCAAGATAGCTAAGGCTGTATAAAATAATAATTAATTGTTTATTGTGTTTTGGACTAACCCTTGATGCAGGACCGAAGGAACGTGTGTCTGCAACTCAGAGAGACTCAAAGGAGTGAGGCAACAGCTGAGTAAGGCGCCCTGAGTGTCCAGGGCGCCCTCAAGGTGAACCAGAACCAAGCGAAGCAAAATGGGCTTCGGCTGCTTACTGGGCAAGGCGCCCTCAGCAGCCAGGGCGCCCTCGTCAGCCAGGGCGCCCTCAGCGCCGAAGGCGCCCTCAGGAGCCAAGGCGCTTCGCGCCTAAGCCAGCAAAGGCGATCAACTCTATCCAGTCGAGAAGACCGGGTCAACCAAGGCGCCCTCAGCGACCAGGGCGCCCCTAAGGTCAAACCTCATCCCTATTCCGGTGAGATAACGCTTGACCGAGCGAAGCACGGATCGGATGACACGTGGCAGGGCGCCCCCGATGTCCAGGGCGCCCCCGACGTCCAGGGCGCCCTAGGTGCTATAAATAGCACCCCTCGACCCCAAGCTTGATAACAACTTCGCTCCAACGCTTCCATACTCTTCTGTGCTCACGCCCTGCTCTGGAAACTGCCCAACTCGAGCCGACGACGTCCCGCTGCTCCGGAAAGTCAACCTACAACCGGACGTCGGTAAAAGAAGAGTTTCAATTTTTTATTTACAGTTTACGTTGCTATACTTGTAATCTCTTTTTTGTAAACTGAATTTGCGCTCATATAGAATTGCCCAAAGTAAACGATCAACGATCGTGGGCCTTGGAGTAGGAGTCGACACAGGCTCCGAACCAAGTAAAAATCTCTGTGTCCTTTGTGTTGGTTTTTGTTTAATTCCGCTGCGTACGTACTCTTTAATAAAATCCGAAAGTTTTTCGATATTCACCCCCCCTCTATCGGGCTCCTCGATCCAACAAGTGGTATCAGAGCGGGGTTATTCAAACTTGGTGCAACCACCAGTTTGAAAGTTTTTTTTCAGATTTACGAATTTTTTATTTTATTTCTTTTCTTTTTGTTAATCAACGCAACTCAATCTCGTTCGCTTTTTATTTTATATAAATAATATCTGTAGGTGGATTTAAAAAATCCTTACGCCTTTTTCAATTTTGAATTTTCATATTTTCACCATAAGTCTGAATTGATAAAACAAACAATTTTTGAAATTTTGTCATAAATTTTTTTTATTATTATTTTAATATTTTTCTTGAAATTCGTGCTACTTTAATACGAGCAAAAATTTTTTAAACGTTAAATTCTTACTTTTTCATTATTAATCAGAATTGACAAAATCAATATTTTTTTAAAAATTTGTCATAACTTATTTTTATTATTTTATTATTATTTCACCTCGAAATTCGTGCAATATATTTTTTTTTGGCTATTTCTTTCTTCTCCCGCACTACTAATCCAAGACCAAGTCTTGGTATACTTTTGGTTGTTTCTTTTTGTGTGCAAGAGGTTATTTTAAATGGCCAACCAAGAGTGGAACAGTGCTCGTCCACCGCTATTCTCCGGCGAGAACTTCAGCTTTTGGAGAAGACAAATGGAGTCCCTTCTGAAGGCCCACATGGACCTATGGCGGATCATCCAAACGGGATTTTCTTTTCCCATAGAAGATGAGTCAACAATCGAGTGGGACAAACTCGATGAACACACCCTCAACCAAATCGAGATTGATGCAAGGGCAACTGCAATCCTACAATGTGGCTTAACCAAGGAGCAACTCGAGCTAGTAGGTCCATGCAAATGCGCTAGAGAAATCTAGGAAAAATTGGTCAACCTTCATCAAGAGATCTCAGATGAAGAAGAAGTAAATTATCTTGCCCTTTCAGTCCAAGCACAAACAGCCGAGTCAGAGTCTGAACCCGAATCCAAAATCGAACCAGAATTAGACGACAAATTGACTGAGACGGTAACTGATTTCGAATTCTTTTCTAAATTAGAATTAAATAATCAATCAGATACTATAATGGTCGAGGAAGGTGTAAATTTTAGTGCAGGGAAAACTCCTAAAGAATCACCAAAGAAGGAGCTTCAACCAATACCCGAGTTCGATTCAGACACAGAATCAAAAGATGAGCCTAGATCCGAGGCGGCAAGAATCAAGGGGGAGATTCCCAATAAAGAACCAAAAGGTAAAAGTGTAAATTCAAATTTTAATCATGTAATTTGTTACACGTGCAGGGAGAGAGGGCACTACCAAAGTGTGTGTCCTACTCGTAAGATTCGAACGACGCCACCGACGGCGACAAAGGAATCAGTTACAAAAGCACAAAAGGACAAAAATCGCATTCAATGCTTCAAGTGCCAGGAGTTCGAGCATTACAAAAGTGAATGCACAGATAAAAGAGCTACCAAGAATGCCGGACAAACAATCAACAAAGGTAAATTTACAGTATTTGAAAATCCGTTATTTACCTGGAATAATGTGACTGATTCATGTAACTTAATTAAATCAAATTTCAGAAAATTGAAACAAGAAAATGAAACCCTAAAACATAAGGTCAATAAGTTAGAAAATTTAATTCATAATCTTGCTGATTTCGAAAATCCGGAGTATTACTCCAATTGTGACCTTACTTAGACAGTTGTTTGTTTTAGTTATGTGTTTCTTTTTATTTTTGTTTTCTATGCTTAGAATTAGGATTGATTAGTTTAAGGACTGAACCAACTTAACTAAAATTTGACAACATAGTATTGGGTGGCGGTGAGATGATAGTACGTTAGGGAAACCAACTCTAATAAGATCAAGTCTACTTGGTCTCTTTAGACTGGTGAAACTAGCCGAAGCTACCGATCCAAGACCCAAACTAGTTAGACCAGAATTTACCAAAAAGTAATTTTGAAGATAAAATTTCATTAAAAGGCTTTGTCAAGGAAAGGGTGGATGATCCCATAAGGCTACGGCCAAAGAAGGCCTTGTGCCTCGCCAAGACCTGGAAGCCAATTTTTAAAATTCAAATTCAAATTACTCTTTGTTAAATTCGAATCTAACACAAATTTTCAGTTAATTTTAGATTCAAATATCTCTTTTCAAAATAAATTGGGTTTAAAAATTAACTTAACCTTTTCAAAATTAATCATGGCCTTTTCAAAATAAATTCTTCTATTAAAATATGCATCTCACAAAACAGTTAAGGATATCCTGTTTTGTCACTTAGAAATGGGTGAGATGCTTAGGACCTAAAAGTTGAGTCCAAGCCAACCAACTAAATCAATTTAATCAAATCTTAATTAAACCAATTAAATTCAATCAAATCTTAATTAAGTTAATTAATTCAATTACATCAAAATTGAATCTTAATTAATTCAATTAAATCAATTAAACTCAATTAAATTTTAATTAAATCAATTTAATTCAATCAAATTCAAAATAATTCAAAATTATTCAATTAAATAAAATTCAACTTAATTATTCTCAACTAATCATTCTCAAAATTCAACTCAATTACTCTTAATTATTCTCAAATTCAACTCAATTATTCTCAAAATTCAATATGATTATTGTCAATCATTTATCTTCAAAATTAAAATATTTGTCTCACACAACCCATAAGGTCAACATGTTTGATCACATAGAACTGGGTGAGATATCTAGGACCTAAAAGTATAATTCACTATGCTTTTAAATGAAAAGGTTTGCAAAATTATCTCTATTATTGTCAATCATTTATCTTCAAAATTAAAATATTTGTCTCACACAACCCATAAGGTCAACATGTTTGATCACATAGAACTGGGTGAGATATCTAGGACCTAAAAGTATAATTCACTATGCTTTTAAATGAAAAGGTTTGCAAAATTATCTCTATTTTGTTTTGTCAATTTATTGTACTATACCCTACCCCTTCATTTCTAACATTTTTTTAATATAAAAATTCATGTTAAATATCTCGATAGACTCGTTTTAAATATAATCTAGGGTTTGTTTTTTTTTGGTCATCGATTGGTCAAAATTGGTCAAAATAGTCAACCCTAGTCAACATAGTCAAACCTGCTCAACACTGAAACCCCTAAAAGAACTTAGAAAAAACACAGACTGTGTCAGATACAGGGGGAGTTTTCTTTTAATACTTTTCGAAAAATTAAATTGTTTTTCAAAAATCTTATGCTCTAAATCTTATTATCATGTCGATAAGGTTTTCAAAAATTGATTCAAAAACCTTCGTATACTACTATCTGTTTGAAAATTATCATCATTTCAAAATATTTTTCGAAAACTATTTTCAAAAATGTATCTCCTTGAAAGTTATCATACTCAGAAGGTCATTCAAAATTATTCTTTTGATTTTAATAAACCCTAAAGACACAGAGGAAGGTCCACTTCATGATCTACAAGGACTCCTAGGATGTGTCAAATTTAGGGGGAGTTTGAGTCAAAAGAAATTATTTTTGACAATCATTTTTCAAAATTATTAGATAATTCTTATAGTTTGAATCAAACCTTAAGACTCAGAGGAAGATCGCTTGTAGTCAACAAGCTTCCTAGGACTGGGTCAAGCTCAGGGGGAGATTAAAATAAAAGAATTAGTAAATATTTTTTTATATGTTTTCATGCACTGCAATTTTAAAATCCTGTTGAAAACATAAATAAATTGTCTTTTAAAATACTATTCTTTTTCATTTTGCTTATATATACTATCACTTTGAAAATTCTGCTTGACTTTAGAATACTTTTGAAAATAATATTAAAACTTTTCAAAAGTACTTATATTTTTTTCAAAAATGCATAATTTTCAAAATATGCATAACATCTTTCAAAAGTACCACTATTTTTCAAAAGTACGTACACTTTCCAAAAAGGGCTCAATTTTTTTTTTAAAAAAAGTACGTACATATTTTTCAAAAATTGCATAATATCTTTCAAAAGTACTTCTATTTTTTTCTAAGGCAATAGTATTCTAAGTACGTGAATTTTCTAAAGATTCGCCTATAAATACAAATGCTTTTTTTTCACAATACCTTTCAAAGTGGAGTTTTATTGAGCAATTTAAGCTCTTTCTATGCTTTCAAGAATTATACTAAGTATTTATATGTTTTCAAAACTCATAGGCTCTGATACACTAGTCTTAAATTTTTTTTAAAAGAAATTTTAGTAATAGTCCAAAACATAAGGAGAAGAATTTCACCTTAAGGGGGAGAGAAACGAAAGAGAAATTTTTTTTCTCTTTTTCAAAAATTACTTCAGAAGTTTCTAAGCATTTCTAAGTGTTTCAAATTTTTTAAATGCATGTCTTCTCCTAAGTAAATTTTTTTTCAAAATTTGTCTTAGCAAAAATCTTGTTGAAAAATTTTGCCAAATATTTCTAAGTAAAGTTTTTCTAACAACTTGTCAAGAAATTTCTTAAAAATCTTGTTTTCCAAAATGCACAAAGTGTTTCCAAACAAATATTTCTAAGTGTGCAAAATTTTTGGTAAACGAATTTTTTTTTGGGAAATTTGCCTTCAAAATTTTGCCTAAGTAAATTTCTATTTGCAAAACCTTGTAAGTAAATGTTATTTAACAAAATTTAGGTTTTCAAAATTTCCCTATTAGATACCTTGTTCACCCATGTTTATTTTTGATATATGTCAAAGGGGGAGGAAAAGTCAAAGTTAAGTACTATAAAACACAAGTACTCAGGGTTTTAGGGGGAGTATAAAAAATAAAGAATTTTTCATAAATCTATTCTGTTCATACTTCATTGTGTTTTTATCTTCTGTTATTAACTGTTGTAAGTTTTTAACTTAACTTTGAATTGTGTTGCCATAAATCAAAAAGGGGGAGATTGTTGGTGCAGGAAGCACCATATCGAACCTTGTTTTGATATTGGCAAAGGATTCAAAGTTAAGTGTTATTTGTTATCTAATATGCTCATTAAGTGTGCAGGAAACAAAGTCCTAGCGAAGGACTGCTAGGCACTGGCGAAGGACTGCCAGGATACAAAGTCCTAGCGAAGGACTGCTAGGCACTGGCGAAGGATTGCCAGGATACAAAGCCCTAGCGAAGGACTGCTAGGCACTGGCGAAGGACTGCCAGGATACAAAGCCCTAGCGAAGGACTGCTAGGCAACTGGCGAAGGACTGCCAACATCAAGCCCTAGCGAAGGACTGCTAGGCATTGGCGAAGGACTGCCAGCACCAAAAGCCCTAGCGAAGGACTGCTAGGCAACTGGCGAAGGACTGCCAGTTCACAAGACCTGACAAAGGACCGTCAGGCAAAATTCCAACCAAAGGAGCGGTTGGCATCAGGTAAACTCTCCCGAGTGGAGTAGGTGAGGACGCGTTCCCCGTCGAGGAAACTGTAGGCGTCGGTTCGACCTAGGGCTCCATTTTGGAGACCAAAGTCAGAACCAAGACAGCTAAGGCTGTATAAAATAATAATTAATTATTTATTGTGTTTTGGACTAACCCTTGATGCAGGACCGAAGGAACGTGTGTCTGCAACTCAGAGAGCCTCAAAAGAGTGAGGCAACAGCTGAGTAAGGCGCCCTGAGTGTCCAGGGCGCCCTCAAGGTGAACCAGAACCAAGCGAAGCAAAATGGGCTTCGGCTGCTTACTGGGCAAGGCGCCCTCAGCAGCCAGGGCACCCTCGTCAGCCAGGGCGCCCTCAGCGCCGAAGGCGCCCTCAGGAGCCAAGGCGCTTCGCGCCTAAGCCAGCAAAGGTGATCAACTCTATCCAGCCGAGATGACCGGGTCAACCAAGGCGCCCTCAGCGACCAGGGCGCCCCAGAGGTCAAACCTCATCCCTATTCCGGTGGGATAACGCTTGACCGAGCGAAGCACGGATCGGATGACACGTGGCAGGGCGCCCCCGACGTCCAGGGCGCCCTAGGTGCTATAAATAGCACCCCTCGACCCCAAGCTTGATAACAACTTCGCTCCAACGCTTCCATACACTTCTGTGCTCACGCCCTACTCCGAAAACTGCCCAACTCGAGCCGACGACGTCCCGCTGCTCCGGAAAGTCAACCTACAACCGGACGTCGGTAAAAGAAGAGTTTCAATTTTTTATTTACAGTTTACGTTGCTATACTTGTAATCTCTTTTTTGTAAACTGAATTTGCGCTCATATAGAATTGCCCAAAGTAAACGATCAACGATCGTGGGCCTTGGAGTAGGAGTCGACACAGGCTCCGAACCAAGTAAAAATCTCTGTGTCCTTTGTGTTGGTTTTTGTTTAATTCCGCTGCGTACGTACTCTTTAATAAAATCCGAAAGTTTTCCGATATTCACCCCCCCCTCTATCGGGCTCCTCGATCCAACAGAGAGGAGAAAAAGGAAGAAGAGAGTGAGAGGGTATCCACCTCAAGAGAAGTGGAGGAAGCATCAACTTCAAGGATTGAGGGGGAGGAGAGACTCTCATCCATACAAGAGCAAGAAGAAGATTCTACCTCCACCAAAGCTAAATCGAAAGAGCACATCACATGCTTTGGTTGCAACGAAAAGGGGCACTACAAGGACAAGTGCCCGAAAGGTAAAAAGGAGGTAAAATCTAAACCTATGTCAATTCATTTAAATTCTAACAAGGAGTGTAGGAATGGAGAATCCTAAGAGAAGAAGAGGAGAATTCGATGCTTCACGAGTGGTGAACTGGGGCACTACCACACCAAGTGTCCAAAGAAGGAAGAGCTCAAGAAAATGGGACACTTGATGAGATGGGAAAAAGAAGAAAGGAGGAAGCAAAGACCACAACGAGGAGGGACTACAAGGGTAAGGGAGGTAATTCCTAACCCTAGGGTAAAATGCAATTCAATTTCAAATTCCTCCTTGCATATTAAAAATAATGTTAAGAATCTATTCATGCATGCTAGAGCTCATGAGAAATGTTTAATGGTACATAATTTTGGATTTAGATACAATGTTAGGAATAGGGCTAACAAGGTAGGTCAAAACATTAACAAAATCATGCATCATGATAGACCTAGGACTCTTGTACCTAAGGATCAAGGCACTAATCCCAAGAAGGGGAGAAATGTGCCTAGAAAGGAGGGTAGGTCTAGGAATGACCGAAGTAGACCTATGGACTCTAAGGTTAAAGGTCTAGAAAGGGAAAATCAAGCCTTGAGGGCAAGGCTTGATAAATTAGAAAGGGCTCTGGAAAGGTTCACGGTTGGATCTAAGGTCCTAGACATGGTATTGGGTAGTTTGAAACCCAACTACGATAGATCGGGATTGGGATACCGGTCTAAGACCTCCAAGGCCACCAAAAAGAAGTATGCTGGGGAGGCATACAATCATGGTAAGGAGGGTAAGTCCAAGAATGGCAAGGGAATGCCATCTAAGGATAGAAAGGGTGACTTAACCAAGGACAAGGTGTCCAAGGTTAAGAAGGTTCACTTTGTAGGCCAAGAGTCACCGGGGGCACACCGGTATGGCTTAGTGTGGATTGAGTCACCTAGGGAGGTGGCTAGGGCTCAGAGCTCAAGGGAGAGCTCTAGGAGCCTATGGGGTCCATGATGAATGGATCTCAAGAGTTTCTCTCCTAGAAAATTAGGTTGAAATATGCCAAAAGGATTGGAAGACTTGGGTAAGTCTTAATTCTAGAAAATGGCACATTAAACGGAGAATTAGGGAGAAGGGTAAAATAGAATATATCTGAGAAAATAAGGTTTTAATGAGTAAACACCATGCAATTTAGTGCTAGAAATGAGCTATGATCAAGTATAAGAGAATACATTAAGGAGAAGTCACAATTGAGACTCTTGGGGATGAGTTTCAATGATACACATTAGGATAAGTTGAGTTTCATGCCAATCTTGGGATCCGGAGTACTTTTGTTTGGAAACGTATTTTTTCCAAGTAGACATTGGCCCCACAAATCTCCTCACAAAATTTCGGATTTTTGGAGATTTGTACATTTATTTAGGCATTTCTGAAATTCGGACTGAAAACCTGAAATTCAGGTATCAGTCGACTGCCATTTGGGCAGTCGACTAGTCCGAGTTCGAGAGCCTACTGTGAGTTTTCCCAGTCAACTGCCATTTGGGCAGTCGACTGATCTGAAGGCTGAGGAAGAGGAAGCCTAGTGGACTGTAAGAAATTGTCAAATCAGAAACATAGGAAGGTCATGATGGCTTATGAAACTTTATGAGCCGATATCATATGGTTTAAAATGCTTAAAATTCATTGGATGATCTTGAATGATAAGTTCTTAAAAATTTTCCCCTATGTGTCTAGAATTGGGAGAGATTTGTCATTTTAATGATACATAAGCAAAAGAGAAGAGTTAAGGACAAATCTCATGTGGCAAATTATAAGTGTGAGTCTTGAAAAACACATGGAAGTATGGATGATTTTCAGTGTTGATACAAAATGTCCATATTTAGGAAACTAGGAATTGTACCTAAAGTCAAGCACACTTGATATTTTCATGGAATCATAATTTTCTAGAATAGGGTATATTCTAGCAAGTGTGCTTGCAAACCTTTTAGACTGTCTTAAGTTTTATTAAGTTCTTATTGGCACTAGAGATAAGGTTGCTTGGGGCACGTCTTTGATAGTGTCCAAGGGAGAAGAACTTGGTCGTTGGGTTGGGTATAACTCGACATGGTGTTATGATGTTAAGTTGGATAGAACTTCACCTAGGTAAGTTGGAAATTGGAAGAAGGCATAGGTTAAGGGGGAGGTTGCCTCCTTGTTTGCCTTAATTTTCATAAGGAAATTTTTGGGTTTTGTGTCAAACTTGGGAATAGTGAGGGATACATGGTGAAATGTATTTTTTCCAAGTAGGTATGGGTTCCACAAAGTTGTCTATGAAATTTGAGAATTTTTAGAAATTTATGAAATTTCTGGCGCATTTCTGAAAATGGCCAGAAAATATGATATTCAGAGTATCAGTCGACTACTACTGTTGGCAGTTGACTGCCCAGGGCTGATTTGGGTATCAGCAGCTGGGTTGGTGTCCAAATGATAAGAAACAAGTGTATGGGGGTCAAGTACACTATGTTTGGAATCATTGGAGATTAAAAGACCGATAATTGAGATATTATTGGGTTCTTTTTGATGTTAGGCAAAGGGGGAGAAGTGTTGGTTTAAGTGGGAAACCAAACATACCTTTGCTAGAAACCTAGTTTTAGGGGGAGCATGGTTGCTCCATTCTTGGTGTAAGGGGAACCATGGAGAGGTTCTTAAAAAGCCTTTGTAAGTCCAATGTAGGGGGAGCTTTGGAGAAACTTTAAAAATCCCATTTTGTAGAAAAGTCCTAACTTGGAGGGTTAGGTGTGAGATGCCTTGGGATAGGATCCATTTTGCATTACATATGCATTACTTTTGCTATTGACTACTATCTTGCTTTCCCTAACTTAAACGTATTGCCAAACATCAAAAAGGGGGAGATTGTAGGAGCAATCGACCCTAAGATGGTTCGGAGTGACCATAGGTTTTGATGTTTGGGCAAAGGGTTTAAGTTAGGATTTCTCGTGTGTACTTATATGTGAATGTTGAGTGTGCAGGTTGTACAGGTTACACATATGGATTTGACTGGATGACCTCGGTACGGTGAAGGATGGCATGGAGGCAAGCTGGAGGCTTGCGTGCGCATCCGAGGGACCTTGGAGAGCAGGGACGATGAGCTGATGGGCGCGGACTTCAAGGCATGCGTGAAGGATGGCATGGAGTCAAGATGGAGGCTTGCGTGCATCCGAGGGACGGGAGCCGAAGATGAAGAGGGCGCGAAAGCAACAGTCGAGGTTGCGGAGGAGGAGTCAGTCGAGTCGTGAGGGTCGAGTGCTGTGTGAATGTACTCGGGAAGGGATTCAGCTAGGGACCAGTCGACTGCCCTGGGGGCAGTCGACTGGTAGGTGGCTGGTGAGCTGGCAAATTCGAATGTTGGGAGTGTCAACGGTCGAATTTGGCTGGCACCAGTCGACTGCCCTGGGGGCAGTCGACTGGTAGCGAGAAATCAGCCCCGAGTCCTATTTAAAGAGGACTTCGTGGTGGCTGAGTTTCTTGACGAAACTCGCTTGGGAAAAGTGAGTTAGTAGTCTATTGTGATCAGAGAGCGTTCGAAGTGTTGTGGTGAGATTTCTCCACCCACAAGGAGCGACAGATCTAGCCGGAGGTTATCCGGGGGTTGATCCACCGAAGGATTCTTGGATTAGTCACCCGACCGGGGTGGATACCAAGTAAATCTTCGTGTTAGCATTGGTTAGTACTGTTTATTTTGTTTATTATTATTTTCACTGTGCAAACTAACCGTGCAGGAAGAAAAGGGGTTCGAAAATCGCTATTCGCCCCCTTCTAGCGGACACAAACGATCCTACACAAACAAGATCGTAAGAGGATGTTTATTTTTGTTAAAAATAACAATTGATTCCATGGTTGAATTTATTAGATGACAACAATGTGAATATTGGTTTTTCAGGTTGGATTGTGCATTTTTCATGATGCGGTATGCCGAAAGTCTGGTTTTCCAAAGATCTACTGATTTTAGCCAAAAGCAAATGAAAAATTATCGATTTCAGGTGGGATATAAAATATGAGAGACAAGTGGTGGAAGCTAAATCTGTAAATAGTATATCAGTGATACTATGCAAATGTAATTGTGATCATAAACATTGTATATTTGTAATTATACAATCTATGTAGTCCTTTTCAAATCAATGAAACTTTGCTTTCGATCATTGTTTTTGTCTCATATATGATCTGTAATCTGTAATTGTTGTCGAACCCATCAGTAATATTTAACCTTGCTTTTGCTTGAATCATTTGAATTCATGACCACGGTGGTCCTGAAACAAAAGCATTTTAGGAAACCCACCCAGGGCCTGAAAAAAAATTTATTCAATTGTATATTGTAAGTTTAATGGCAAACAATATATGTTTGTAGTTATAATGTATGTTGGATCCTTGTTTTTGAACATTACTTTTCCTCTACCCTATTTTTAAATCACAGCCCACGTTGGGCCTGAAATGAGATTATTTCAGGCCCACGCTGGGCCTGAATAATTTCATTTCAGGCCCAATCTGGGCCTGAAATGATATTATTTCAGGCCCAAGCTGGGCCTGAAATATTCGCATTTAGGCCCAGTGTGGGCCTGAAATAAGATTATTTTAGGCCCAGCGTGGGCCTGAAATTAGATTATTTTAGGCCCACGCTGGGCCTAAAATAATTCCATTTCAGGCCCAAGCTGGGCCTGAAACAATCATGTTCAAGCCCACCAGGGCCTGACACAATAATCTCATTTTAGATTTCAATTAATTCAATAATAAAATATTTAAATATTTTATATAAATATACATGTTGTAAAATTATTTTTAATATTAAACCTAGAAGGAGAGTACCTACATACACATTGCATACCATAATTTAATTCCATCCACATCATTACCTTATATTTTCAGAATTAGGCACAGCAGGAGGTTTGTTTCATGGACCTATGATATTTTGATTTCTCAAAACTCATTACCAGTAGTTAGAGTTTAGATAGCTAGGAGATGGTATTTTTGGTCTCCAAACATAGTCCTAATGATTATCAATTACGTGTTAATACAGTATCAGTTGGCACAGAACAATGAATCAACAAAGCAAACAAACAGAGGGTCTCAAATGACAGATATTCACAAACCATAGGACTTCAGGACTTCAAGACCTGAAATAACATTATTGTGGGTTTACAAATCTGAGACCTTCACAACTGATCATTTCTGCTTACATAAATTTACACAAGAAGAAATGTATCATAATACTGAAATACTTCTTCAAGTGACAATATTAACAACAACTACTTTTTTGACAATACTATAGTTGTACAATATACAAAATATATACATTCAGTTCTCCTCCATACAAATTATACACTTCAATCAGAATATCGGGTCACTACATATACCAATTAACTCAAGACCATGGGGCTGGTGACATTCTACATGTCCTTTTATTATGACGAAGTTGTTTGCACCAGCAGCATTTTAGTTTCACCTTACCATTGTGTCTGGACTCAATCCGTGCCTTCTTTCATCTACCAGGCTGCACAAGGCTACGGGGACAACGAACTGTAATGTCGTTTACTCCAATAGGCCAAAACCGCTTGCTTCTATAAGGGAAAATACGATCCATGTAAACCCACTTCCAAGTTTCAGAATAAAAATAATGCTCACAATATGGGAGTGTATCCATGTTCCTGTGAATGATTACGACAATAGCATGTGAGCAAGGAAATCCTGAAATTTGAAACTCCCCACAATGACAAAACTTTTTTTCCAAATCAATAATGTATGAAGTGCCCCATGGTTCTACTTCCATTTCTGATTGAGAGTAAGGGTGAACCTTATAAGTTCTTGCTTTCTCTCTACTTGAATCCATTTCTTTTGTAGCATAAGGTGTCAAAGCAACATGCCATTTGGAAACTTCCTCTCTACGGTTATAGAACCATTCAACAACTTTTCTTCTTGTATTATCAATTAACCTGTTTATGGGAAGCTCACGTGTAGACTTGAACAAAGCATTTAAGCTCTCCACACAATTCGTGGTAAGCATTCTGTACCTTCTCCCTGTAAAGTGTGCATTTGCCCACCTTTTAGGGTCAATGTTCTGAAGCCACTTATGGGCAACTGGATGTTTTTCAAGCATTGTCTGCATTATCATATCATATTGGATTGTTGTGTTGGCTCGTACTGCTGCCCAAAACAAACCTACAGCAGCTCTACTTCCAGTATCAGTCACCATATTACAACACATGTGGTGGCAACAAAAGGCATGATGCGCGTTTGTGTAGACTTTTCTAACTGCTGATATAATGCCCCGATGTCTATCTGATACTATGGTGATTGAGTGGTCATCGACAGCAAAGAACCTCTTTGTATGCTTCAAAAACCACTCCCATGCAGACCCACATTCAACTTCAGCTATTGCAAAGGCAGCTGGGAGAAGATTGTCATTACCATTAATCGTCGTTGCAATCAACATTACTCCCGGATACTTTCCTCTTAGGTGTGTGACATCAATTCCGATAAGTCTACCCAAATAAGACCTGAACACCCTTCGACAAGCACCAAAAGCCCAAAAACACCGCTGGAACTGATTGTCACCATTCCTGCATAGTGCCACATACGTTTCAGGATCTCTAGCTCTTAACTCACGCAGATATTGTGGAAGATCTCTGTAAGCCTCATCATAATCTCCAACAACCTTTTTCAATGCTTTCTCCCTAGCTATGTAAGCTTTTCTGTATGATATGGTCACTCCAAATCTAGCTTTAATATCTGATATAATCATACTTGGTTTGTATTGTTCATTATGAAGAAATTGCTCTTCAACAAAAGAAGCAACAAATGATGAAGAGTATGCATGATGATCAGCACTTTCCCTAACAGTTCCATATTGGTGTTCCTTTATATATTTTGTAATAGTGAACTCTACTTCCCCTCTTGCTACTACTCTCCATATACATGGTTGGTTGAAGCACATTACTTTAACTCTATTTTTTCGGGTATCAACTGGGTTATATCTCATATGCTTAACCATGACATGTTTAACAAGTGCATTCTTGAATTCTTCTCTAGATGGAAATATCTGCCCCATAAAAATTCATGCCCATCTCTTGCCTCTATCTATACAATTGGCCCAGCAAGCAATCGAGAATTTAAAATATAAGGATCTTCATCTAATGGAAACTCCTCCTCTAAGTCACTGTACTGATCTGGGGGGAATTCATATTACTCAATCTGCATATCATCGGCTTGGAATTCTAGTACACTTGTAATGGGTTCTAATTCATCTGCATTTTATATTTCAATTCCTTCCTCCCCACTCCAGGTTGGCTCAAAAAATTCAACAACTCTTGTAGAAGAATTCAAACCCTCACCTTCTAGATTAGTTGCTTCTTCATTTAGATCAATTATCAAATTCCTTGTAATTTCTGATCCATTCCCCGTGACAGTATTATCATCAAGAGTATTCCATATCTCGGATAGAATTTCGTCAACAACATTATCATCCCTGAAAAATAAATTACAATTACATTTTGTAAACTTTAAATATCATAATCAAGGACCTAGCAAGGCCTGAGGCCCTGCACTATTTTGATTTCAAGCCGTCATAGGGCCTGAAATATACTGATTCAAGCCCTGTGAGGACCTGAAATATACTGATTCAAGCCCTGACAGGGTCTGAAATATACTAATTTCAGACCCTGTGAGGGCCTGAAATCAAAATATTTCAGGCCTTCGAAGGGCTTGAAATATACTGATTTTAAGCCCTGTGAGAGCCTGAAATCATTATATATCAGGCCCTCACAGGGCCTGAAATATACTGATTTCAAGCCCTGTGAGGGCCTGAAATCATTATATATCAGGCCCTCAGAGGGCCTGAAATATACTGATTCAAGCCCTGTGAGGACCTGAAATATTTTGATTTCAGGCCCTCACAGGGTCTGAAATTAGTATATTTCAGGCCCTCTAAGGGCCTGAAATTTAATGATTTCAGGCCCTCACAGGGCTTGAAATCAGTATATTTCAGGCCCTGTGAGGGCCTGATATATAATGATTTCAGGCTCTCACAGGGCTTAAAATCAGTATATTTCAAGCCCTTCGAAGGCCTGAAATATTTTGATTTCAGGCCCTCACAGGGCCTCAAATCACTATATTTAAGACCCATGGAGGGCCTGAAATCTAATGATATCCTGCACTCTCATGGACTGAAATCCTTTAATTTCAGACCCTCCTAGGGCCTCATATGGTAAGATAATTTCCCTAGATCGAATTCAAGCATTTATTTATCTTAAGTTTAACAAATTTCAGAGAGCCCTTATTATGTAAAGCATATCGCCCTTAGTCTCCTCCAAACATAAAAATTATAGAAAGAGTTGATAAGTATAAAATTAGGTCTGATACCATATCAAAGATGACAATCATACGTACATTACTATTTATATTTGGTACCAATCTGTTGCTTGCTTTTTCTCCTTCACCACCTATCTTCCTCCCCTGCCTTGGTGATGAATTGATGTTATGCAAGGTCGAAATATATACGTACCCTCGTATTGATTCGACTTGTGCAAAGTAGTAAAATATATATAGTCTGAGAAAATTTTCACTGCCTCCCCATTCGAACGACAAATTATTATTTTACAGTCAAAAGTGGTTCGGATGTCTCGAAATGTGAAGCGAAAAAGGTATGTTATGGCGGGAGGGGTATAATAGGAAGTTCACTTAAGGTGGTGCGCCCTTTGGTAAATAACAAACCATGGTACGCCCTTTAGTAATTTCCAATTCTTAGGTACGCTCTTTGGTAAATTACCGTAATTTATCACATCATCACAATAATACAAATGCGATACTACTGCAAAAGTATTGAATCCAAAACCAACAAAATACTAACAAAGTATTAAGTTTTTGACCTAATAAAGTCTTTTAAAATAAAAATTCAACTAATTTATTATGAACATTATAAGTAAAATTTAAGTATCTGTTATTATATTTAAGAGATGTCCTCATCTTAATTAAAAGTTATATCACATATTTGATAAAGAAATTTACTATTTGGGGCACATTCTCTCTGTATATATTAGATTTTAGTCCCCATCGGATGAACTGATGGCTAGCAGATGAGACGTTGCCACCATGAGGATTAAATCCCAACTAAGCTAGGTATCTAGTCTCCCTTATACGCTAATTACTATCCGGGCTAGTCGCCTCTTGATTTATCTCCTCCGTGTTATCCCTATGACGGGTTGATGGAGGCATTGAGGCAAACGAATCATCTTTTACCACTACGATTGAATTTTTAATTTAATTATTGAAATCCACAATAAATGCATAGTACAAGAAAAATTGTGATTGAATTACAATTAGTGAGCATCTCATTATGTGTAATTGATGAGACCGAACATTATCGATTTTGTAGCCGACCAGGTAAAAGCATTATGATTCCGTGAGAGATAAATGATCAATTCTTGCTTGAGCCCCAAGTGAAGATCTACTATGACTCGGGTTGTTAAATATAATAATTAAATTTTAAGAGTTAAATTAAAAAGTAATCTTGTAGAATTTTTTGAGAATTTTTTTATAAAAATTTGAATTTTTCTGGGTTCATTTTGAAATTTTGGGATAAATTGAATCGAGAGAAAGTCTATTATGGATACACTAATTGTCTGAGAAAATGTTAAATTATAAAAGTTATTTATATATAACCATTTATATTAATTAAAAAAGCCTTAAACCTAAGTTATCGATCCCTTCATTTTCGCCGACCCTTTTCCCTCTTGATCTCTCCTCTCCCCCTGTCGATCGCTAATCGCTTTGACGATGGCCGCCAACCACACCTCGGCCGCTAGCTGGGATGTTATCTCTCGATCTTCGCTCGACGCCAACCCCCACTCGACCGACCACCGACCCTCTCCATCGTCGCGCCGGCCACCCGACGCCTTCCAAGGCCAGGGACGCCGGCCCTCTTTCCCGATCTACTCCTGAGCACCCATAGCCGACGTCGTCGACCCTGTTCAACGTCTTCCCCTTCAGCTAAGACGAGCCGAGCACAATAGTCCCGATCCACATCGCCACGTGTCAGTTATGCCTCTGCACTTCGAATCATCATCACGCCAACCAGCCCTCCCCCGCTAGCAGAGCACCTCCACTTCTGATTCTTCCTCTTATTCTTTTGGATCTGCTCTGATCAATTGAAGTCGGCACTGTCGATCCGTGTGTAAGTGCGCCGCACCCCACTTCTACTTCCTCTCGCTGTAGCCGATCTGGGGAGGAAGGGAGTCCACGTGTGTAGTTGATTTCAGGTAAGATTCAATCAATTAGTGGGTGGTTTGAACTAATAGATGAGTAATTAAGTTAATTACTTAATTAATGATTGAGCTAATTGATACAGAGGTAATGGATTAGTGTTAGACCCCTAAGTCGGTGACTCGGCTGGACATGAAGGATTTGGCGCTGCTCTTTTGATCCAACATTTCGGCCATGTGCCCGAGGCGCACAACAAGCAACGATACCGGTGGTGCGCGGGGCATTACCCAAGCTCAAGCCTTGCAGGAGGAAGGCTTGGCAAATCAGTGGGCGTGGCATGCGTGCAAGGCATGCCAAGTAGCGGAACGATGGCGTGCGGGCCGTCATCACAAAAGCCCAAGCCTTACAGGAGGAAGGCTTGACAAATCAGTGGGCGTGGCGTGTGCGCATGACATGCCAAAGTGGAGCGGATCCAGCAGTGCGCGGGGCGCTGCCTAAGCCCAAGCCTTGCAAGAAGAAGGCTTGGCAAATCAACGGGCGTGGCATGTGCGCTAGACATGCCAATGCTGAGCGGATCCGGCAGTGCGCGGGGCACTGCCAAAGCCCAAGCCTTGTAGGAGGAAGGCTTGGCAAATGTTCGAGCATGACATGCACGCAAGGCATGTCAGGCAAAGCGGAGCGACAACGCGGGGTTGTCCAAGCCCAAGTATGCGGAAGACAAACTTGGCAAATCATCCATGGCATGCATTGCATGCCAAGCACCAAAGCTACAGCACGGGGCTTGCTTAAGCCCATGTCAAGCGACGGACAGACATGACAACCATCCAGGCGAGCATGGGCAGAAGACATGCTAAGTAATGGAGAATGCGACAGTGCGAGGGTGCTATCCAAGAGCACCAGATTCAGTGGTCATGCGAGCAAGGCATGTCCGCACAACATGCCGAGCAGCAAAGGTGGGGTGGTGTGCTGGGCCGTCTAACCTCAAGTTATGCAAGGGTAAAGACTTCGAATGTGGCAAACAAAGTGCAAGGATTGTATGTGCTGGATCTGAGCATTAGCCACGAAGACTTGCAAGATAAAGCGAGCTGTTGTATGCGGCGGGCGCATGCAACAATGGATGGAGCAGCGGGGGCTGTTTTGCCTAAGTTCATGGTGCGGAGCTTGGGCCATGCACAGTGCGTGCATACGGGACTTTGGCGCGGTGCCAAAGCGACGAAGCCATGGGCTAGGCGCGAGGTGTGCATACGAGGCGTTGGCGGGGGCTAATGCGGCAGAACCATGGACCATGCATTGGGCGTGCATACGGACTTTGGCGTGGTGCCAAAGAAGCGGAACCATGGAGCGAACACTTGGCGTGTGGACTGACATGTGGCGTGGTGTCACATCAACGGACCATGGAGCATTGTTGGCTGCCACTTGGTGTGGAACCAATGAAGCCAAGACATGTGGGCATGAGCAATTTTGGAAGTTGAGGCGGTTATGCACATGTGGCAAGGTAGTTGGTGTAACCACCAAGTAACTACCATAACTTCCAATGCAACTACCACCTATGGTGCTATAAATAGGCAACGGGTTGACATTGGAATGGTGGTCATGAGGGTGTGATCCAAGAATCCAAGGGGATCAAGAAGACACTCAGAGGGTGAGAGTCGAGCATCCAAGGTGGGCAGTGGGCACTTTAAGGGCAAAGTGTGAGGCATTGGCAAGTGGAAATTCTGCAGGAATTATAAGCAAAAGTGTGAGTGATCTGTATGGGCGGATCATGAGTGTTTTGTAAGCAAATTCTGTAACTCTTCTCTTGTATTCCTTTTATATACGGATTAATAAAAGGTTGGGAGTTTCTCCCATAATCGTTGGCGTGTTGCTTACTGTGGCTTTTCTGTGGGAATTCTTGCAAATGACATTGGGAATTTTTTGTGCCTTGGTGGTGCAATTGTTGGAAGATTGAGTCAAGTGTGGAACTTGATTGCCGCGCAAGAGAATTTCGAAGGCGAAAAACTACCCCTTGACAATTAGGGATTAAGGGATGAATTGATTAATAGATTAATCATTATTTAATTAATCAAATGGATTAGATTAATTAAATGACATTTAATTAATTAAAATTATAGATTATTAGTTGAATTATTAATTAACGATGATTTGGATTAATTAATAGATTCTTGGATTAATTGAATTGTTGATTAATTAAGTAATTAAGGGATAAGAGTTGGTATTCATTAAGAAGGTAATTAATGTTGGGTTCTCTCGGCACAAAATAATAAAAACGCAGCGGAAACAAGAACCCACGAGCGATCCATGCGAAAAGAAACTCGTACAAAGTTATCTATCTAATAGATTTATCTACTGTTTATACCTTTGAAGCGTGCCCTTCGTTTATCCCGCTCGTCCAAGATGCGTCGGATCTCTTGCACGTTCAAATGTCTGTGCCGCTATTCGTATCCACACGGACACAATCTCTTAACTTCGGGAGAACTACCTTAGTTGTGCTAGGAACTTGAGGTAGCTCGAAAATACCAAAAACCTTACAGTAAGGTTTCGGCCAAGAGGGAGGAGAGGAAGAAGAGAAGAAGGGAAGAAGGAAAACACTTAGGGGGCGTTTGGTTTGTTTCATTTTCCATTTTCATTTTCCAGAAAACCGCATTTTTTAGTTTTCTGGAAAATGACTTTTTTTCATTCTCCAGTTTTCCAAAAAACGCTATGTTTTTTTCTGGAAAACAAAGCTAGAAAATGCAAACCAAACATGTTTTTCAGAAAACCGCATTTTCTACAGAAAATGAAAATGAAAAACAGACTGGAAAATGCAAACTAAACGCCCCCTTAGTTATTCATTCAAAATGGCTTGACCCCTTTTATATCCATCCCATGAATACCAAGAGTCATTTATCTCTTTGCCTTCCCTTCATTAAAGCCAATAAAGAGCACATCTTTCCATGTGACTCTTCATCTTCTCTTCATCCAATGAAGAGAGACTTTTCTCTTTCCTGCATGCAAATCCGATCGGGCCTCTCGGGCTTCCGACTCGGTCTCCCGAGTGCCGAGCCCCGACTGTCGAGTGCCGACCCAGTCTGTCGAGCTCCCAGCCCAGTCCGCCGAGTGCCGAGCTCCCGACTCAGACTGCCGAGCTCCCAGCTCAGTTTGCCGAGTGCCGAGCTCCCGACTCAATCTGCCGAGCTCCCAGCTCAGTCTGCCGAGTACCGAGCTCCCGACCTGCGCTCCCGAGTTCCCAGCTCGAGCTCAGATCTCTCGAGTTCCCAACTCGAGCTCGGACTCCCCGAGTTCCCCAACTCGGGCTCGGACTCCCTGAGTTTCCAACTCGGGCTCGGACTCCTGAGTTCTCAACTCGGGCTCGGACTCCCGAGTTCCCAACTCGAGCTCCCGAACTGACCTCCCGAGTTCCCAACTCGGGCTCAGGTCTACCGATCAGATTTCCCGAAGCATTGTGTTCTTTGTGTGTGACCCAATAGGTTCTTGTGACGTTGGCAATGCGCCTAAACATTTTAGATACATAAATAATGAGCGGCATCTAGCAATGCATCATTGCTACCCAAGTAAAAGAAAAGTCGAGATCTGCCTAATCCTCCGTGACTATGATAGTGTATGACCTTGTCCTTCTATCCTTGATATCTAGACTGACCAATGAGGCATAGACCGTGTCATCCTCAACAATCTTATGTTTCTTGATCCCCGAGTAGACTCACTCAAACAAATGAGCTCAATATCTCATATTGACTCATTTGAGCATGGTCATGCGTTTCAGTAGTCCTACTCGATCAAGGGGCCCACAGATATCACTCCCGTCATATGGGAGAGATAGATCTCATCTAAATCACTCACATCCCTCCGCATAATTCATTACATACCCAGTGATCGCCTTTATAGTCCACCCTGTTACGGGTGACGTTTGACGATACCAATGTACATAACTCCTTATGTAGGGAACCGTAGTGACTTCAGGTCTAAGGACTATTTATACCAATAGTCAAATGAGAAAGTTTATGACACTCATATGACAATCTATGAAACTTTCTCATGGCGGGTCATTCAGTACACATTCTCCAATGTATACTCATGTGTCAACTTGATATCACATATCCATGACTTGTGAGCTCAAGTCATCAGTTGACCTACATGCTAGTCTCCATGCATTAATATTGTCCCTGAATATTAATGCTTGACTAGGAATAATTTAGTGTAGTGTTCTCTACATTATCTCACTATCGATTCAACCAATCGATATAATGTAGATAAGAACCTAATACACAAGGACATTATTATACTTAGTTATTCGGCACAGAATACAAAGTAAGTATAATAACTAAACATGCCTTTATTAATAATAGAATATGATACAAAATGTCCCTAGTCAATCATCACATAATTGGCCCTAGGGCTCCTACTACCAATTAATTAAATAATATGTTAATTAACTAATTAATAGGATGATATATTAATAGCAGGTACGTAATTTTTGATTACGTATTCATATACTTGTAGGATTGGATCACGAGGCGATCTGAAGAATTGAAGAATTGAAGGCGGATATGCTACTCTCCGGGTATTTATTGTTTAGTTTTGTAACTCCTTTTATCTTAAATGCATAGTTATTCTATTATCTGAGTAAGTTTATTTATCTTAACTCCATTTTACTTGTAATTCCTTCATGCTACTTTCTTTGCTTGACTTTTGAGTTTAACCAATGTTTTCATGTATACAATCTCAACTCTTATTTTCTGATCTAAAGAGTATCACTTGTAAGTAAGTACTTTAGAACTATTATGTAACCCATCTAGGATATGGTTGACATTAGATATATTCTACCTAGTAGATTATTTACATGTTTATTTATTTTGATATTTATTGGATACATGTGTATTACATTTGTTACGTGGTTGTTGACCAGGATGAGATTGTGCATATTAGTGTTATGCACCATACTTGTCACGCCCCAAGGAGCCGCTTGTCCGATACCGACCGGGCTGCTTCTCTCTTGACCTAGCAGATAATTCGAAATCCTTAACACCGCAACCCTCTCTGTCACCTGTACCACAGCCGATAGGGTTGAAACAAATGGACAAAAAGGAAAGAAGACAACGTCACATCAAGGAAAGCCGCGTATCGGTACGACTTACAACAAACAGTCACACCCCGAGGAGCTGCCCGTCCGATACTGACCGGACTGCCTCTCCCTCGACCCGGCGGACAATCCAGAAAGCTAACCTTTTCGACTCTCTCAGCCCGACTGTACCGCAACCTATAGGGCTGGAACAAGCCACTGAATGAAAAGCAAATAAAGATGACGACAAAAACTGTATATCGGTACTACTTATGACAAAACAAAATGAAACAAAGGTCTCCATGGCACACAAAAGTAAACTATGCTGTCGTACAAAACAACACAACAGAAATGCAAAACAGTGAAAGCAAATGAAAATACTGTATGACCACAAACACAACTCAAACCAAAATACGAGTCGCTCCGAAATAGAAGGACTGAGATAGGCTGCCGAGCACTCCAAACGATCAACCTGAAATGAAAAATAAGGCTGATGGTGTGACTCTGAAAACTCAACGAATACATATATCTGGTATGCATAGTAAGCTATACTAGCAGTAAGAGTCAAACTGGTAATAGTAACAATAATAATAGTAGAAAATGCTGAATCTATAATACTGAATAAAAGATACATATTAGAGTCATACAAACCTGAAGATGTAAAAGTCCAAATACCACACGAGTAAGATAAGGTCATCAGACCCTATGTACACATACCTCCTGAAGGTGCAGGTCAAACACGTATACTGTAACCAGATATAGTAAATACGAGCAAACGCAATAATGCAAACAACAACAATCATGCAATAATGCATCATGTGCACATGATGTCTGTACGCACTCCAGCTACCCCTACACCGGGTCGCTGAATGGACTGGATGTCAGGGAGCCAACTGCTCCAACAACCATAACCCCAAAACGAGGCACGAGAGGAGCCAATTGCTCGTGGGTCACACAACCCATCATTACATGTACCTCTCTATTCACCAATGCAATTTACCAAAGGGCGTACCTAATAATTGGAAATTACCAATTCGTGTACCATGGTTTCTATTTTACCAAAGGGCACATGCTTTTAAGTGAACTTCCTCTTATACCCCTCCTTCTAACTACTATCTTTCACTTTCTCTCTCTCAGTAACAAATTTCGAGACGTCTGCACATGCTTTTTCAGACTTTTATTTTAAAATAATATATTATGGAATCGACGCTAAAAACATAAGGTAAAAATTAAAAAATATTTCAGTTAAAAAATATCTCATCCAACATGATTTAAAAATATAAATAAATGATTTTTATATTTGATTTAGAAATTAATATATTAAATAATATTTAATAAATATATTAATATATAAAAAAATTAAAAAAAAGCATGGGCTGAAATCAATAAAAAAAACCGTGGGCCTGAAATCTATTGATTTCAAGCCCACACTGGGCCTAAAATCAATAGATTTCAGGCCCACGTTGGGCCTGAAATATTATTATTTCAGGCCCACACTGGACCTGAAATAAAAATATTTCAGGTCCAATGTGGCTCTGAAATTTTTTATTTCAGACCCACGTGGGACCTGAAATCTTTTGATTCAGGCCTGACGTGGACTCAATTTTTTTTTTATTTTAAAAATATATTAATATATAAAAAACCTATTAAAACACTTAATTTCAGATTAAAACGCAGGGTCTGAAGTCACGCTAGGAGGGCCTGAACATAGATGTGAGGTCCATCAGTGGTTTTTGGGCAAAACCCATTGATATGGCTAAACTACTCCTATTGCATTGGTGATATCTAATATATAGATGTTTGGACACCTAAAACATTATCTCCTACCTCTAACCTCTCTATTCATATGAAGTTTTCAGAAATCCAGATATGGGAGGTCCATCAGTGAGTTTTGGTTAAAACCCACTGATATTTCTAAACTACTCCTATTTCATTGGTGATATCTAATATATAGATGTTTGGACACCTAAAACATCATCTCCTACCTCTACCCTTTCTATTCATATGAAGTTTTCAGAAATTCAGATATGGAAGGTCAATTAATGAGTTTTGGTCAAAACCCATTAATATTTCTAAACTACTCCTATTTCATTGGTGATATCTAATATATAGATGTTTGGACACCTAAAATATCTTCTCCTAGGTCAACCCTGTCTATTGATATAGTATTTTCAGAAATCCAGATATGGGAGGTCCATCAGTGAGTTTTGGTCAAAACTCACTGATATTTCTAAACTACTCCTATTTCATTGGTGATATCTAATATATAGATGTTTGGACACCTAAAACATCATCTCCTACCTCTACCCTCTCTATTCATATGGAGTTTTCAGAAATCCAGATATGGGATGTCCATTAGTGGGTTTTGGTCAAACCCCACTGATATTTCTAAACTACTCTTATTTCATTGGTGATATCTAATATATAGATGTTTGGACACTTAAAACATCATCTCCTACCTCTACCCTCTCTATTCATATAGAGTTTTCAGAAATCCAGATATGGGATGTCCATCAGTGAGCTTTGGTAAAAACCTACTGATATTTCTAAACTACTCCTATTTTATTGTTGATATCTAATATATAGATGTTTGGACACCTAAAACATCTTCTCCTAGGTCAACCCTATCTATTGATATAGGGTTTTCAGCAATCCAGATATGGGAGGTCCATTAGTGGGTTTTGGTCAAAACCCACTGATATTTCTAAACTACTCTTATTTCATTGGTGATATCTAATATATAGATGTTTGGACACCTAAAACATCATCTCCTACCTCTAATCTCTCTATTCATATGGAGTTTTTAGAAATCCAGATATGTGAGGTCCATCAGTGGGTTTTGGACAAAACCCACTGATAGACCTCCCATATCTGGATTTCTGAAAACTGTATATCAATAGACAGGGTTGACCTAGGAGAAGATGTTTTAGGTGTCCAAACATATATATATTAGATATCACCAACGAAATAGGAGTAATTTAGAAATATCAGTGAGTTTTTACCAAAACCCACTGATGGACATCTCATATCTGGATTTTTGAAAACTCCATATGAATAGAGAGGGTAGAGGTAGGAGATGATGTTTTAGGTGTCCAAACATATATATATTAGATATCACCAATGAAATAGGAGTAGTTTAGAAATATCAGTGAGTTTTGACTAAAACTCACTGATGGACCTCCCATATTTGGATTTCTGAAAACTCCATATGAATAGAGAGGTTAGAGGTAGGAGATGATGTTTTAGGTGTCCAAACATCTATATATTAGATATCACCAATGAAATAGGAGTAGTTTAGAAATATCAGTGGGTTTTGACCAAAACCCACTGATGGACATCACATATATGTTCATGCCCTCCTAGCGTGACTTCAGACCCTGCGTTTTAATATGAAATTAAGTGTTTTGATAGGTTTATTATATATTAATATATTTTTAAAATAGAAAAAAAATTTGAGTCCACGTCGGGCTTGAATCAAAAGATTTCAGGCCCAACATGGGCCTGAAATAAAAATATTTCACGCCCAACGTGGGCTTGAAATCAATAGATTTCAGGCCCACGTTTTTTTTTCAAAATTTTTTTATATATTAATATATTTATTAAATATTATTTAATATATTAATTTCTATTAATCAAATATAAAAATTATTTATTTATATTTTTTAAATCACGTTGGATGAGATATTTTTTAACTAAAATATTTTTTTGATTTTTACCTTACGTTTTTAGCGCTGATTCCATAATATATTATTTTAAAATAAAAGTCTGAAAAAGCATGTGCAGACGTCTCGAAATTTATTACTGAGAGAGAAAAAGAGGAAGACAGTAGTTAGAAAGAGGAGTATAAGAGAAAGTTCATTTAAAGGCCTGTGCCCTTTGGTAAAATAGAAATCATGATACGTAAATTAATAATTTTTAATTCTTAGATACGCCCTTTGATAAATTACCGTTAATTCTTTATTAAATTAGTACTTATCAAACATTATCCCCTTTAGCGTTCAAAACTTAACAATATCTATCCCAAGATTGTGATATCTTTTATCTTCTATATTAAAGTTCGTATTTTCGTGAGCATTTAGGTAGGGTTTTTTCACCCATCTTATCAACTTTTCAACTTTGTTTTTTTTTCTCAATTCATTATGGGGGTTTTCAAAAATCTTTTCTTTGGGTCACATCGCTTGGGCCTACTTTTCACTTGAAAAAATTATCGATAAATTTGTTTTAAATCCCTAATGACAAGTCAAATTTTGTATTCAATCTCCATTTACGTTTTTCTTTGTATTAACTCTCTAATAGATTGAGAATAAAAGAGTGAAAAGTGAGTATAAAAGAATAAAAATTGAGTATGCAGTTTCTTGATGTGATAGATACAATCTTGTATACTTAATTTTCTAACTTTTATACTCAACTTTTTTCAAATAATACTCACAAAGCTGTCTTGTCAATCTTATCAGGGACTGCATGCAAATGAAAGATTGGATAGGGATTGCATACAAATATAAGTTTGGAAGTGAGGAGTTTAAGAAAATTTACCCAAAAATTATCTACAATAGCTTAGTTATCCTATTACGTGCATACCCTAGCTACGATTTTGAGTCATATAAGATTGGTCATTAATTATTTTCATACAAAAAAAATTAGTTGACTTTGAAAGAAGCGAGTTAGATTTAGATCGATGAATTTAAAAAGAACATTTTAATAAATTTTAAAATATAATTGAAATGAGATTAGTAAAAAAACGACAACAAGAACAATAGAGAATACACATAAGATTTACGTAAAAAATTCTTAACGGGAAAAATCATGGATAGAGGAGGAAAAATCATTATGAATGGTAGAATACAAAGTCGACGGCTCTGATAAAGTAAAGAGAAGTAGAGAGAAAAGAAATGTAGAGAGAAAGAAAGAAGATATAACAAAATAACTTTCTTAATTGATAAAATTTGTTTATGAGATACACAATTTATAAAGACCTTATAATATTTTATCAAATGAAAAAAAAATAATGAAACTGTTAATTAACATATTTATAAAGAATCTGTTAATTAATATATTAATAAAAAATATTTAATAATAAATTAACGGATCAAATTAAATTCGGATGACCAAACTCTAACAATAATATATCTTTCAAGTATTCAGTAAACATAGGCCTAAGTTGGAAAATCAAGATATCGTGCCTATTGATACAAAGCTTTGCTCGGAGGTTGCAATTTTAAATGGCACATCAAAGTTTACCCATTAAAAAAAAACAAAGTTGGTCAGTAATCAATCTTTATTTATATTGTTTTAATAGTGATAGGGTTGAATAGTCCAGGGCAAGTCCGGAAATGAAGAAGTTGCATAGTGTGGCACATCGGATCGAAGCAACCCGGACCTCGAGACTAGACCCGACCCCGGGTTGGGTCCAGCCCGGACCCGCCCCGGGTCAACGGGTCGGGTCGCCCGTTGACCCGGTTCGCCTGGCCGAACCAGAACCGGCCCGACATCCGGGGTTTTGATTTTTTTTCTTTTTTCGACGGATGAGATCATTTGCCCGTTTTTTGATCAATGACTATGATTTAGTAATCGTTATGATCCGAACTCTATAAATAGAGAGCTCATTTCATCATTTTCACACACAACACAACTTCTCTTCTCTCAATCTTTTATTCTCAAGTCTCTAACTCTCAACTTCTCTCCGCGTTCTTCATTTTTCGACGATAATAGAAGGAGGTCACGGAGCTTCATCATTTCGATCTCTGAGGGGAAAAGAAATTGCATACGAGGATCCCAACCTTTAAATTCAATCCACTGATGATGAGATCGAGGCTCAGCCCCAACGCCCTCCGATCCCCGAAACGCAAAGAAGTACCGATGCGATTACTTCTAAGGTTCGGGAAAATCCACCTTTAAAATCGTCTATTTTCACTAAACATTTTGAGAAGGTCACACTTCCGTCGGGAGAAATGCGTGCAAAATGCAAGCATTGCAATGCTTCCTACAAATTCTAAGCCGGCGACGGCTATGGGTCGTTGAAACGATATGTAGAAACGAAGCACCTGAAGGAATATGGGCTTGACCGCTCTCAAACGTAATTATCTAGATTTTCTAGTGGTAGTAGTATTGATTCTGGTTTATTTTTATATTCGGATAATAAATTAAGAGAATCATTAGCTAAATTTGTTTCCGTAGAATATCTTTCTTTTAGTTTTGGATCTAAATGTGCATTTGAAGATTTTTTTAAACAATCTCTTAATATTGCTGCTAAATGTGTACCTAGGACTACACTTACTCGAACAATTAAAAGATTAGTAAAACAAGGAAAAAAGAATTTAATAGAAGAATTTAATAAATTAAATAATAAAGTTTCTTTATGTTCCGATATTTGGAGTGATCATTGGTAAACTCATTCTTATATTGGTATAACATGCCATTGGATTGATAACTCATGGATCCTTTAAAAAAGATTATTAGCTTATAGAGTTTTTGATGAATCACATACTGCTCATAACATTACACAATTATTACACATAGTTTTAGAAGAATATGGATTAACTCATCAAATATTTTCAATATCATTAGACAATGCTAGTTCTAATACCGCTTCAATAGATGAACTAAAATTTATTTGTCAACCTGTCATTGGTGGTTTATTTTTTTCATATTCGTTATGTATGCCATATTTTAAATTTATGTGTTCATGATGGATTAAAACTTTTACAAAATTATATTCAACCAATTAGAACCGCAATTTCATACTTATGGTCTCATCCATCTATGATGAAACAATGAGGTAGATTTTGTAAATTAGCTAATGGAATGCGACCAAAAAAATTTCCACGTGATGTTTCAACACGTTGGAATTCAACTTATCAATTATTACAAGATTCTTTTCAATATAAAGATTTATTATGTTTATTATTTTGCACAAAATAGTAATACTAATATATATTTATTTTCACAACAATGGAATATTTATAGTAGTATTTGTGAAATTTTAAAAGTTTTTAACGATGCAACTGAACAATTTTCTGGTATTATTATCCTATTGCTCATTTAATTTTAGTAAATTTTTATAGTATAATATTAATATTAAATGAACATGTAAATGATGAAGTTTTAACTTTATGTATAATAGCTATTAAAACTAAATGGGAAAAATATTTTTATTTAATTCCTGAAATTTATTTAATTGCATTTGCTTTAGATCCTAGATTTAAATTAGAAGTTTTACAAGAAATGTTAACTTTATATTATGACGCATTAATTCCTATTAAAGATTCTTCCTCTCCGTATCCAGCTAATATTGTATATAATATTAAAAATTATTTATATGATCTTTATAATTAATATTATGTTAAATATGGAACACAAACTAATATTTCTAAAACACAACAACCTACTACTACTAATTTAAAACATACAAAAGCACAACTTTTATTAAAAGAACAGACGAAACGCCCACGAGGATCCTCAAGTTTCACACGGTAACTTGAGAATTATTTTACGACTTCTTTTGATTTTAATGAAGCAGATAACGAAGACTTCGACATCTTGAAGTGGTGGTCACAGAAGGCTCAAAGCTTTCTCGTTCACTCCGTGATCGCAAAAGAAATTTTAGCTTCTCCAGTGTCAACTATTACTGTGGAGCAGACGTTCAGTGTCGGTGGCAACATATTAGATGAACGACGATCAACTATGTCTCCCGACTCATTGGAAGTTCAAGCATTACTTGATGATTGGACCAGAGCCGAGAAGCGAATCCAAGGAATGCAACTTTCAGAAGACGAAGTCGAAGAATTTGATACCGAAAGAACCAATACAACGGGAACGGGAGGAAATGGAAGTGAGTGAGAAAGGGTAAAAATGTAAAAAATGTAAAAGGGTAAAAATGTAAAAGAACTACGTGAGTTTTAATTCCCCTACACTATAAGGGAATACGTAGGCAACTTATATAAGTACAAGCCCTTTTTTAATAAAATTTATTTTTTTAATTTAATTTTTAATTTTTAATTTTTTTAATATAATAATCTTGAACTGTGGCGAACCGTGAACCGGACCGTGAACCGGCGGTTCCAAACCGTGAACCGTAACCGACTTGGGCGGTTAAGGTTAAGGGTCGACCTCCCACGAACAGGCGGTTCCGAATCGTGGTCGGGTCTACTCGGGACCCCCCTTCGGGGGGCGTGCCCGGGAGGGTCAGCTAAAAAACTCTCCCGGATCACCTCAAGGGGTTGGGCCCCGAGAGCGCCTCGGAATTTGCAGCGCTCACACTCACCCGGGCCAAAAGATCTCGAGATCACCTCGGGAGGCGGAGCCCCTGTTACGACCGACCTCAAGTACTGACCCCCCTCCTTGATTACAGATAAGCATCCCCGTTATAAGGAGTCATCACGACCCTTAAATATCGCAATGGGTCGAAGCATAATAACAACGCAGACCGTTTCAAAAGTTATCTAGTAACCACCGAAGGAAGGGGGCAACGTGATTCACATCACGAAAACGTGGCACTGATCGAGGGAGCATGCTCAGTCTACCTCCATCGGTATAAAAAGTAGCTTAGCTCCTCCGATAAGGGGGTTACGTACTGTCCTTACTTAGTACTTTTCTTCTTCTCAATTGCCTTCATTCTCCATCAAAATCCTGACTTGAGCGTCGGAGTAGACTCCGTCGGACCCCTTCCGGCGTGTCCCCTAACGCTCGTGTTGATCTCACGGGGCTCGGAGTTTCTCCCCTCCACAGCAACTTTCACGTGGGCAGACCTTCGATGACTGAGCATCACCGTCAATTCTTTACGGAACAAATAGTTAAAGAATTTTTATCGTGGAAATTCCATATAAATTTCAATTATTTTTTCAATTTATTTTTTATTTGATAATATAATTCAATTCTTAAATTTTTTATATAAAATCTTATTACTACAATAAAAAAATTATAAAAAATAAAATTGAAAAATTGAAATGCTTTGGCGTGGACAATTTCCACAGCATATGATTCGCAGACTAAAAATCTCGTGTTTATATATATTAAACGTTAAGTCTTAAATTCTGAATACTAAAAATAAAATTAAAAAAAAAACAAGATAGCCATATGTTATTACTATCAAATATTGATCCCACAAATTATTATTATTGAATATTGATTCCGCTACCAAGATATGTTCTAAATTATTATTCAGCGTATGTTCAACATGATTATCGAATAAACTTGATGACCCAATCTAATAAAAATCCCTCAATCAAGGTGGTAAAGGGGTGATTCGCTCGCCTCAACGCCCCCGTTAATCTATCCCAGAGTCAACATGAAAGAGATAAATCATGGGGACAACTAACCCGGATGTTAAGGCTAATGCATGGGAAAGACGGATGATCCCGACCTAGCTCACGGGTAGCTCGGCCGGCCTGCCTGGCACCGCGTTTGGATAGGGTCGAAGCTAAGGCCCTCAGAGTCCAGGTGAACCGAGGGGCTCAGGAGTCAAGCTGACGGAATTCAGCCTGACCCAACTTACTCGAGGACACTGAGGAGCCGACCCTGACTTGAATAATACATGACGATTGACGAAGGACAGGCCGACGAAGGCCCGACCCAGGGAGTTCCCGAACCGGGGAGCCCTCGAACCACCAACCGCCCGACCCTGGCTCAGGTTGGGTGGGTCGATATCGAGCGTCCCCTGACTCGGCCACCCGACCCAGGGATAAGTCAGGTGGGTCAGATCTCAGCTTCCTTCAGCTCGGCTGCTCAACCAGGTGCCCCGAGAGCGGGTCAATCAAATACATCTCCGCGCCCCCAACTCATGGCGTACCCTACGTCACTCGGAGACATCACACCCGACCCGGCCGATATCACTCGGGCCAGCCAGTCGGCAACCGGTCTCAGGACCGGCCCTTCCTTACACCCCCACTCCAGGACATCGCATGTACAACCATGATACAGGGGTCACCGCAAGTCTAACTTATTCATGGCACGCGTCGCGGATGTCCCGCTGACTCTATACTACTATACTGCCCGAGCAC
>JAGFNQ010004231.1:0-38178 GCA_024364735.1 Boesenbergia rotunda
TCCAAGAAAACACTGAACGACGACTCTTTGATCTTCGCAATGTATTGATCATTTAAAATTTGAAATGCTTCAAAAAAAAATTTTGAAGTGGCCTAAAACACTCTACCAATGTAATTTTTGTCCAAAGTCATCTGCAGCCTACAAGTTTTATACATTACAAAATTATTAAGCAAAAATAATTTTAAACATGTGCAGAAACTCTACTGTTTTGACCTAAGATTATCGCTAACATACCTTGATGGATAATGCCAAGGAAGAAGAGCTCGAAACACCCACAGACCTTTTTCCTGCCATTATCAAAACAAAAAATCGTGCAGAAACCCTAACCCCTACTTTGGACAGTGCCAATCAGTGTGGACTTTCACACAAACACTTAAAGCCGCCTCAGGGACACACGGACAGACTCCCCTAGGGTTTTGGTTGGGGGAGGGATTGGGGGATGAGCTCGCGACTATAGCACAGTTAGGGTGCGCACAATGTCCTCCACCTTCGACAATAACAATTAGGTTGCTGCGCTGAGAGAGAAAGGAGAAAAATTCGACTCCCTGGGGCATCCGAACCATAAAATGTTATTTTAAATTTAGAAAACTGATAAAGTGAATCGGATATCTCGGAATTGTGAAGTGAGAAAGTCATTTCTTGGCGAGAGGGGTATAAGAGGAAGTTTACTAAAAAGGATGCGTCGTTTGATAAAAATTAAACCATGGTACGCTTTTTGGTAAATATCAATTCTTAGGTGTGCCCTTCGATAAAATGTCATAACAATAATGTCATATAAATACTTTAATTATATTCCCTGTATATTTTTTTCGTCTTTAAATGTCACCTATAGTTTTAAACTATTTATTTTATTATTTGTAGTATGTTGCTTCTTTAGTTCTTGGGCGTAAGCATTTTTATACAAAATATTTTAATATTAATGGCTTATTAAAACTATTTATTAAATTATTCGAATATACTAGAACTTAAAATTGTATTACTTAAAAAAACTAATTATAAGATTTTGAATAAAATTGATTTGGTAGTAATATAGAAATAAATACTTTCAATAAGAATATATAATTTTGATACGACTTTAATTAAAATATATTTATTATCAAAATATAAATGCTAATTACTAATCATAAAAATCAAATCTCTAATTCCTAATAGAGATGCTATCATCCCTTTTTGTGACATTCTACTTCTCTTTTTCTCCATTTCTACCCTCGTCGCATCTTCTTTTACACTGTCAATGGTTTATATATCAACTGCCTAATAGAATCTATTAATATTTATAAATAGTTTTTTCATAAGTCGTGGTCTTTGTTAATTTGCAATCTGCTAATTCTTTGTGGATCTCGTGATTAATTATCTACCATAATTTTTGGAATGGGGTGATGCAAAAGGCAAGCGTGGCACTGACTGCAGCATTGAGGATCTCGACGTGCAGCAGGGCCAGTCTGGGCCGCTTCCGAGCGGGATTCCGACGTACACAGTGACGGTGCTAAACCTCTGTTCTGTCTCTGGCGGCTGTTCGTTGGGAAACATCCACTTGAGCTGCGGCGAATTTGCCTCGGCCCGCCTCGTCAATCCAACCGTCTTCCGCCGCCTCAGCATCAATGACTGCCTCCTCAACGACGGCCGCCCACTCGCTCCCGGCGCCGTAGTCTCCTTCGAATATGCCAACTCCTTTTCCTACCCGCTTGCCATCTCCAATGCCACGTGTGCGCGCTAAGAATCAACTCTGTCAACTCGACTTATTATTTTCATGTATTTCTGAAATAATTGTAATAGTAAGATAAACTTATAATTATTAATTCAGTTTATTGTTGTCGACCATCATTTGAGTGTAATAATATTCATACATTAACATCGACGCCCTTATGCCTATTTAATTATGCCTATTTAATTATGAAAAAGATCTATAGCACAAATGACTTTGTCATGAGATTCCCATGATCTTCCCACGTGTTAGTCACAGTATTTGAATTAATAGTTCTCATGATTTATCTCTTCCGTATTGACCCTGAGACGAGTTGACGGGGATACTGGGGACGAGCGATTCATCTTTTTGCCACCGAGATTTCCATCGGGACTAATCTCGATATTTCACACATCGTTTTAACCATCCTTAAATTCCCAAATTTTTTAAAACAATCATAAATTACGTAATATTTCAGTTAAATTAATAAATTAGATAGAAATTAACTAGAAAAAATATATATTTTTAAACGTCAAAAAGAAACTGAATCATGGGTTCAATTGAATTACAATTAATTCGATGAATATGTAAGAAATTCAACTGCCGTTGCATTTATATTTAGGCAACGACCAAGTGAACCGACGCAGTTATTTCTTTACGTTTACTTCGGCAACACCTTTTTCAGAAAATAATGGAGTTTTTTTAAAGCATTCCGCTTTTGGACGATATTGTAATCCAGATCTTATCCATCAGTTGGAAGTTAAGATAAAATCTTAAACGGCAATCACAGTTAAAAAAATATAAGTAAAAAAAAAATTTTAAAATTAATATATTTGATTCGTATAAATTTGCATAATAAAATTTTTAATCTTGAAATAAATTAGTAAGAGATATTAAAAAATGAATCATCTTTTATCGCCTATTAAAATAAAGAAGGTAATAAAGAAAATAGGTATTGATAAATAATTAAATTTTGTTGATTGAATAATTTAATGATGAGTTATATAATATATAAAGGTATTAAGATATTTAGTCGATTGACGTATTAATAAAAAATATTTAATTTAATAATCAGTGTATTATTAATAAAAATATTTAACTTAATAATTAATATATTCTAATATAAATTTAATTCGATCTAATCGATAATTTATTAAATAATTCTCTTTTATCCCCATTTAACAGGAGAACTTTGGTGTTAAATTTCCTTGTAAGTCTGTTGAAATGTTGTCTAAATAATGGCTTAATAAAAATATCAGTAATTTGATCATCTATAGAAATATAAGAGATTGATAATTGTTGAGTCGTCACACACTCTCGAACAAAATCAAAATCAATTTACACATATTTTATTCGAGAATAAAAGATTAAATTTATTGTGAGATATTTTTGCTCTAATATTATTACACTAAATTTTTAGATTAATATTTGACACAAGATAAAATTCAAAAAGAAGTGATTAAAGTCAAATAATTCCATATGTATTTGCTATAGCTTTATATTCGACTTTAATGCTTTATCTTCAAGAGAGTTTGCCTAATCTACATCACTATATACATGTAAATTTCGAGATTATTGACGATATGAAAGTAAAACATATAGAATATTACCTTTGAGATAGCAAACTATTCATTTCACATCTTTCTAGTTTTATTCAGTGTAAAAATATATGAACTGACAAGCATGATTACCGCAAAGGTCATCAAGTCATGTGATAGTAATATATTATAAAGCTCCAATAATACTTCAATTAATTTGAGGATCAAACATAGTAGGAGAAGGTGTAGTGAAGTTACTAATATTAATGGGTGTGGAGATTGATTGTGCTCCATCCATTTTAACTTTTTGAAGAAGCCCAGTAATGTATTTACTTTAGAGAGAAGATAACTTTCTGTTGGTGCAGGAAGCACCATATCGAACCTTGTTTTGATATTGGCAAAAAGTTCAAAGTTAAGTATTATTGGTGATCTAACAATGTTACTCAAGTGTGTAGGAAAAGTCCTAACGAAGGGCTGCTAGGCACCTGGCGAAGGACTGCCAGGAAACAAAGTCCTAGCGAAGGGATGCTAGGCACCTGGCGAAGGACTGCCAAGATACAAAGCCCTAGCGAAGGACTACTAGGTACCTGGCGAAGGACTGCCAGGATACAAAGTCCTAGCGAAGGACTGCTAGGCACCTGGCGAAGGACTGCCAGGATACAAAGCCCTAGCGAAGGACTGCTAGGCTCCTGGCGAAGGAATGCCAGGATACAAAGCCCTAGCGAAGGACTGCTAGGTACCAGGCGAAGGGCTGCCTGGAACTGAAGACCTGGCGAAGGACTGCTCGGCAAAAGTCCAACCGGAGGAGCCGGTTGGCAACAGGTAAATTCTCCTGAGAGGAGTAGGTGAGGACGCGTTCCCCGTCGAGGGAATAGTAGGCGTCGGTTCGACCTAGGGTTCCATTTTGGAGACCCAAAGTCAGAACCAAGACAGCTAAAACTGTATAAATCTAACATATTATTGCTCTATGTTATTTTGGACTAACCCTGGATACAGGACCAAAGGAACGAGTGTCTGCAGCTCAGAGAGCCTCAAAGGAGTGAGGAGAAGCTGAGTAGGGCGCCCAGAGTGTCCCGGGCGCCCCCAAGGTCAATACAAAAGAAGGAGAACAAGTGAATGCTTCGACAGCTCATGGGCGGGGCGCCCCCCATGCTCCTGGGCGCCCTGGATGGTCCGGGCGCCCCCAGATCAAGCTAACGAAGCGAAAGCCAGCGAAGCCAACGGATAAGAGTTGACTCGGTCAACCCGGGCGCCCCCAGCGTCCCGGGCGCCCCCGTCAAAGCCTGATCCCGAGTTTGAAGGGATCAGAGCTGACCGAGAGGAACTCGGATCAGCTGACACGTGGGGGGGGCGCCCCCGACGTTCCGGGCACCCCCAGGGGCTATAATTTATATTAAAAAGATTGATAACAATAATGTCATATAAATACTTTAATTATATTCCCTGTATATATTTTTTTTCTTCTTTAAATGTCACCTAGAGTTTTAAACTATTTATTTTATTATTTGTAATATTTTGCTTCTTTAGTTCTTGGACGTAAGCATTTTTATACAAAAGTATTTTAATATTAATGACTTATTATAACTATTTATTAAATTATTCGAATATACTAGAACATAAAATTGTATTACTTAAAAAAACTAATTATAAGATTTTGAATAAAATTGATTTGGTAGTAATATAGAAATAAATACTTTCAATAAGAATATATAATTTTGATACGACTTTAATTAAAATATATTTATTATCAAAATATAAATGCTAATTACTAATCATAAAAATCAAATCTCTAATTCCTATAAATATGTCATTGAAAATATTTCTAAAATTCTTTCCTTTTATCATTAACACATTAATCTCAAGTTGATTTTTTAATATTTTTTATTTTAATTTTCTTTAAAATAAAGGACCGAAATCAAAAGGATGTGGAACCATTAATTGTGTAGTAATTTATGGGAACCGTTAATTATGTAATAATTATGATCTCATAATTGTTATAATTATATAATAATTATAATTCTAGTTATTGTATTTTGTCTACCAATTAAAAAATGACTTTTTTGCTTTTTCCTAAAATAAACGTGTTTTAAAATATATTAATTAAAGAGCCTATGAAGGCAATTTTAGAACAAAGAGTTGAAATTTAAATAATTTTCTATAATAAAAATTTGATTGCTCTATTGAAAAAGGTAAATTGATTGTAAAAAAAGCAAGAAAAGTATACCATTGTGCTGTAACTCTTTAATTAGCTCCTTTTACTACAAAGAAAAATAAATAGTTGACATAAATTGACGATCTGTGGGCTAAATATCACTTATTTCCAAGTCTAAATATTCTTAAGATATTCTTCTCTGTTTATTATTACCATAAAGCCTCCACCTCTTCCCTATATAAACCTCCACTGATGCCATATGATTCATATTAATCATTGTTTCCCCGTCGTGCTCGGATTGAATTCAAATTCCTTCTTTTTCCTTCTTCTATGAAAGGTGATTTTAGACGCCTTTTCGTGACGGCGATTCCGGCGATTACGCTTCTGGTTCTGTTCGCCTTTGGTCAGTGCTAAAACCAGTTTACTCTTTCTTCCTTTAATATTATTTCTTTTATAATAACAAAAAATTATATATATCGAGTAAAATATGATTGCTTAAGATTTGTTCTCTCTTTGTGCAGTGTTTTATCTTCCGCAGGTTCAACAAACCGAGATCAATCTCGTCTCCCGACCCCAACGCAGGCTGCTTCAAGCCGGCGACGGTAAATTTACTGTTTTGTCAAAACTAATCATCCCTTTTTGTGACATTCTACTTCTCTTTTTCTCCATTTCTACCCTCGTCGCATCTTCTTTTACACTGTCAATGGTTTATATATCAACTGCCTAATAGAATCTATTAATATTTATAAATAGTTTTTTCATAAGTCGTGGTCTTTGTTAATTTGCAATCTGCTAATTCTTTGTGGATCTCGTGATTAATTATCTACCATAATTTTTGGAATGGGGTGATGCAAAAGGCAAGCGTGGCACTGACTGCAGCATTGAGGATCTCGACGTGCAGCAGGGCCAGTCTGGGCCGCTTCCGAGCGGGATTCCGACGTACACAGTGACGGTGCTAAACCTCTGTTCTGTCTCTGGCGGCTGTTCGTTGGGAAACATCCACTTGAGCTGCGGCGAATTCGCCTCGGCCCGCCTCGTCAATCCAACCGTCTTCCGCCGCCTCAGCATCAATGACTGCCTCCTCAATGACGGCCGCCCACTCGCTCCCGGCGCCGTAGTCTCCTTCGAATATGCCAACTCCTTTTCCTACCCGCTTGCCATCTCCAATGCCACGTGCGCGCGCTAAGAATCAACTCTGTCAACTCGACTTATTATTTTCATGTATTTCTGAAATAATTGCAATAGTAAGATAAACTTATAATTATTAATTCAGTTTATTGTTGTCGGCCATCATTTGAGTGTTATAATATTCATATATTAACATCGACGCCCTTATGCCTATTTAATTATGAAAAAGATCTAAAGCAGAAATGACTTTGTCATGAGATTCCCATCGAGACTAATCTCGATATTTCATAAGTCAGTTTTAGCCATCCGTATTTCCCAAATTTTTTAAAACAATCATAAATTACGTAATATTTCAGTTACATTAATAAATTAGATAGAAATTATCTAGAAAAAATATATATTTTTAAACGTCATAAAGAAACTGAATCATGGTTTCAATTGAATTACAATTAATTCGATGAATATGTAAGAAATTCAACTGCCGTTGCATTTATATTTAGGCAACGACCAAGTGAACCGACGCAGTTTTTCTCTACGTTTACTTCGGCAACACCTTTTTCAGAAAATAATGGATTTCTTTTAAAGCATTCCACTTTTGGACAATATTGTAATCCGGATCCTATCCATCAGTTGGAAGTTAATATAAAATCTTAAACGGCAATCACAATTAAAAAAATATAAAGTAAGAACTTTTAAAAAAAAATAAATATATTTGATTCGTATAAATTTGCACGATAAAATTTTTAATATATATATATATATATAATTGATGATTGCTAGCCGTGTCTGATTGGTTCGTAGGATACTCAATATTTCATAAAATTATGAGATTTTTATTTTTACGCAGGCACGTGATAGAAGGCGTGGACAAATTCGCTATGTAACGCAAAGATCCGATGTAACTATTAAAATATTGAATTAAGTTCTTTCACACGTTAATTATAATATTCGAATTATTAATTTTCATATTTTATTTTTTTTATTAATCTTGAGACGAATTAATAGAGATGTTGAAATAATAAATGACCCTTTATCACCTATTAAAATAGAGAAGGTAATGAAGAAAACAGGTATTGATAAACTATTAAATTTTATTGATTGAATAATTTAATCATGAGTTGTATAATATATAAAGGTATTAAGATATTTAGTTGATTGACATATTAATAAAAAAATATTTAATTTAATAATTAATATATTATTAATAAAAATATTTAATTTAATAATTAATATATTCTAATATAAATTTAATTCGATCTAATCAATAATTTATTAAATAATTTTCTTTTATCCCCCATTTAACGGGAGGTCTTTGGTGTTAAATTTCCTTGTAAGTCTATTAAAATGTTATCTAAATAATGGTTTAATAAAAATATAGTAATTTGATCGTCTATAGAAATATAAGAGATTGATAATTATTGAGTCGTCACACACTCTCGAACAAAATCAAAATCAATTTTTACATATTTTATTCGAGAATAATTGATTAAATTTATTGTGAGATATATTTGCTCAAATATTATTACACTAAATTTTTGGAGTAATATTTGACGTAAGATAAAATTCAGAGAGAAGTGACTAAAGTCAAATAATTTTAGATGTATTTGCTATAGCTTTATATTCGGCTTTAATGCTTTATCTTCAAGAGAGTTTGCCTAATCTACATCACTATATACATGTAAATTTCGAGATTATTGACGATATGAAAGAAAAACATATAGAATATTACCTTTGAGATAGTAAAATATTCTTTTCACATCTTCTCATTTTATTCAGTAGAAAAATATATGAACTGACAAGCATGATTACCGCAAAGGTCATATCAAGTCATGTGATAGTAATATATTGTAAAGCTCCAATAATACTTCAATAAATTTGAGGTTCAAACATAGCAGGATAAGGTGTAAGAAGTTAGAAATAATAATGGGTGTGGAGACCGATTGTGCTCTATCCATTTTAACTTTTTGAAGAAGCTCAGTAATGTATTTACTTTAGAGAGAAGATAACTTTTATCATGTGGGATAAGTTCAATACTAAGAAAAAAAAATGAGCATTACCTAAATCTTGAATAGGAAATTCTTGATTGAGAAGACTTAATAGAGTTGTGATATCCTTTTGATCATTCCCAATTACTGAAATATCATCCACATAAATGAGAAAAATATCATAAATTCATCATTATATTTATAGAATAAAGAAAAGTCACTCTAAAACAAATCAACATTACCGACAGAAATATCCATCGTAATTCCGTCGGTATGTTGATTTACCGACAAAAATATGATGGAATACTTGCAATCGGGATAAATTGTATCGGAGAGAATTTATCGATGAAAACATAGTTTTCGGGTAATTATACCGATGGAAGACATATTCAGTCAATATTTTTACCATCGGAATAGTATTTTCGGGTAATCATTTTAGTGACAGAATTCACTCTTTCGTTAGTGATCCCGACAATCCATATCTCCCTAGATTTTTGGTATTTCCCAATAGAATCATTATTCCTTCAAAAATAAATTGCTAGGAATTTTTGTATTTATAATGTATCTTGTTTACAATTTACATATCTATATAAAATCGGACAATGGTATATAAACACTATGACAATCGATGATAATACAAACACATTTGCACACAAACACAATTCATCTAAATTAAACAATCACATAATTCATCTAAACAATCACAACACAAATATATAAATAAACTAAATTATCCAAATATCCATATGAATCCAAAGTGAAGAAGGCTTGAAGGCAATAGTCAAGGCTGCAATGAAGAATCAAGTGAGTCACAAAGGACCGTGGACCCGACAACAAGGACCAAGGCCGAAGGAAGCTCCAAAAGGCAATATGTGAAGGATGGAGAGACATTCGAGAGACACGAGGCTGATAGAGGCGGCTAGAAGGCTAGGTCTAGGTTGGTCGGATGAGGACGAGTGATGAGTGAATGTATTCGTGGTTGAAACCCTAGGTTTAGGGTTTTACCAGTCGTCTGGTATGAGATCAGTCGACTGGTTGAGGGCACAGAAAGATTAGTCGATTGATCTTTCTATGCAGTCGATTAGTGTCAGCTGAATTCAAACATTGCATTGTAACGATCGAATTCAATCGACAGCTATTGGCACCCATCGATTGGTAACGGCTGGATCAACAAACAAGTTCTATTTAACATAACTCAGTTTGCTTGAGCAAGGTTGACAAAATAAGCTTGGTTAAAGCTTATTAGTAGTCTTCTTTGTGCTCTAGAGTTCTTGTGCAATACCAAGTGTTCTTGGTGAGTTTGGGGTGAGATTTCTCCATCCACAAGGAGGGTGAGGATAGCCGAAGATTTTTTAGTGACTAATCCATCGACGGATAGGGATTGTCCACTTTACGGGCAGTCGTGGAGTAGGAGCTTTATCTCCGAAATACGTAAATCGGTTTGTCTCCTTGTTTAGCTTTATTTATTAGTATTTTCACTGCGCAAGCTAACCGTGTAGGAAGAAACCGAAGAAATTGAGTGCCCCACTATTCAACCCCCTACTAGCGGTCATTTGATCCTCTACAAGTGGTATCAGAGTGAAGGTCACTCTCCATCGGACTAACCTCCGAGAAAGCAAACGATGGCTGATTTTGTGATTCCACCGAAGTATGAAGTATGAAATTTTTCTTGGTGGATGAAATGAATGGAGACTTTCTTCGAGACAGATTAGGACACAATGATGGTCATGGAGGAACCATTTGAAGTTCCAAGAGACAAGAAAGGGAAGAAACTCCGACCACGCTATTGGACGGAAGACCAACACTCATGATTAAAAGCAAATTTCAAAGGTAATATTGGTATTAGTTGATATTTTACCTTCTAACATGATAAGTGGTGTAGGTCAATATGAAAATGCTCACGACTTGTGGAGCAAGATAAAGATGTTTCAAATTCATGAAAGGCCTACACAAGAAGAAAAAGAAGAATCCAATGAGAAGGAAGCGGAATCATCCACATCCTTAAGTGAAAAAGAATAAGAGCTCAAAGAGATGAGACTAATTGTCAATGAAGCGACACAAAAAGATGAAAAAGCATCATCCACTTTCGAGAATGAAGATATAATATCATGAGTGTGGATGAGTGACCCATGTCATCAATGGTTAAAGAAGAAACCAAGGCGGATGAAGAAGAGGTCTTGGTAGTCAACCTTGATTGCATCTCTATCAGAGCTAAATCAAAGGATCACATCATTTGCTTTAGATGTAATAAAAAGGGGCACTACAAGAATAGGTGTCCAATTGGTAAGAAGGAGGTAAACCTTAAATTCAGTTTAATTTCTTTGAAATCTAATTTGAGTTGTAGGGATGAAGCTAAGAGGAAGAAACACATTCGGTGTTTTCACACATGGTGAGTAGGGCCACTACCATACGAAGTGCCTAAGGAGTGGAGAACTCAAGAAATTGGCGCATTTGAAAAAATGAGAGAAGAAGAAGAAGAAAAGCTTATATCAAGGGGAAGCTTCAAGGGTAAGGGAGGTATACCCTAACTTGAAATGTAATTCAAATTCAAATTCTCCCATGCATGCTAGGAATAATGCTCATAATTTACCCATGTATAATTTTGGATTTAGGTATCATGATAGAAATAGGGTAAATTTAGATCAAAACCCTAGGCAATTTATGCATCATAATAAACTCAAGAACACTGGACCTAAGGACCAAGACATAAATCCCAAGAAAGGGAGACACATGCCTAGAATGGGTAGGTCTAGGAATGTCCAAAGTGGACGTATTGACTCTAGGATTAGAAACCTAGAAAGGGAAAATCAAGTTTTGAAGGCAAAGCTTGATAAGTTGGAGAAAATCATAGAAAGATTCAATATTGGATCTAAAGGGTTAGGCATGGTGTTGGGTAGTCAAAGACCCAACAATGATAGATCGGGTGTGGGATGAAGGATCGTTTAAGGCGTGCAGAGGGGGGGTGAATGCACTTTTTCGGATCTTGGATCTCTACAGAATTGTTAGCGCAGCGGAAATAATATGTAAAAGAATAAAAACAATGCTAACACTTATCGTTTACTTGGTATCCACCCCGGTCGGGTGACTAATCCAAGAATCTTTCGGTGGATCAACCCCCGGATAACCTCCGGCTAGATCTGTCGCTCCTTGTGGGTGGAGAAACCTCACCACAACACCTTGGAAGCCCTCTGATCACAATAGACTACTAACTCGCTTTTCCCAAGCAAGTTTCGTCAAGCAAGATAGTAGGAAACGAGCCCCTTTAAATAGGGCTCGAATATGAAAACAGTCGCTACCAGTCGACTGCCCCTGGGGCAGTCGACTGGTCCCACCCAGATTTGACCATTACAGTACAACATTCAAATCTGCCAACTGTTCCAGCCACCACCAGTCGACTGCCCCTGGGCCAGTCGACTGATACACACCTAAACTTAGGGTTTTACTCCCGAGTACAAGTCTCTCTGCACTCAAACCCTCTCGGCTTAGCCCCTGAGTACATACACTCATACTCAGACCCTTACAACTCAGTTGACTCTTCACCAGCAGTCTTGACTATTGCCTTCACGCCCTCTTCATCTTTGGCCCTCGTCCCTCGGATGCGCACGCAAGCCTCCAGCTTGCCTCCATGCCACCCTTCACGTACGCCTCGAAGTCCACGTCCCTCGACTCATCATCTCTGCTATCAATAGTCCCTCGGATGCGCACATAAGCCTCCAGCTTATCTCCATGCCATCCTTCACCTGAAGACATCAACCAAGTCCATGCGTACCTGTACACCTGCACACTCATGTACACATGTGAGAACAGTACAAACCCTAACTTAACCATATTGTCCACTCATCAAAATATCATGATCCTCTAGATCATCTTAGGTCGATTGCCCCAACAATCTCCCCCTTTTTGATGTGTGGCAATATGTTAAGTTAGGTAAACATATAGCAATAACAATAGCAACAACAATTGAGATTCAAGCATAACACACAAGAGACAACCTCCCCCTTAACCTATGCTTTCTCCCAAATTTCAGCCCTTATTGCTAATCTCAAGTTAGAATTAAGTTCTCCCAACTTAACTCTAAAGTCACAACCAAGCCTAAGTTAAGTTTCATCCCAAACCAAACTTAATACCCAAGTTCTCCCCCTTTGACACCATCAAAAGATTGCCCCAAGCAACCCCACTCTAGGTGCCAAATAGAACTTAATCCTATTTCTGAAAAAATCCCTTAGAAATCACACAAACTCATTCTGTCCACTCGACCAGTCGACTGCCCCCAGGGCAGTCGACTGATACGACAGATTTCAGAATTTCAGCCGAAATTCAAAAACTAATAAAAAATTCCAGAAAATCTGGAAAAATGTGAAACATTGCAAGCACAGTTGTTAAGGTATTCCCTACCTTAGAAAAATTTGGTTCATGAAAAACATCAACCGTGCTTGACTTTTGGTACAAACTCTAAAGTTCACAAATTATGTCAACTTTGTATCAAGGTTGACCTCTACTCATGATATCCTATACTATGCATTTTCGATCAACTCCCATTGATATTTAAAGCGATTCCTAACTTCCCCTTTTTCATATAAATGTATCCATTTATAAAGAGCTCCCCCTCAAGTTTTAATGATTATCTCTTCTAAACATGGTATCCTCTTGATTTTCAACCAAAACATATGAGATAGGAAGTATTATAAAATTTCAAACATATCATGAATGCATATATAATGATCATAAAAGAGTCACCCATTAACACTTAGAGATATTCAAGTAAGATTTAAAGCATCATTGAGCATGATAAAGATACAAAAACCAAATAGAAACTAATGAAATAAGTCTCATGCCATAAATCTACACACTAAAGTAATCCATAGATGGTTCATGCATCAAACATAGGCATAGCCATGACATATGACCTAAAATAATGTCTAGGGCCAAACAGAAAGCCCGGAAAATATCCAAATACAGTCATCAGAATATAAAGCGTTTGAGAGGTATAAGAAAATATCAAGATCAAAACACTCTCAACACTAACACCCAGCAACTACATCATCTGATTAGAAGTACATGTGGTCGTCACCATCTGGAGGAGGAGGAGGAGGAGCAGGAGGACCCTGATATGCTAAATCCCATCGCTGCATCATCGCATACATGTCCTCCTGCCTGGTCATAAAGCCCTGGCAGAAGTCTGTGAGGCCCTGTACCTCCCTCTGAGTCGCCGCCTGACCCTGCTGGAGGCTCTGAATATCCCCCTGGATGGTGTGGACATCCGCACGGAGCCCATGAACATCCTCACAGTACTGAGTAAACTCTGCGCAGGTGACCAGCTCTGTAGGCTCCTCATCTGCATCAGCGGTGTAACGCCCGCTTTTTTTTTTTTCCTAAAGCGGCGTTACGCTAACATACTTAAGGCATGTAACATCATACTGCAGCGGAATAACTTAAGCCTTACATATACATGCCCCTACTACCATCCCTAATATAATGACATGGAACTTAACATATGAACATCATGCTTAACATCATATCGTAACATGCTTAACATCATACCATAAGGTTCATATCATATCATACTGGACATCTTATCATAAAGTTCCATAAGTCACTATTCAGGCATATAGGTAGCAAAATAAAGTTCTTAGCATAACGGTTAACACATTCGATTTCATGGGCCAAGTCACCAACACACACATACTTCAGGCCCTCCTGCTGCTTCCTTGTTATCCCCTTGCATGATCTGCGGTATAAGGAAAGAAGACTATAAGCACACAGGCTTAGTAAGACTCTTTCCTACTCACTAAAACATTCGTCATTCCATAATAAGCACATAAACATTATCATATTTACCATACCCTTGACATGGCATGATCATAAACATAAGTGAACATTCGTAGCATAGCATGAGACATGGCATGAACATAATCATACTAATCTTTCCTAGCATGGCATAAGACATGGTATAAGCTTAAACGTAGTAGCATGGCATAATACATGGCATAGCATAACGTAACAAAACTCAACCTATATGGCATAAACATAGGCATATCTTCTATCATATCATATGAACACCTTCTTAACATAATCCTGGCATAGATCATTCATGCATATCTTTTATCGTAAAGCATAAGTATAAGACATCATTATCTTAACATGATGCATATCATGTATGAATGCATGGGTGGAATGCATTTACATAAGGATGCTTAACTTTTAAAACATACTTTGAAAATGCTTAACCATCATCATCATAACATTGGGCCCTGGCTTGTACCACATACATACATCATAAGTGCGCATCCCTAAGTAAATACGAGGTAGCTAGCCTCGACCTACTAGGGTAAGGACAGCATAGTCGGTAGTCCCCGAACCGAGGCGTTCTTAAGGTGCCCATCCCTGTTGCACAGCTACGGTAGTGCCAGAACCGTGGACAGCATAGTCGGTAGTCCAAAACCAGGACGTTCTTAAGGTGCCCATCCCTTGGACCCATACTTCAGTCCGGTACAAGCCCATACATAAAGTAAAATACTTTTCATGCTTCATCATTCATAAGCCATTCATGGCATACTTATCATAGCATAACTTGTTACGGCTCGGCCCGTCTACCGGCCCATTTACCGGTCTTCTCGACCGTCGTACCGTCGACCATCGACCGTGCCGTTTAGCATATTTATGCCTTAAAGGCATAAGCATCATCTTTCATTCATCATACTTGCCATTCATCATTTTCATTCTTAGACATGGTGTATGTACACATCATTCATAGAGCATGGCATACATTTGTATACATGGCATATCATTCATAACATGGCATATCATTCATAACCGTGGCATATCATTCATAAACATGACATAACATTCGTAAACATGGCATATCATTCATAACATGGCATATCATTCATAAACATGGCATATCATGCATAACCATGGCATATCATTCATAAACATGACATAACATTCGTAAACATGGCATATCATTCATAACTTGGCATATCATTCATAAACATGGCATATCATGCATAACCATGGCATATCCTTCATAAACATGGCATATCATTCATAACATAGCATATCATTCATAAACATGGCATATCATGCATAACCATGGCATATCATTCATAAACATGGCATATCATTCATAAACATGGCATATCATTCATAAACATAAATCACATCTTACCGTAGGGCTATTGGGACCCTTACTTGAAATAAATCTTAACTTTTTCCCTATTAACTCATATTGGCCGAAACTTGTGGAGTCCCAAGGCTATGTGAAAATTCACATAATCACCATCCATCATCCTTATATCATGGCAACACATGAACATATGCTTGAAGTTAAAGACTCAACCCTTAACCCTTGGGTCCTTGGGGTTGGCCGAACCATATGGGCCTCTAGGGTACTCCAAAAATTCCCAAAAATTATACTTAACCTCTACACATCATAAGGGAATATTAAATAACATTATCATGATTTTTAACATATTTCTAGACATTTAAATCATGGTGGCCGAAACCCTTGAACTTAAGGTTCTGGGTTTTGCTTCTTTCTTGTTGGCCGAAACATATGGGGCCTCTAGGGTACCCCAAAAATTACCAAAAATTATACATAATGTCTAAACATAATAAGAGAACATTAAATAACACTATCATGATTTTTAACATATTTTTAGACATTTAAATCATGGTGGCCGAAACCCTTGAACTTAAGGTTCTGGGTTTTGCTTCTTTCATGTTGGCCGAAACATATGGGGCCTCTAGGGTACCCCAAAAATTCCCAAAAATTATACTTAATGTATAAACATCATAAGGGAACATTAAATAACATTATCATGATTTTTAACATATTTTTAGACATTTAAATCATGGTGGCCGAAACCCTTGAACTTAAGGTTCTGGGTTTTGCTTCTTTCATGTTGGCCGAAACATATGGGGCCTCTAGGGTACCCCAAAAATTCCCAAAAATTACACTTAACTTCTAAACATCATAAGGGAACACTAAACAACATTATCATGATTTTTAGCATAATTATGGACCTTTAAAACATGCTGGCCGAAACCTTTGAACATAGGAACCTTGATTTTGTTTCTCTTCAACATTAAATCCGAAAACTAACCCATATATCATGCCAAAAATTATGGAAATCATAGGTAACTATTATACCACAGGTGAGGGAGTCTTACCTTAGATTTCTTGATTTTTTTTCGAACCTTGAAAGAGGAGAAGGAAAAAAGGACTTGGTATCTCTTAACCCCAACTAGTCTTTGTCACCTTGTAGGAACTTTAGATCTTGAGGGATGAAACCTCTTGTGAAGTTTTCCCCAAGGACTCCTCCCTTTGGTGCTCGGCAAGAATGGGAATGAAGAGGAGAGGTAATGCTATTGATTGAGAGAATAAGTAACTCCCAAAACTCCTCTCATTATAACCCATCAAGGAGGCAATTAAAGAGCAATTAAAGAGCCTCTCCATGACCCTTCACCTCCTTTTACCTCTTAACCAACCTCCACTTCAATTACTCAAAAGCATTCCTTGCTAGGTGAGTTGGTTAAAGCATTCTTGGTTGTTACAAGAGGTCCAAGATTAAATCCTTGGCTCATGCACATTTATTTTTATTTTTTTTTCATTCCATTTATTTTATTATTTTATTTTCTTAAATTTCGAAAATCCCCCCTAAAATTACCCATAATTGTACTAATATTCCTAAATAAAATTCTTTTATATTTATATTAATTTTACCCAATTTATATTAATTTTACCTAATTAATACCCCTTTTCGGAGCCCATTTAAAGCTCATTAGTACTTAGTTTTCTCAATTTAAATGAGAAAACATGGGTTTTCTAGGCCAAAGTTCTCCTTAATATTCCTAAGTCCCTTGGAAAATTATTTAAACATGCTTAATATTTTAAGAAAATATTAAGAGAATTTTCCGGGTCGTTACAATCCCCTATACCTCTTGAAAGTTCGTCCTCGAACTTAGAATAATTCCGGGTACTTGCGCCTCATTTCGTCCTCGCGTTCCCAAGTAGCTTCCTCGAACCGCTGGCTTCGCCATAAGATCTTGACTAGAGGTACTTCCTTATTCCTCAGCTTCTTGACTTCCCTATCCAAAATCTGGATGGGTCTGCTCTCATAACTTAGGTCCTCTTGTACTTGTACTATCTGCGGCTCGATCACTTGGTCCATATTCGGGATACACTTTTTAAGCAGGGATACGTGGAATACATTATGGATAGCTTGTGACGACCCACCTTTTGGTGCTAAACTTTTATCTACTACATAAGATTTAAGTTACTACTACTTGGCTTCCCTTAACTTGCTCTAAATTTTTTTTTTCTTCCTTCTCTTTTTTTTCAAAAAAAACAAAACAACTTTTATTTTATTTGCCTTGCCAGGATTAGACCCCTAGACCTCTTTGTTGTAACACTAAAGCACTAACCAGTTGCTCTACACAACTTCTCTGCAGTGGTACCAGTCGACTGCTATATAGCAGTCGCCTGGTACCAGGCGACTGGCCTTTGGCAGTCGCCTGATGCATCGAACAGAAGCTACTGTTCGATAGGGCAGGTGACTGGTCCTGTACCGGTCGACTGGCACGCCTGAAAACCTACATTTCAGACCCGAAACTCATCTCCATCCATCCACAAAACATATACTTTCAAGCCATACAAAGACATAACACCATTTCTATACTCTATACTAGTTTTCTAAACATTTTAGCAATTCAAAACAACTTCATAAACTTGAAATTAGGATCTTTGCGAGATTTAACAAAACCATCAAAGTAATAGCAAAACACTCTAGAGTTTGTACCAAACTTAACTTCTAGGCGTAGTTTAAACAAGGTCGTTCATTCTACCACTTCAAAACACCAAAACACATGTTCTACAAGACTTAGCCCAAAGATCTCTTCCACGGTTCCACCGCCACTGAACATCAAAGCAAGTCCCGTCGCCTCCTCAACTTATGCTTTTTCTTTTCCTTTATCTGCAATAGAAGGAAATGCAACTAGTAAGCACAATGCTTAGTAAGTAAATCGCTACTCACAAAAACACATATCGATACTAAACATGCTCATTTCAAGGAATACTTTAAAAACTTTACTTGCTCAGAATACTTACAACTAAACATGCTTACAACTTGAAACACTTTATCATGCTTGCAATGTATCAAAGTACACATGAACTAAAAACACTTACTAATAAAAGGAACACCCACACATATACTTGTATACTTGAAAATAATAATCAACTTTCTCTTTAGGCCTTGACATTGTACCATGGTATCGGTGTACCAATGCGCGCTTTTTCTAATAAGTTGCGAGGTAGCTAGCCACCGCACCCCATTAGAACTTTACTTTCTAACTTTCTATGGGCCTTATATTTGCCCGGTACATGTCTCTTTCTCAAAGTAAAATACTTTTCTTACTTACCATACTTAAACTTATCACTTTACTTATTTTTGCATATGTTTGCATGCTAAAAACCTTTACTTTTCTCACTTTAACTTTCCATGGAGCATCTTGTGTGCTCCTTAACTCAAATTCACTTTTAGGTCTTTTCAAAAGTATAAAAACTCATCATGCTTGGCCTACTTACATTCAATACAAACAAATTGAATTTCTAACATGCTAAAACATGCAACTTTAATAACTAAAACATAGAATAGCAAAATTCTCCTAACCATGCTTCTACTTTTCGAAAACTAGGGTTCTACAATGAGAATTTCGAAACGAAACTACTCCTATTGCAGGTGAGCGATCTACTTACCCTTTTCTTGATGAAAACTCACTAAGTATATGGAAAACCCTAGCGTAGGACTCCTTTTCTCTTCCTTGCAAGAAACTTCACTCCTTGGCCCTAGGGAAGGAACCCTAGGTTCTCTACTCAAGAGGAAGAAGAAGGAGGAGGAAGAAAATCCTTGCTTTCTCCCAGTTTTTGCAGCCCCTCTTGCTCCCTGTTTGCGCCGACCCTAATCACCCCAAAGAGAGGATTAATCGCAACCCTAGTGGAAGTTAAATACCTCCTCATGAAACAGGCTAAATCAAGTATAATATTATTTCGTTTCATATCTTTCTGTGCTTGATACCCTAGCCCAGTTGGTTGCTTGGCTTCCCTTCCTCCCTGTGGTCGCGGGTTCAATCCCCACCCGACCCCTTTAAAGTTTTTTTTTCTAATCATTCCGAAAAAAATGCTATAATATTCCGAAAAATGCTAGAAAAATTCCTAAAAATCCCTAATAATACCAGGAAATTATTGGGTGTTACATAGTTGACATCTCCGGAGGCAGCTCCAACTCATATGCCACCTTACCAACTCTTTTCAAAATTAAGTATGGCCCCACATATCTCGGACTCAGCTTTTGTCCATTAGTTATGCAACTCTTAGATCAAAATTGCTACATCTTTAGGATTTCTACGTACCATAATAACTGCTTCTACTCTTCGTGCTATCATATCATTCTATTCATTATGCTACATTTCTACACTCAGGTGCTTCTAATAGATAACTATGATTTACTCTCAAACATCTTTTTTTTCTAGCTCTAATTGTTTATCACTGTTTCTGTTACTTATTGTCAAAATTTTGTCTACTCTTAAGTTATACACGAAAGAGTATAATTTAACGTATTCCTGGTTAATTTGCTACCTCAAACAAGACTCTAACTTTCACTTACTATGCACAAATTTATCATCTATGCCCCAACTTATTACTCCGAAGCTCCTCTCAATTGGGACTGATTTCCAAGTCTCTGCTTCTCACATACATCTTTTATCTGTATTAAACTAAACGAAAATTACAATTAGTATTATATGATTCTCTTTTATTAGGACACGACAAGAATTCTGATTATATTTCACTTACTAATAGATTAAATTAAATATTCATTGCCTAACTCTACCCATCATAATCTAAAAGAAAATACCACTTACACTTGTAAGAGAGATGATTTGGAGTATTCATTTCATTGTTTTCACTCAATCCAAATTACTTTACTGTCCATTCTTTACTGTTCTCATGAACTGTTACTATCATAATTTAACCACATATTATACTAAACTTCTAACTTTCGGTTATATCTTTCCATAGTCTTCTTTCACGTATCCAAATACCTTTTTTCTCATTTATCAGCCATGCTTTCTCCACTCTAATCGCAAAAATCACATTCTTATGATCTCCGTATTTTACTTCTCTATCAAGAATTTATAAAATATCCCTATGTCGATCTTCTCCAAAATCCATACCTTATTAGATCGTTTCACCTAGTAGGTTTGCTTGAAAGGAAGTTCTTACTACATTCTTGCCTCTGATAACACTAACCTCTAGTTCCTTCATATAGAGTTATAGCTAAGGTCCTATTCGCTGATCTCTATCACGCCTTCTTTTGCATATCTAGTTCTTACTCTCTTTCTTTCCTGTATCAAGAATATTACCCTATGGCTACTACTATATATATATCTGCTTGAAAATTTAAACAACTTAACACATTAATCTATTCCTAATAGATATACATCTCTAAGTCCTCCTTTCATATCCACTACAATCTCTTAGGATACCTATACCAAATACTCTACTCCCTTAATACTACAGTTAATAAGTCTCCCCTAATAAAGCACCATCCTTTCTTCACTTCTATGCTCATCACTAAATATTAGCATACACCTTTTATCAGTAGTACCAACTTGCTTTGGTCCACCACTTTTCATAATTCCAAACAGTCATCACACTCATGCAGATAATGTTCTCATTACTTTACACATTCCTCCTCTCACATCTACTTGCTCTCCTTTTCCGATTTACTCCGTTTTGCCACCACTCAATCACTTACTATACTTATTCCACCTGACTGCAGCTACTTAAGTTAAATCTCTACGGATCACCCTCGCTCTCTATCACTCACATATAAAATACAAGTAAGGCTACTATAAGTGATTGCTATTCCTACCCATATATCAATCTCACAAGTATTTGGTTCCATACAAAAAAAATGTAAAGTAAAGTATTGTTCATAGTTACATATCAAGTACTTTTCATCCTAACCATCGTTCATACTTGCATATCCTAAAAGTACTTGCTATCCTAAAATATATCCTTCATACTTGCATATTCTAGAATCATAAAATATCATCCAAACTTACATATTCTTGAATCATAAGGTATCATCTATACTTGCATATTCTAAAATCATAAGGCATCGTACATACTTGCATATTCTAAAATCATAAGGTATTATCCATACTTGCATATTCTAAAATCATAGGGTATCATCCATACTTACATTTTCTAGAATCCTAAAATATCATCCACACTTACATATTCTTGAATCATAAAAGAACATCATAAAAGAACATAAGGTATACATAGAGGTACTTACTTGGAAGCTGCAGGAAGGAGGCTTGATGTGTGTGTAGTGAGATGGTTACTGCTCTGATACCAACCTGTAACGCCCGTTTTTTTTTTTCTAAAGTGGCATTACGCTAACATACTTAAGGCATGTAACATCATACTGCAGCGGAATAACTTAAGCCTTACATATACATGCCCCTACTACCATCCCTAATATAATGACATGGAACTTAACATATGAACATCATGCTTAACATCATATCGTAACATGCTTAACATCATACCATAAGGTTCATATCATATCATACTGGACATCTTATCATAAAGTTCCATAAGTCACTATTCAGGCATATAGGTAGCAAAATAAAGTTCTTAGCATAACGGTTAACACATTCGATTTCATGGGACAAGTCACTAACACACACATACTTCAGGCCCTCCTGCTGCTTCCTCGTTATCCCCTTGCATGATCTGCGGTATAAGGAAAGAAGACTATAAGCACACAGGCTTAGTAAGACTCTTTCCTACTCACTAAAACATTCGTCATTCCATAATAAGCACATAAACATTATCATATTTACCATACCCTTGACATGGCATGATCATAAACATAAGTGAACATTCGTAGCATAGCATGAGACATGGCATGAACATAATCATACTAATCTTTCCTAGCATGGCATAAGACATGGTATAAGCTTAAACGTAGTAGCATGGCATAATACATGGCATAGCATAATGTAACAAAACTCAACCTATATGGCATAAACATAGGCATATCTTCTATCATATCATATGAACACCTTCTTAACATAATCCTGGCATAGATCATTCATGCATATCTTTTATCGTAAAGCATAAGTATAAGACATCATTATCTTAACATGATGCATATCATGTATGAATGCATGGGTGGAATGCATTTACATAAGGATGCTTAACTTTTAAAACATACTTTGAAAATGCTTAACCATCATCATCATAACATTGGGCCCTGGCTTGTACCACATACATACATCATAAGCGCGCATCCCTAAGTAAATACGAGGTAGCTAGCCTCGACCTACTAGGGTAAGGACAGCATAGTCGGTAGTCCCCGAACCGAGGCGTTCTTAAGGTGCCCATCCCTGTTGCACAGCTACGGTAGTGCCAGAACCGTGGACAGCATAGTCGGTAGTCCAAAACCGGGGCGTTCTTAAGGTGCCCATCCCTTGGACCCATACTTCGGTCCGGTACAAGCCCATACATAAAGTAAAATACTTTTCATGCTTCATCATTCATAAGCCATTCATGGCATACTTATCATAGCATAACTTGTTACGGCTCGGCCCGTCTACCGGCCCATTTACCGGTCCTCTCGACCGTCGTACCGTCGACCATCGACCGTGCCGTTTAGCATATTTATGCCTTAAAGGCATAAGCATCATCTTTCATTCATCATACTTGCCATTCATCATTTTCATTCTTAGACATGGTGTATGTACACATCATTCATAGAGCATCATCTTTCATTCATCATACTTGCCATTCATCATTTTCATTCTTAGACATGGTGTATGTACACATCATTCATAGAGCATGGCATACATTCGTATACATGGCATATCATTCATAACATGGCATATCATTCATAACCGTGGCATATCATTCATAAACATGACATAACATTCGTAAACATGGCATATCATTCATAACATGGCATATCATTCATAAACATGGCATATCATGCATAACCATGGCATATCATTCATAAACATGACATAATATTCGTAAACATGACATATCATTCATAACATGGCATATCATTCATAAACATGGCATATCATGCATAACCATGACATATCCTTCATAAACATGGCATATCATTCATAACATAGCATATCATTCATAAACATGGCATATCATGCATAACCATGGCATATCATTCATAAACATGGCATATCATTCATAAACATAAATCACATCTTACCGTAGGGCTATTGGGACCCTTACTTGAAATAAATCTTAACTTTTTCCCTATTAACCCATATTGGCCGAAACTTGTGGACTCCCAAGGCTATGTGAAAATTCACATAATCACCATCCATCATCCTTATATCATGGCAACACATGAACATATGCTTGAAGTTAAAGACTCAACCCTTAACCCTTGGGTCCTTGGGGTTGGCCGAACCATATGGGCCTCTAGGGTACTCCAAAAATTCCCAAAAATTATACTTAACCTCTACACATCATAAGAGAATATTAAATAACATTATCATGACTTTTAACATATTTCTAGACATTTAAATCATGGTGGCCGAAACCCTTGAACTTAAGGTTCTGTGTTTTGCTTCTTTCTTGTTAGCCGAAACATATGGGGCCTCTAGGGTACCCAAAAATTCCCAAAAATTATACTTAATGTCTAAACATCATAAGGGAACATTAAAATTCTTAGAATAAACGGTTAACACATTCGATTTCATGGGCCAAGTCACCATCACACACATACTTTAGGCCCTCCTGCTGCTTCCTCGTTATCCCCTTGCATGATCTGCGGTATAAGGAAAGAAGACTATAAGCACACAGGCTTAGTAAGACTCTTTCCTACTCACAAAAACCATTCATCATTCATCATCTCATAATGAGCACATAAAACATTAACATACTTGGTGCTCTACTTTGAACATAACATTTTACATCACTTATCGTATACATAGCATGGCATGAACATAAACATAGTAGACATTCTAAGCATGACATAACTCATAAACATAGTAAACATTCTAAGCATGGTATAATTCATGGCATAAATCATAAACATAGTAGCATGACATCTTTCATGGCATAAATCATAAACATAGTAGCATGGCATCTTTCATGGCATAAATCATAAACATAGTAGCATGGCATCTTTCATGGCATAAATCATAAACATAATAGCATGGCATCTTTCATGGCATAAATCATTCATTCTCATGCATACTTCTTAACATGAAACGTAAGCATATCATCTTATCAACATAGCGTAATGCATAACATGAATAGATGCATGAGTGGAATGCATATACATAAGGATGCTTAACTTTTAAAACATACTTTTAAATGCTTAAACATCATCATCATAACATCATTTGGGGTCCCCGGCTTGTACCACATACATACATCATAGCGCGCATCCCTAGTAGATCCGAGGTAGCTAGCCCCGACCTACTAGGGTAAGGACAGCATAATCGGTAGTCCCCGAACCGAGGCGCTTCTTAAGGAGCCCATCCCTGTTGCACAGCTGCGGTAGTGCCAGAACCGTGGACAGCTACGGTAGTCCAAAACCGGGGCGTTCTTAAGGTGCCCATCCCTTGGACCCATACTTCGGTCCGGTACAAGCCCATACATAAAGTAAAATACTTTTCATGCTTCATCATTCATATGACATTCATGGCATCTTTAACATAGCATAACTTGTTATGGCTCGGCCCGTCTACCGGCCCATTTACCGGTCCTCACGACCGTCGTACCGTCAACCATCGACCGTGCCGTCTTAGCATATTTATGCCTTAAAGACATAAGCACCATCTTTCATTTAACATAGCATAACTTGTTACGGCTCGGCCCGTCTACCGGCCCATTTACCGGTCCTCACGACCGTCGTACCGTCGACCATCGACCGTGCCATCTTAGCATATTTATGCCTTAAAAACATAAGCATCATCTTTCATTCATCATCATTCATAGCATATTCATTCATTCATCATACTTAACATCATCATTATGCCTTAAAGGCATGAACCTTAACTTCATTCTTCACTTTCATTTTTTTTTAGACATGGCATCATTTTCATTCTTAACATGGCATATCATTCGTAAACATGGCATATCATTCATAACATGGCATATCATTCATAAACATGGCATATCATTCATAAACATGACATAACATTCATAAACATGGCATATCATCCATAACATGGCATATCATTCATAAACATGGCATATCATTCATAACCATGACATATCATTCATAAACATGACATAACATTCGTAAACATGGCATATCATTCATAACATGATATATCATTCATAAACATGGCATATCATTCATAAACATGGCATATCATTCATAACATAGCATATCATTCATAAGCATGGCATATCATGCATACCCATATGTTGAAGTTAAAGACTCAACCCCAATCCTTGGGTCCTTGGGGTTGGCCGAGCCATATGGGGCCTCTAGGGTACCCCAAAAATTTCCAAAATTTATACTTAACCTCTACACATCATGAGGGAACATTAAATGACATTATCCTGATTTTTATCATAATTATAGCCCTTTGGAACATGATGGCCGAATCTCTTGAACTTAAGGTTCTGGGTTTTGCTTCTTTCAAGTTGGCCGAAACCCTAGGGTGTCCTAGGGTACTCCAAAAATTCCCAAAAATTATACTTAACTTCTAAAAATCATAATGGAACATTAAATAACATTATCATGATTTTTAACATATTTTTAGACATTTAAAACATGGTGGCCGAAACCCTTGAACTTAAGGTTCTGGGTTTTGCTTCTTTCATGTTGGCCGAAACTCTAGGGTGTCCTAGAGTACTCCAAAAATTCCCAAAAATTATACTTAACTTCTAAACATCATAAGGGAACATTAAATGACATTTTCATGATTTTTAACATATTTTTAGACATTTAAAGCATGGTGGCCGAAACCCTTGAACTTAAGGTTCTGGGTTTTGCTTCTTTCATGTTGGCCGAAACTCTAGGGTGTCCTAGAGTACTCCAAAAATTCCCAAAAATTACAATTAACTTCTAAACATCATAAGGGAATATTAAATAACATTATAATGATTTTTAACATATTTTTAGACATTTAAAACATGGTGGCCGAAACCCTTGAACTTAAGGTTCTGGGTTTTGCTTCTTTCATGTTGGCCGAAACTATAGGGTGTCCTAGAGTACTCCAAAAATTCCCAAAAATTACACTTAACTTCTAAACATCATAAGGGAACATTAAATAACATTATCATGATTTTTAACATATTTTTAGACATTTAAAACATGGTGGCCGAAACCCTTGAACTTAAGGTTCTGGGTTTTGCTTCTTTCATGTTGGCCGAAACTCTAGGGTGTCCTAGAGTACTCCAAAAATTCCCAAAAATTACACTTAACTTCTAAAAATCATAAGGGAACACTAAATAACATTATCATGATTTTTATCATATTTATGGACCTTTAAAACATGCTGGATGAAACCTTTGAACATAGGAACCTTGATTTTGTTTCCCTTCAACATTAAATCCGAAAACTAACCCATATATCATGCCAAAAATCATGGAAATCATAGGTAACTATCATACCACAGGTGAGGGAGTCTTACCTTAGATTTCTTAATTTTTTTTCGAACCTTGAAAGAGGAGAAGGAAAAAAGGACTTGGTATCTCTTAACCCCAACTAGTCTTTGTCACCTTGTAGGAACTTTAGATCTTGAGGGATGAAACCTCTTGTGAAGTTTTCCCCAAGGACTCCTCCCTTTGGTGCTCGGCAAGAATGGGAATGAAGAGGAGAGGTAATGCTATTGATTGAGAGAATAAGTAACTCCCAAAACTCCTCTCATTATAACCCATCAAGGAGGCAATTAAAGAGCAATTAAAGAGCCTCTCCATGACCCTTCACCTCCTTTTACCTCTTAACCAACCTCCACTTCAATTACTCATAAGCATTCCTTGCTAGGTGAGTTGGTTAAAGCATTCTTGGTTTTTACAAGAGGTCCAAGGTTAAATCCTTGGCTCATGCACATTTATTTTTATTTTTTTTTCATTCCATTTATTTTATTATTTTATTTTCTTAAATTCCGAAAATCCCCCCTAAAATTACCCATAATTGTACTAATATTCCTAAATAAAATTCTTTTATATTTATATTAATTTTACCCAATTTATATTAATTTTACCTAATTAATACCCCTTTTCGGAGCCCATTTAAAGCTCATTAGTACTTAGTTTTCTCAATTTAAATGAGAAAACATGGGTTTTCTAGGCCAAAGTTCTCCTTAATATTCCTAAGTCCCTTGGAAAATTATTTAAACATGCTTAATATTTTAAGAAAATATTAAGAGAATTTTCTGGGACGTTACAAGCGGCCTCTGGGTGCTCCCTCCAAGCAAATGCCCCCTGTCTAAACTCAATCCCTGCCAAGGATAATTAGCGGGTGCCAATTTGATCATACTCATTGGACAGGTGTTTGACCTGACCACCGGTGACACGAATGCCAAATCGTAGCTGGAAGAACTCAGTCAACATATGACAAAAGGGCATATAAATTTTTTCATTCACACTCTGGGAAAAGTGACAGATGGAGGCAAAAACATGCAACGACACATCTATGTCCAATCGTCTCTCAAGAGCATACATCATCACTAAGTGAGGCAGTCGAATCCTTGCCCTCCCCTTAGTGACAATGGGTAGAATACACTCGACAACAATCTTATATAGAACATGGCTAAATGGACGCATGGGCTTTGCATCAAAGGTACGCTCAGATTCATGTCTATGTCTTCTAAAATAGTGCAGATGAATCTGATCAATGGTAATGTTTTCAAACTCAAGCGGCTCAATGACATTTGGAAAATAGGTGTTGACATTGTTGGACGCCTGATGGACCCGAGATGTAGGTGTCATGAATGTGGGTCTCAAATTTAGATATTTGTAAAGCTGGAAACCCTTTTTGCTAGCAAAGATAAAAATGTAGTAAAGGGGCCACAGGTCGTATTTTTTCCTAGGGCTAGTTAGGGTTGTTTGATTCAAGCTCGGGTTTATGTGTCGTCGAATATTTTTTTTGGGTTTCAAATATGATTTGGGTTTGGTTTCAAATAGAAATGGAAAAGCAATGGATAGAAAGGAAACTTAGCTAAATGAACTAACAAGGTAAGAGCCACTAAGGAACTTAACTAATAAGAAACCTAATCAAACAATTCAACTTAATCGAACCTGGAAAAACAAAACAACCTGATATTAAGTGCAAGCCACATGCAGAGCAAATGAATCGAAACAATGCTAAGCAATCTAAAACAAATCAATTCAAGGGCACTGCCGAAACCTAACTTGACACTAAATGCAAGCAACAAAAGAAAAACTCATATGCAAAGGTGGACAATGGAATTCAGAAACTACATGGATGTAAAACAAACTAACTTCAAGCACCTCATCACATTCAATATTTCATTTAACTTGATACCGAAACTATTTTTGATACAAAGTGAAGAAACTGAAACAACTTGATACAAAGAAAAAGAATCTTATGTGCCTAAAATTCATGCTAAATTCAGCACTAGAAACTATCAAATTCAGAAATGCAACTAATTACTCAGCTTGAAAAGGGTAAGCTACCAGTTAAAATGAAACTCAAAACTGAAGGAGGAAATTCAGAAGTGAGGTGCAGAACAGTGCAGAAACAAGAAATGCAAAGACATTACAGAATCGCAGGAAACACTTCAAATACAGAACGACACAACAAAGCAAGCTAAATACAAATGCACAAGCCATTGTTCAGACAAGATATAGAAAATCTAAGGTTTACTTACACGACTTCAGGAACTTATAACCTGAAACTAGCAGAATTGAAACTAAACTTGCAGGATTCAAAACCAAACTGCATTACATGAAACCAAATGCAGAAATGAAACTCTAGATGTGCATCTAGGTTCAGGAACTAAAGCTAAAACAAACTGAATCAGAAACAGCTGCAAGATTCACACAAAGCTATTAATCACTAATTCGCAATGGAAAACTGTAAATTGATACGCAAGAGAAAACTGATGCACAGAACAAAAATCTGATACGCAAGGGAAGAAGCTGATATGCAAGATCTAAAGTGTAAAACAAACTGAAATTAAATCTGAGAGTTCACTAACAAGCAATAGGTCTAGTTTACTTGCAGAATTTAAACCTCACTAAAGTAGAGACAATTCAGAAATGAAACTAACAGCTGATATGAAGACAGAACAGAATTGGTTTGCAGAATTGAAATTACAGCTAAAGCAAAAAGAAATACAATAAGAAACTAAGCCTCAATCATTCCCTTGTCTCAAGACCTCCTTGCCGTCACACAAGAGCAAGCCAAGAACCCCTTCAGCTCCGCAAATCAATGGGACAACAGCTCCAATTTCGACTCTGCTCACAGACTGCACTCGGCTGCAGAAAACCAATCCGATCTACTCGATCTCGCGATTCCGAGATGTGGAAATGATTTGGTGATGATCAAAGAATACCAGAGGACCCTCCAGTAAGCTCCAACGGAAGAAAACAGCACGCGATCGCGATTGAATCGATCAGATCACAGAAATGGACGAAACCCTCAATCCACTCTGTTCCGGTGCAAATCCGAGCGAGAATCTCAACGGAAACCTTCTCCCAATGATCCAGATCGTGTTCCAAGGTTGTGATCGAGATGGCCACGCCTTCAGATGGAAAAATCGCCGAAGAAATGAAGAACAAGTGAAGAAACGAGGAACTGAGCTACGAACTAGCGAAGACGCGACCCTGTGATCGGGAGCAGAGTGTCGTTTAAGTAGTTAAGCAGTGGATGACTTAGATCATTTCAATTCCATCCAACGGCTGATCTTCGTCCGATTTGACTCAAACTTCCCAGATCTTGATCAAGGGTCATGATCTGCCTCAGGGTGGCTCGGATCTGCCAGATTTACAACGGATGGTTCAGATCCCCTTGATCTTTGAACGAACGGTCTAGCTTCTCCCTAGCTTGATCCGACGGCTAGATGATTCCTGATTTGGACGAAACCTTCAGATCTTGATCTTATCGCTCGATTAACCTTAATCCCAGCTCGGATTGATCAAAAGTTCTCAGATGGTCTAAATCTAACCGTTCTTGCATCGGACGGTCCATATTAGTCGACACTTGATCACTTGATCCAGTCCACTTTTGACTCAACTTTGACCCAACATGACCTAGGTCCATGATCCTTCCAAGCCTACAAAAGTAGATCAACAATTTAGTGACAACAATTCAAATATATCAAAATTTGCAATTAGGTCCAAAATGAATGTAAATCCTAGAACCTAGGGTAAATCCACCATTAAACAAGTAAAATATGGGTCAAACATGGATTTTAGCATCTGGAATGATCAATAAAATGATACTTATCAACTCCCCCACACTTAAGCTTGAGCGTCTCGCGAAAAGTACTAAATATGTATCCCCTAGCTTTTCTCAAACATAAGTAGAAGCAATTGAAAAGAAATTACCTAGGGTTGTCAATTCTCAAAAATCTAAGCTCCATGGACTAGTATCTTGTCCTTAAATCAACAACTTAGCATTTTTCATCGTTCATGATTCATTGAGATGAATTTAACTCTCTAACCTTTCAAGGGAAGTTTTTGGTGGCTCTCTTCCTAAGTTCTAAGTACATGATGAAAATGGAGTTCACTCATACACACATGCTTTTTACACTACCATAAGCTTGCTTGTTATCTACTCTCCACCATTATTCATGATTAGAATCAACATCTACAAAAGTTCATCCAAACAAGTGAAGCACATATGAAATGGTAAAAATGAAGTAAAAACTAAGAAAATAGCAAATTTGATAAAGTGGAAGACTTGGATGTTCAAGGATATTTTTGATGCACTTTGCCCTCTTATCAGTCCTCAAAATGAAATCAAAAGTGTGGTGGAGTAAGTCTTTGGCATTGCCCTTCAAAAATTTGATGAAAAACCTCATCAACTTCTTTGTGCCAATTTCACTCTTGCGTGCCAACCTTTCTTCCTTCTCTTCCTTTTCTGATTTTTTTCCTTTTTCTTTCTCTCTAGTAAAGTCAGAATGTAATGGAGCAAAGAATTTATTCGGATGAAAGAAACTTCATTTCATTCATGGTGCCATAACTTCATTCTTACCACCTTGTTCCTTTGTTTTTGTGTTTTTTTTTGTGTTTTTTTTGGGTCAGTCATGTTGTGTCACAATGGAGTCAAACTTCATTTAGAGACATTTCAAATCAGTCTGATTTCTCAAAACAATTAGCATCAATAGTAGTAAAGAGTTTAAATACCTCACCTGAGAGTTTACTTAACTGAATTCTTTTTCTTACTGTTTTTTTTCATAACTGAATTTGTTTCAGCTCTTTCCTCTGTCCTATCTATAGACTGTCGACTTCCTCCACTTGTGCCAGATTCAATGCTCTAAGATCTCTACATTCGCAGAAGTTACATCACTTATCAGTGGAGAAATTCTGCTCAGCAAGTTGAGTCCAAGCCACTGCACTTTCTTTCAGTTCTGATCAGCAGCGGATGTTCTCATCACCTTTGATGCATTTACATACTTTATGCCTTGATTCATAGCCTCAGAAAACCTAATTTCAGCTTCATCTTGATACAAATCTGCCTCACTAGCATTCCATTTAATTTCATCTTTTCTAGCTGCATTCCCAGCTTACACTCTCAACATTTCTGATCTCCAAAATTCCTGCTAACTGGTGAAGAGTTTTGCTCTTAATCCTTGTCAGCACCCTTTCATTGGTTTCAATTCAGATCAGTTCAGCTCAGTTCAGATCTGCACAAGTGTTTTTTTTTCTGTTTTGGCACAAACATTTCTGCATTTGTTTCAACTTTTCAGCATTTTTTTTCTGCTTCAATTCAGACTTTTAACAAAGTGTTGCTGATTTTAACTTCCATGATTCCAACTTCCCAATTCTTGATCCACATCATCTCTGATCCAAGTTAGTCTCACAGCAATTTTTTTTTCCTTGGCACAGTTTTTTTTTCTCTTTCATTTGTGTGCCATTTTTTTTTTGCAGATTTTTTCCTTCTTTTTTTTTATTGCGTGCCACTTGGGTCTTCAAAGAATGATGAGAAATCTAAATGCCTCAATTGTTTCCATCCTTAACCACTACTTCTTGCTTATTCTTGACACCAACTCAACTCAATTTGGCACCTTTTGGCCTCCACCTCAAAGAATTTTTCCTCCTTGAATATGAAATGCATCTTTGATACAAAATGCTTCCAAAACACTAGCCATCTCCCCCACACTTAATCTTTTGTCCGTCTCGGGCAACGTACATCAAGAACATTCCAAAATTTTCAAGTCCATAGAAAAGTGAAGTTAGAAACAACATGAAGATTAGGTAGGGAAAATGAGAAATATGAAGTGATACAAGGAAAATTTACGAAAATTGATATAAGATAAGAAGCAAAATGATTTACCTCTATAAATGTGATCCAATCATCGAAATATGATTTTGAAAGAACCCTAGCAAGTTCTAGAGTACAATCACATATGTGTGTCACAACAATAAGGCTAATCCTCACTAGGTACAAATAATTCATCTCAAGTCCTCAATCAAGAATCCATGGCCAAGTAGTACTCAAGCATCCAAGATTTCATCCATGAGCTCAAATCCTAAGTTTTAACAACCAAATTTAATTTATTTTCAAGAGACTCTAAAATGTTATGAAGACAACCTAGAGGGATACATTTATTCCTATTCATTAAGAAAACATGCCGAAAGACATAAAATGGTATTTACAATGCCTATTTATTCATCCTACTTTATTCAAGCATTTATTAACAAAGACTCTTTTAAAAGAAAATTCTACTTCTTGAAAACATAAAAATGAAGCATGCAATGAAAGAAAATATAAGAAAGAACAAACTCCCCTTTATTTCTGGCAGTCGGAGTCTATCAAGAAATAACCTCCATCATGGTAGTGGAGGAGTATGGGTAGTTGAGAGAGCTGCCTTCATGTGATCTATATCATGGTGCATGTCTCCCCCACACTTAGACTTTACAGCAAAATATTCAGGTGGCCGAAGGTGATTTAGGTACAAGAGCCATTTAAGAGGTAGAGTGCTTCGGATTAAAGTAAGATCACCTCTTCCCTCTTGGTGCTTTTTGGAAATCCTCCCAGGAGGTTGAAGACTGTTTAGATGGAGTACCCACTCAAGAAATCTCTGGGACCCTGCAAAACCATGTAAAACCTTCCCCATGCGTGTAGGGTGAAATAGACATGTAATAACATCAGTCTCTATATAAAATGTATCTAAGAATGCATCACATCCAATAAAATCAATATTTGGTACCTCCATAAGTTTTCCACACTCAACTTCAGCATAAGATATAGCAAGAGATTCATCAAAATAAACAACTTCAATTTCGGACTCTTCTAAAAATTTTTCACAATCCATATTCACAAAAGATGTATCAAGAGATTCATCATAACAAACAATATTAATTTGAGGCACTTCTAAAAATTTTTCACAATCAGATTCTGCAAAAAGTATATCACGAAATGTTTCACAGCCAATAAAATCAATATTTGGTACCTCCATAAGTTTTTCACACTCAACTTCAGCATAAGATATAGCAAGAGATTCATCAAAATAAACAACATCAATTGCAGGCTCTTTTAAAAAAAATTTCAAAATCTATATCCACAAAAGATGTATCAAGAAATTCATCATAACAAACAACATCAATTTTAGGCGCCTCTATGAAATTTTCATCATTATTTTTCATAAAAGATGTATCAAGACATGCTTCACATGCAATTCTAGACACCTCTCTGAAATTTTCCAAAGGAAAAGGAGAAATACTTACCTGATCGTGCTCAAGTTCTGGTGGACACTCAACTAAAATAGGTGATCCTTGGGTTATTGCTCCCAGCATGCAAGTCCCTACACCTTCTGGCTTATCCTCTGAATTTTCTACTGTATCTGTCAATGTTGGTGGTCCCTGGGGCTCTGTGCAATCCCCTACACTGTAGAATCATCTCCCGTGAATGCTTCCTCAGTACTATCTGCAACAACCTTATTAAAAAGATTAGGACTATCAAGAGCAATATCATCACAAAATAAAAAATAAGAAGAGTCCTGTAAAGCTTTCTCTGAAATCAAATCTCCTCCAAGTAGCTCAAATGCAACATCATCAGCAATTAACTGTGCCTCAACAATTCCATATGGGGTGTCCATGCTCATAATAGAGTGATCTCCCCTAGGATACTTCATGGCATCAAAAATACCAAACTGGACTACCGTGTCTCCAAACTCCATTGAAAGTGTGCCAACATAAACATCAATTTTTGTTCTGGCAGTCTTCAGAAAAGGCCTCCCAAGGATGAGTGGGGATCTATGTGCAAGATACTCTCCTTTCATGTCTAAAATGTAGAAGTCTGCAGGGAAAATCAACTCCTTAACTTTTACTAAAACATCTTCAATAACTCCTGCTGGATGGATCTGGCTTCTGTCAGCTAACTGAATTACCACTCCATTGGACTGTAGAGGGCCAATGCCAAGTATCTGAAAAACCGATCTGGGCATCACATTGATGGAGGCTCCCAAGTCTAGCATAGCATCATGAAAAATAGTCCTCCCTATCTCACATGATATAGTAAAAGCTCCAGGGTCTTCACACTTTTGAGGTATGGTATGGATGAGTGATGAAACATTCTTCCCCAAGCTGACCAACTCATTTTCCTTAAGCTTCTTTTTGTGAACACAGAGATCTTTCAAAAATTTGGCATACTTAGGAATCTGTTTAATCATGGTCAACAGGGGTACATTAACCTCTACTTTGCTAAACAATTTTACCAGCTCATTGTACTCTTTGGCTTTCTCCTCCTCCACTTGTCTTTTGGCTTGAGTCTTTCGCTGTGGAAAGGGCAAAGGAACCCTCATGATTTCCATCTATAATCAACGACACGCCATGTAAATAATATTATTTTCCAATTTACTTTGCCTATCAATTTAACAGAATAATTCTCGCCCATTGATAAATCAAAGAAATAAATAGTAAGTACATGTGTCCGTTATTATATCGGAATTCAGAGCATGTACTCCATAATAAACTGAGGTCTGATTCAATTATGAAGTCAGTATAAATTGGATCACCTCCATCCCGTTGATTCAATTACTAAGTACATGTTTCCTGCTCAATGCACACAAAGTGCACTAGTGCAATTCTATGGTCAAGATAAACCAACACTAAATTACACTACAACCATCCCGATGGTTTGTCCAACTCCATCTCGGTTGTGAGCCTCTACTTATACTTTACAAGACACTGATAACATGATCTTCTATGTGACACCACACACCATATTATCTACAGTGTAAAGTATTAAACATTATGCACATACTTAGGGGTGTCAAAAATCAACACGACCCGACGACCCAACCCGAATCGACCCGAAAAAAATCGGGTTTGGGTTGAAATTTTTCGGGTTCGGGTTGGGGGGTTTCGGGTTGAAAATTTTCGGGTTGGGTTCGGGTCGGGTTCGGGTCGGGTTCGGGTTGACCCGAATTTAATATTTTGTGGATTTTTTGGGGTTAAATCAAATTTTATTTTGAAAATTAAGATATTTTTATGTATATTAATATCAATATAGTATGATCATGATGAAGTATTGAGATAAAAGTGAAGAATTATAGGGAAAATGACGAAAAAATACGTTTTGAATAGGTTTTTTCGGGTTATTCGAGTCAGGTCGGGTTGGATCGGGTTGGTCAGGTTCGGGTTCGGGTTCAGGGGTTTCGGGTTGAAGTCGGGTTCGGGTCGGGTTCGGGTTGGGGGTTTAAAAAAAACAATTTTCCCAATCCGACCCGAACCTGACCCGACCCACCCGAATTGACACCCCTACACATACTATCATAAACATGCAATCAGTGATCTTGTAATTCTCTTTCAAAATGTAGATGTCCATATAGAAAGTAAGGCTTTTAGTATACATCCTAACAATACCTTATAAACACCTTCTCAATATAGGCCTATTATAAAAGTCCAAGAATGCCTCTTGAATGATCACAATAGATCTGAATGCCTAGAACAAAAGATACTTCACCAAGATCTTTCATTTCAAATTTACCAGATAGAAAGACTTGGTTTCATGCAGCAGACCCTTATTATTGCTACAAATAATATATCATCCACGTACAGAACAAGTATAACAAACTTGCTTATACTAAACTTAACATATATGCATTGATCAACGGGGTTCTTTTTAAATCCAAATAAGGTAACCACTTGATTAAATTTCCGATACCATTGATGGGATGCCTGTTTTAAACCATAAATAGACTTCTTTAATCTACATATTAGGTGCTTTGAGTCTGAGGACTCAAAGTTTTCCGGTTGCATTATATATATAGACTCCTCTGTCTCCATTGAGGAATGCACTCTTTACGTCCATTTGATGTAGCTCTAAATCAAAATGAGCTACAAGTGTCATGATTACCCTAAGATAGTCTTTTGTCGACACAGGTGAAAAAGTCTCCTTATAATCAATGTTTTCCTTCTGAGTGAATCCCTTGGCAACAAGACGAGCCTTATACCTTTCGATATTGCCCTTCGAATCCCACTTAGTTTTAAATATCCATTTACAACTAACGGGTTTCGAACCTTCAGGCAATTTGACAAGTTCCCAAACGTCATTGTCTGTCATAGACTTCAACTCTTCTTGCATGGCGTTAATCCACCTTTCAAGGTTAGAGCATTGTTTGATTTCTTGGAAAGATATAAGATCACTTTCCAACCTTATATCAAAATCATGCTCTTGGAGATAAAGATAATCACGAGAATTCGTGCTTCTCCATTCCCTAGTAGATTGCCTTAAGGGCACTTGTGTTTGAGATGGTTGAGGTACTTGCTCATCAATATGAGGCAATACTTCAATTTCAGTGGTAGGCTTCTCCAATTACATTGGAGATGTCATGAGAATATCTTGGTCCACTATGCTTACTGGATGTGCAGTATCCATAATATGTGGTATGGTAATCATACCACTACTGATCACACTAGTAGTGACTATAGGAGGATCGCCAACGCTTTTCTCAAAAGATACTTCCCTGATTTGATCGCTCTCACTGTCCTCAATGAATTTGGCATTTCTCGTTTCGAAGAAGGATCTATTAGAGGGATCATAAAATTTATACCCTTTTGATTTTTTAAAGTAACCTACAAAATTGCAGTTAACAGTTCTTAAGTCCAGTTTTCTTTCATTAGGCTTGTAAGGCCTAGCCTTAGCTGGACAACCCCAGACGTGTAAATGCTTAATGCTAGGTTTTCTATTTGTCCACATCTCGAATGGAGTTTTTTGTTATTATCTTACTAGGTACTCTATTGAGAAGGTAAACTACAGTTTTGAGTGCCTCACCCGACAAAGACTCCAGTAGAAAAGTGAAAGTCATCATACTTCTCACCATGTCTTTTATGGTTCGATTGCGACGCTCAGCTACACCATTCTAACTAGGTGTTCCAAGCATGGTATATTGAGGCACAATCCCACACTCAGTAAGGTAATTTGCAAAAGGTCTTAGATGTTGTTCACCTGATCCATCATATCGACCATAATATTCTCCTCCACAATCAAATCA
>JAGFNQ010004231.1:44245-77932 GCA_024364735.1 Boesenbergia rotunda
TGCCCTTAGCCTCTCAGTAGAGGCCATTACTTCCCCTGACGGTAAGGTTGTTAAGAACTTCATCGTTCAACCTTTCTGGTGGTCTTTATACTGTTTAAGTAGTGCTCAGTGATCAAAGCACTACATATTAGTTCTCGGAGGTTTGCAGCCTCTTAACACCGCTAGCCCCCCTTCAACGCTATCTCAGGCCTTAACATCTTGAGCATTAGCCTAACTATCTCTTTTTCTGTGCTAACTAGCTCTGGGCACAGATGAGCTAACCGCTTAAACATCTTCACTGCTTCATCCACGGATAGTTCTCCTTGTCTGAACTCCGTGAATTCATCATAATGCTTGTTGGTTACTTGCATGTGAAAGTATTCTTCGAAGAACTCAGTCTCGAAGTCGGCCCATGTCATCTGGCTGACATTTCTCTTGGCCTTGACTCTCTTCCACTATATTCTAGCATCTCCCGTAAGGCAGAAAGATGCACACTTTATCTTCTCTACCTCATGCCAGTCCAGTAGCCCTACTATTCTTTCCAACGTTTTGAACCATGCTTAAGCATCCCATGGTTTGCTTGTGCCTGGGAAGTTCCCTGGCTTCAGTTTCTCCTACTGAATGAGGTACGCTTCTTGCCTTACTCCCCTTGCCGAACTACAGATGTAATCGATGGGTCTTCGATCACAACTGGTGCCACTACATTCGCCACCGGCGAGGTAATAATAACGACCTGCTGGTTAGCCATCCTAGTGGCAATAACTTGCTGTTGTTCTGCTAACTGTCTCTGTAACTGAGCCACCACGTCTAAGAGATTTGGTGGGGGTACTGACTCTGTTGCCTCTTGCCCTCTAGGAGCTTGCTCCTCGTTTTGGGCCTTTCTAGGACGTCCTCAAATGTATAACTTAACACTTAATGGTAATGTTCCCAAACTTGCTTTAGGATATAACAAGACCTTGGTCTTGATTCTTATCTCATTTCTTAGTCCTAGAACTCGTTCTAGGGCTTAGTAAGACCTTGGTCTTACTCAAAACTTTTATCAAGCACCTTGCGTGCCATAATCCCAAAACTTACTTTTGGGCAAATCAAGTAAGTACTTAAGCATTTCTCTAATATCCATTCTAGGGATTAAACATGATTCCGTGATACTAAGGTATTAAACATGCTTCCTTGTTCTATGCACATATGAGTAAGTACTTAAGCATTTCTCTATACTGCAATTAATAAAGGAGCAATAGAAAAACTGAAACTTAAAGCTTTCTTACTTGAAGACGGCAAGGTTGATGCTGATGTGTGTGTGATGCTGGAGAATGGGAACTGCTCTGATACCACCTGTAGCGACCCGCCTTCTCTGCCTTAGACGGATCGTTACTTTCTCTACTTCTCGACTCTAATGCACGACTAAAAAATGCGGAAATCTTTTTTTTTTTTTTAAATTCATCTAACAATGATATTCTAACTTAATAGTCATGCACGATACCATATCACACTTTCCTTCTCAAAAGCTCGCAAGATGATACTCATTGAAGCTTGCCTCGCCCAACTCATCTTCGGGTATCAGTCGACTGATACTGTATCAGTCGACTGATAGGCCTGAAATCTGAAATTCAGGTTTCGGCACTTGCTTCAAAGGTCCACCAATCATGTATTTTCGAGCCATATAAAACTATGATACCATTTCTATACTCTATGCCAGTTTTCTAAACAATTTAGCCAAACAAAATCAATCCATAAACTTGAAATTAGGACTTTTGCGGAAGAAAATAAACTATTCAAGTTATATGAACTTTAACACTAAAGTTTGTACCAATCTTGACTCCTATGCATTCCTAACACCAAATACATGTTTTATAACCTTGCTAAAGCATTATGAAATATGGATGCAACTTTTCTAAACATATTTAAGCAATAAAACTTAATTCAAGAGAAATTGATACTATCTTGGCACATGCATCTATTTCTCTAACAAAGTATCAATATCTCCAACTACTCACATTTCTACTCATCCAATGCAATCATAAGAATATGTAGGCTAAAAGAAATGACATGGAATCTTTACTCTAAGAAATTGAGTATGTAAAACTATCCAAAACTTAAATGTTCGCTAAACTCCCTAAAACAAGAACTTGAAATTTGAATAAACTATAACATTGTAATTTGGATAGTTAAATTGTCTCGTCTCAAAGATCTCTCCAAAATCAGCCACCACACACACTTTTCTCAGCACCGCCTCGTCGCCTTCCTTCAGAATTGCTTGCCTTTACCTTTATCTGCAATAAGAGGAAATGCAACTAGTAAGCAAAAAGCTTAGTAAGTACTATCTAGCTCACAAAATCTCGAAATGTGCAAACATGCTTCTAGAACAATATGAAAATCATATGAGATACTAATATGCTTGAAAGAAAACTAAGAACATGTATAACTCAAAACATGCATACTCAAGCAATAATAAATCTCAATTTACTTTTCTTGGCTCAACTTGAAACTTTAGCTATTCTTTAACTTTTGAAAACTTTCTTAAACTTTAGAAAACTTTGCTAAAGCATATACTTGAAAATAATAATCACTTGGATCCACTGAAGACGTAAGTACCATCTCATATGCGCGTTCCCTAAAAGGTTGGGGGTAGCGAGCCACCAATCCTAATAGAGCAGACCTTGGTCTACCAGGGCCAAGACCTTGGAATTGGACACCTGGATTTCTTTAACGACGCCCTTGGACGCCGGGTACTGGCCTTAGAAAATAAAATAGTTTTTCTTTCTTTTCTTTCTTATCTGTAAATGCCTTGGCATTTTCTCGAGCACCTTGCGTGCTAAAATCCCTAAGTCTTGACTTTTGGGGATTTCTTAAGGCCTTGGCCTTTTCTTTTTCTTATCTTTATCTTCTCTTTTCTTTTCTCATAACTTTTCTTAGCCCTAATCTCATATAGGGTGCTTAATCAACTTATACAAACATATAATGAACTAATATCACATGCCAAAAATCATAAACTAAAGAAACTATCTCTTTTAAAACTTTTAAAGGAAATTCTCGCGGAAAAACCGCCTCTTACTGCAGGTGAGCAGTACTTACATTGATATCTTGGACTTACAACCAAGATTGACGTGTAGGGCTCGGAAGAAACTTGAGATCTCGGAGAATTCTTCGCGCCTACGCGTTCCTCTCGTCGCGGGGATTCCGAATATTGGAAGATCTCTTGGAGGAGAGCCTTGGCCGGCCCCCTAGAGCTTGGTGTTGTTTCGCCCAAGAGAGGAGAAGTCGGCGTGAGGGTTTGGAGAGGAGAGAAATAAAACTTCTCTCTTTAATTACCTATTTATACTTATGGGGGCGGATTAACCTAACTACACCTTAAATATATATCTCTCCATCCTTTGCTGTGCTTGATACCCTAGCCTGGCTGGTCGCGCGCTTGGCTTGTCTCACGCTGGTCGCGGGTTCGATCTCCCTGCTGCCCTTCTAAAATTTTTTTTCCTTTTCTTTTTCTTTCCCTTTTCTTAAAATACCAAACGGACTCGGAAAATTCCATAAAAATATTCTAAAAATTCCTAAAAATATCTAGAATATTTCTAAACCATTTTTAAATAATTCTAAGGACTTTAAGAACTAAAAATGGGAATTTTGGGGCGTTACAGAAAACTCAGGTTATGGACCTTAGATCAGCTTTAGAACGATTCACTTCTGGTTCCAAGGGTCTTGACATGATTCTTGGAAAATAGAAATCGGTTCTAAATCGATCCGGACTAGGCTATAGAACCAAATCTAGACAAAGATCCTACTATGCTGTACTGAACCAGTCCAGACCTAAAGCTCAGGCATGAGTACCCAAACTATGCCTGAACAAACAAACTGGATTAAATCAGTATTGGATCCCGAAGGACAAGATCCATATCTTGTCAAACCATTATCGTGGCTATAGTCCAGGGGGAGCCAAGTTAAAAACTATATTTATTGTTAGATAGAATTCAATTCTTGTTTTCAAATTGCATGTTTGTGTGTTTATTTAATTTCTGCAATTTACCATGCTTAGACTTAGGACTGATTAGTTTAAGGACCGAACCAACTTAACTGAAATTTGACAACATAGTATTGGGAGGAGGTGAGATGATAGTACGTTAGGGAAGCCAATTCTAATAAGGTCAAGTATACTCTACTTGGTCTCTTTAGACTGATGAAACTAGCCGAAGCTACCGATCCAAGACCCAAACTAGTTAGACTAGAATTTTTCAAAGATTAATTTTAAAAATGAAATTTCATTGAAAGGCTTTGTCAAGGAAAGGGTTGATGATCCAATAAGGCTACGGCCAATGAAGGCCTAGTGCCTCGCCAAGACCTGGAAGCCAATCTTTGAAATTCAAATTCAAATTAGTCTCTGTCAAATTCAAATCTAACACAAATCTTCAGTTAGTTGTAGATTTAAACATTCTTTTCAAAATAAATTCAATTGTTTTCAAAATTAATTTAAGTTTTTCAAAATAAATCATAATTTTTCAAAATAATACTATCCACCAAAACCTGTCTCACAAAAACCTATAAGGCTAACGTGATTGATAACCCTTGATTGGGTGAGACGGTAAAATTTAGCTTAATTGAAATTCATTTAATACCTGCATTGCTGTTTAAATACAAACATTAAAATTTAGAACGGCATTGAGCTTTGGTCAAAGTAGTCAAACCTTGTCAAAGAAGCCAAACCATGGTCAAGATGGTTAAACCAGTCAAACCTGGTCAAACAGGTCAAATCTGGTCAAAAGCAATCAAACCTTAGTCAAATCATTTCAAACCATGGTCAAACCAAGTAAATCATGGTCAAATGAAGACAAGACAACAAAGATTCCAATCCATACTCAATCCGGGCGCCCGTGACTCCTCGGGCGCCCCCCATGACTTTCACTTCTCTCAAGGCAAAAAACTGCCTTTGTCCCTTGACCGGGGTGCCCGGAACCTTGCGGGCGCCCCCAGTACCAGTCAATGGAGCAAAGCTGCCATGACCAAACCTGACCTGGGCGCCCGAGCCATCCCGGGTGCCCCGAACAAACTTAGGACCCTGAAAATGGTAGAAGGCCCTGCCCCGGGCGCCCGGAAGCTCCCGGGCGCCCTGGCTAAAGCCCTATAAAAGGGCACCCAAACTCCCTCTTCTTGCCACACCAAAAACCATCCTCCTTTCTAACTTCTTTCCTTCCAAGGAAATCAAGTGACACTTGTGCTTCCTCAACTTCGACCATGCCTCCCCGAGCGGCCACTCGGTACAATTTTTTATTTTCTTTTTTTTTTGCACTTATATTTATTCTTTCTTCTAAATGCATATCTCTTATCTTAGCAAACGCCGAGCAACCCAATCGAACCCCGGTACCAAACCTAGTTCCGATCCTAGGTTCCCAACGTTAGAACACTGTAATAGGTTTGCTCGAACCACATACAAACCCATAAAAACTAGTTATCTCAATAGACAATTCTTCACCCAATCTTGTCCCTTGGCAATGAATGTTATAAACTTTTACCAACTCGATAACCTCGTCTTCTGTACGCATCCTATTAATACAACATTGTGTGCAGAATTCTATAATAATATAGTCAGACAAGATCAACTCAGCTTTGACACCACAGTCCAAGGGTTGCCTCTAACCATCACGCCTTCCCTACTTAACCGATTTCTTGGATTACGAGTCTCTCAGTCCACCTTTTGTTGCTATCCGCCTAGGGATCCTCCATTTGATGCTCCCTACTCTGACATTACCCTAGACACTCTCCACTCCTACTTCTAAAGGGAAGCTAGAAATCCCGTAACTAGACGATTTCAGTCCGTTGACCTTCAGGTTCAGGACTACGCCCTGTATAGAGTTCTGGTCCGCTGCATCCTGCCCTTATCCACAAGGGACGTCGCGACCATGCGACCATTTCACACATTCTTATTATATGCATTGATCCACCATCTAGATATTGACATTGGCCTTCACATGTTCCACGCCATCTTACATGCCTCCAGTGTCACCACTCAAGGTAGGGTACGCACCCCCTTCTGCCATATCATCACCTCCATCATTCATCACCACGGTCGTAATATTACCGTAGGTGAAATGACCACGATGATCGATTTCGACGAGATAGGATTTAGGAACTTTTCCCTAGCCGGTATAGAGGTCTCGACTACCGGGGTTCTGTCGTGGAGACGCCAGCAAGCCAGACAACCGATCGACTCTGACGAGGATGTTGAGGTCGACGTCGGAGATTGGGCAGCCGAGGTCCGTGAGCACATGGATGAGCCCCCACCATCGACCATCGACCAGCGCTTCGCACAGATGCAGACGGAGATCCATAGTCTCCGAGAGGAGGCCGAGGCCTACCACGTTGAGCAGATGGACTCTCATAGAGCCGTTCGAGAGGTGGCGATGCACGATACATTGAGATGATGTTGCTTCTCAAAGCATGGCAGCCTGGCTCATCTGACCACCCTGGCCCGTCTTCATAGTTAGACTATTTCAGCAGATGCATTGTATTAGTAACTAAGACTTGACTCATGTTTGACCCTACTGGTCTTCTCTTTGACCAGTTAACTTATGGGCTTGACCAGTTGTTTAATCTTAAGTATCTGATCTTGATTATGCTTGGTAGAATTGGTTTACTCTATTTTCTGGTTTTCCTACTGCTCTACTTATTTTAAAATCAGTTTCAAAAATAGTTTATTTTTTTTCACTTTCAAAATCAGCTTTTACAAAGTTTGGAAAAAAAATTTCGACCTAGTTTTATTTTAAAAAAAACTATCCCCTTCAAAACTAGGGCTTTCTCGCAAATGGACTTAGCCTAGGCCCTAACCCTAGAACTGCATGCACCTATAGATTTAGAAGCCAGCATCTCACAAGCACCTTAGGGTACTTTTTGACTGATAACCTAGAATGGGTTGAGATGCTTAGGTCTTTGTCTTAATTCAAGATGCTTTAAGTCAGTGCATCTGCAGTAATTGGGGCACTAAATACAACTTAAACAGTAATCAAGTCAAGTGTCAAGTTTAGGAAATCTAACTTGAACAGAACACTTAACTTGACTAACCCTAGCGAAAACTACTGTTTATAACAGTTAGTAAGTAGCTAATTGAGTTAGACAGGACCCTAAAAGAAATAATTGAAATTGATTTGGTTTAGCTCAAATTCTGAATTGGTTCAATACAGCAAATTATGCAGTTTAATTTTGTCTGCTATTATGCTTTTTTTTTTACTATATTTCTTTATTTTTGATATATGGCAAAGGGGGAGAGATAGGAAAGGAGAGAGTTTAAAATTCCTTTTTTAAATCCAAAATTTCAAACTCTATCCTTTATTCAAAAAGTACTTAATTCATTCTCAAAAGTACTAAGTTTTCCTATGTACTTAAAACTTAAGTTTTCAAAAAATTTCCTAAGTACTTAAAACTTAAGTTTTCAAAAATTTCCTAAGTACTTAAACGTAAGTTTTCAAAATTTTCGAAGTACTTAAACTTAAATTTTCAAAATTTTCCGAAGTACGTTAAACTTAAGCTTTCAAAATTTTCTAAGTATTTAACTTAAGTTTTCAAAATTTTCTCCTATAAGTATAAATTTTCCAAAGTACACAACCAAAATTATTTTGGAAAATATGTCTTTAAAGTTTCTGTTGAAAACTGTGCTAAGTAAAAATTAAAATCCATCTTCAGACTTAGAAGTTAGTTTCAAAACCCCACGAACTTTTAAAAAATCTAGGGGGAGGAAACAAAATTTCGTTTTATATGCTCTGATTAACTTAACTTTTTGAACCAGGGTTTCCATAAATCAAAAAGGGAGAGATTGTTGGTGCAAAAAGCACCCAAGTCGAACTTGTATTTTGATAATGGCAAAATGGTTCAAAAGTTAAGATATAATATTTATCTAACATGTTACTCAAGTGTGCAGGAAAAGTCCTAGCAAAGGACAGCTAGGCACCTGGCGAAGGAATGCCAGGATACAAAGCCCTAGCGAAGGACTGCTAGGCACCTGGCGAAGGAATGCCAGGATACAAAGACCTAGCGAAAGACTGCTAGGCACCAAGCTAAGGACAGCTTGGTACTGAAGACCTGGCGAAGGACAGCTAGGCACCTGGCGAAGGACTGCTGGGCAAAAGTCCAAACTGGAGGAGCCGGTTGGCATCAGGTAAATTCTCCCGAGAGGAGTAGGTGAGGACGCGTTCCCCGTCGAGGGAACAGTAGGCGTCGGTTCGACCTATAGCTCCATTTTGGAGACCCAAAGTCAGAACCAAGACAGCTAAGGCTGTATAAAACTAATACATTATTGCTCTGTGTTGTTTTGGACTAACCCTGGATGCAGGACCGAAGGAACGAGTGTCTGCAGCTCAGAGAGCCTCAAAGAAGTGAGGCAGCAGCTGAGTAGGGCGCCCGCAGTGTCCCGAGCGCCCCCAAGGTGAATACAAAACAAGTTGAGCAAAAGGAAGCTTCGGAAGCTAACTGGGCGGGGCACCCCTGTACTCCCGGGTGCCCCCGTGCTCCCGGGCGCCCCCGTGCTCCCGGGCGCCCCGGATGCTCCGGACGCCCCGGGTTCAAGCCAACGAAGCGGATCAACTTCAAGCTAGCGAGAAGCCAGTGGATCGAGTCAACCCGGGCGCCCCCAGCGTCCCGAGCGCCCCCGTCAAAGTCTGATCCCGAGTTTGAAGGGATCAGAGCTGACTGAGAGGAGCTCGGATCAGATGACACGTGGGGGGCGCACCCAACGTTCCGGGCGCCCCCAGGGGCTATAAAAAGGCCCTCGACCCCAAGGCTTCAAAACAACGATTCAATCAACACATTCACGCTCTTCTGCTCCTGCGCTCTGTCCCGGAAACCTCCCTACTCGAGATACAAGCGCCGACGACGTCCCTCTGCTTCGAAAATACGATCTACTCCGGACGTCGGTAACTAAGAGCGGTTTCTTTCAGTTTACTGCACTAATATTGTAATCTATTTCTGTAAACGTTTTGCGCATATAGAATTGCCCGCAGTAAACGGTCAACGACCGTGGGCCTTGGAGTAGGAGCCGACCGCGACTCCGAACCAAGTAAAATCTTGGTGTTCGCGTGTGTGTTGCTTTAATTAATTCCGCTGCTAATTCTCTTTTACGGATCCGAACGTTTTACGATATTCACCCCCCTCTATCGTTTCTCTCGATCCAACAGGTAGTTTCCCCATTACTTCTCTTCATGGCTACTATTACCCTTCTTTTGCTATTCCTTTTCACTAGGGAGTGGAAGAAGATGGAGTTCTTGTCAACTTCCTTGAAATAAGTATGCTTAACACATTGTTGGAAGAGGAGATACTCTGCTTGGCCAAGTCGATCAGCAACTTTCCTTGCTTCTTGATGTTTGTTATCCACATATATCTAGTTTAGGGCTCTTTGTTACACCTCCTCTAGGTGTATTTGTGCCCTTTTTTTCTCTCTCTTGTGAATGTTATAAACTCTGATAATTAAGTTGCCGAAGTAGCCTTTTAAGCAATGAGAATTTCTACCTTAGTTTGTATTGGGTTGCTCTATCTATAATCCTTGTATTTGCATGATTCCAATTGTCCTACACAATTGCTTAAACTCTGGATGTGTTGTCCACATGTTGTAAAACTTGAAAGCCTTCATTTATTGTCTTTTGGTTTTCAAAATGGAGACTATATATAACTTGTAGCAACTACAGTTTAATAGCTACTACATATGTTGTAGCGTTACGATTTTGTAGATATTACAACGTGGATGTTGTATGAGTAGGTCAAATCCACGTTGTAGAAATTATGAAATCATAAGTGTTATAATATGAATGTTAGGTGAGTTAATTGAATCTGTGTTGTAACGGTTACTATTTAATAATAGCTACAACGTGAACTCTAGGTGAATAGGATGGAAACCATGTTGTAGTAACTATGAAATCGTAATTGTTATTGATCCTATCAACAAGCGAAGACCGGTTCTCACTCGGGTGACTCGGTCTGACCAAGACGACCCGGTCTGCTGTAACTCGGGGGGTCAGACTCGGGCTCAAGGAGGGATCAGGCTTAAGTCACTCAGCTCGGACCAAAATGGGGCTTACAAGATGGTGGTGATGGTTGCAAATGGCAGCAATCCCCTCTTTAGAGCCCCAAGGGGGGTTTATATAGGGGAGGGTAAGCTCTCTGTTGAGTCAGAGCTGTCATTTCTTATTTAAGGAATGGTCAATTGGCAGACTGGACTTGTAGCATCTTTATTGACCCTGTGAGACTGCCACGACCGCTTGACACCCTGTCTAAACTGTCACTTCTGAAGCTCATTAACACCCGTCGGCCCTGTCAGGCGGCTCTGTCAGGTGATGATTGTGTCAGAGGTTTACTACACTATTACTACAGAGGTGGTTTTACAGCTGTTCGGTCGTCCTGCCTTAACTCGTAGTTTGAGTCGGTCGGATAAGTCTGGATTCGAGGTCTCCGCACGCGGGGTGAACTCTGGGCGCTCGACTGGGAACACTCGACCCGAGTGACTGACCTCGGGTGACTGACCTCGGGTGTCTAATCCTGAGTGCCCTATCTTGGGTGTCTGATCCCGAGTGACCGACTTCGGGTGACTGACCCCGGGTGGCCGACCCCGAGTGGCCGACCTCGGGTGCCTGATCCTGAGTGGCCGACCTCGGGTGCCTGACCCCGAGTGGCCGACCTCTGGTGGCCGACCTCGGGTGCCTGACCCCGAGTGGCCGACCTCGGGTGCCTAATCCTGAGTGGTCGACTTCGGGTGCCTGACCCCGAGTGGCTGAAGCTGAGTCGGGGTCCTATCTATCTCGACCCACACTCTTCCAACTACGCCTTAGGCCCGGCCCATACGGTCGGGGACAACCCGGCTTAACCTTCTTTGACCCGGATCACGCTCGATCAAACCCGACCGGGCCTCCTATCCTCTTCAAAAATCACTCGATCGGATCACAAGACTCCCCTTCAAGTCTAGTCGAAGGAGGCGCTTAGTCCGACTGACTAGGCTCTCGGCCCGGTCGGTCAAACCTCCTTCCCGCCTTCGCACGCGTCACTTCATACTCCTAATCTTTCTTCTTAAATGCCAGATCTCCCATCAAATCGCCCATTAATGCGAGACCACGTGTCACCTCCCGACTGGAGGCCTCTAGCACTGAGGCATCATCGGCATGGCTCATGCAGCATACATACGAAGCTTCGAGACCTAGGGAATGATAGGGAATGGACGGTCAGGATCTGAGACCGCCTTTTTCTCCCTCCGCATCGAACGGTCCTCCTCGCGCCGCCGGTAGTATAAATAGGTTTTACCTATCAGTTATACCCTTCATTACTTTAACCTCTACTTTTCCTCCCACTCTCGTCCGATCTCTGCCGCCCGACCTCCTCGAGCTCCGGCGACCAATGCTTCCGGCGAACCTCGTCCTTAGGTATTCCTTTCCCTTGCCGAGTCTATTCTTTGTCTTTCCCGACCTCATTTGGATGGTCGAGTCATCTGCTCCACCCGAACCGTGGTACTTAGCCACTCATTCGTCACTAACCCTAGGCCATTTAGAAACCTTACGTATAGACTACCAAATACCAGAGGACCACTTACTGGCTCTCCCGAGCCGTCGAGATCGACCACACGGACCTCCCTTAGATTACTTCACCATCTTCTCTGACCAATTACTGGTCAGGTTGCGCTTTCCTCTTCACCCCTTCTTCCGTGAGATCTGCCGATTCTTCCAAATATCCTTGTCCCAACTAGCGCCCAACTCGATTAGGATCCTGTGCGGTACAGTGATCCTCTTCACCGCCTATGAGGTCCCCCTCGAGCCTCGAGTGTTTAATTATTTCTACTACCTTAAGAAGCAAGAGCCCGGGAACTTCTATTTCCAATCTCGTATCAAATCTGCCTTCTTGGGAAAAGTCCCCTCCTCCAACAAAGGTTGGAAGTCCCATTTCTTCTACATTAAGTCTGCCCCACCCCCTACCTGGCCCACCGAGTGGGTAGAAGACCTCCCTGACCAACCTTCAATGCCCAAGAACCTTCGCTCGGACCCTGGCTACCAATTTGCCTTCTCCAAGCTCGGGGGAACTCGCTACCATGCGGGCAAGTTGCTGATCGAGGGCATGTTATATCTCTTTCAGCTGAGTCAGATCCTAGCAGAGTTGCCCGGCACACTCGGTAAGTTTCTACTCGGTTCATAAATTTGTTAATGCTAACTAAAATTCTCTCCCTGGTGTAGCTGAAACCATGTACGCAGCCCGGGTCACAGATGCATTAGCTTTAGAGGACGAAGCCATGGAGGCTCTAGCAGCGAAGCTGGCGGCTGACCGAGCGGTGCCGCCCGTAAACGCTGCCCCTGCTACTGAGCGACGCGAAGTCGGGGACGACTCAGCGGGCGCTCTCCCAGTCGAGGATCCAAATGCGGTTTCTTAGGTCGTGGATGAAGGGTCAACCGGACGAGCAGAAGAGGAAGAGGTGGAGCAACCAGCTTCCGAGAGATTAGTACAGAAGCCACCGAGAATGACTGCCTCCTTGGGCACATCCCTGACCCCAGGAGTGGCCCCCGGAGGTCGGGCTGCCCCGACTCCTCATCCCGACCGTGCTTCGTCCGGCGCTCGGGCCTTAGCTTCTAGTTCAGCCCCCACTCGGCCGAGAACCCGGGACTCGGCCCCTACCGTACCTCATTCAGGGGCCCTGTCGTCTTCCTCGGCGATGCCTCGTGCGGGAGCCTCGACCTCGGGCACTGCCCCTTCATTGCCGATTCCCGAGACAGACGCCATGGGGGCCGAAGCCGTTGAGGCCCTTCTGTCAATGCATTCACCCCCCCCCCCCCCCCCCCCCCCCCCGATTATTGGTGGACATCCAACTCCCATCGGCTACCACCTTAACTCGGGTAGTCCAGCCCTAGCCGATCAGCTTGCATGGTCGCCTGGTTGCTAGCTGGGATCAAGGTCAGGCCGTGACGTCCGAAACGAATCCCGTGAGCCTGGCTGATAGCTTCTTCATGGGGGCGACCCAGGTATGTCATTTTGTTGCTCGGTTACCTTTATTCATGGTTACAATATTCATTTTAGTTTGCAGCACTGGGCAGCGAGTCAATTGTGTTGGTGCAGGAAGCACCATATCGAACCTTGTTTTGATATTGACAAAGGATTCAAAGTTAAGTTTATTTGTGATCTAATGATGTTACTCGAGTGTGCAGGAAAAGTCCTAGCGAAGGGCTGCTAGGCACCTGGCGAGGGACTGCCAGGAAACAAAGTCCTAGCGAAGGGCTGCTAGGCACCTGGCGAAGGACTGCCAGGAAACAAAGCCCTAGCGAAGGACTGCTAGGCACCAGGCCCTAGCGAAGGACTGCTAGGCACCAGTCGAAGGACAGCTTGGTACTAAAGCCCTAGTGAAGGACTGCTAGGCACCTGACAAAGGAATGCCAGGATACAAAGACCTAGTGAAGGACTGCTAGGCACCAGGCTAAGGACAGCTTGGTACTGAAGTCCTGGCGAAGGACAGCTAGGCACCTGGCGAAGGACTGCTGGGCAAAAGTCCAACCGGAGGAGCCGGTTGACATCAGGTAAATTCTCCCATGAGGAGTAGGTGAGGACGCGTTCCCCGTCGAGGGAACAGTAGGCGTCGGTTCGACCTAGGGCTCCATTTTGGAGACCCAAAGTCAGAACCAAGACAGCTAAGGCTGTATAAAACTAACATATTATTGCTCTATGTTATTTTGGACTAACCCTGGATGCAGGACCGAAGGAATGAGTGTCTGCAGCTCAAAGAGCCTCAAAGGAGTGAGGCAGAAGCTGAGTAGGGCACCCAGAGTGTCCCGGGCGCCCCCAAGGTGAATACAGAAGAAGTTGAGCAAATGTACACTTCGACAGCTCAAAGGCGGGGGGCCCCCGTGCTCCCGGGCGCCCCATGCTCCCGGGCGCCCAGGATGGTCCGGGCGCCCCGAGCTCAAGCTAACGAAGCGGATAATAGGCAAGCCGCGAGAAGCCAACGGATAAGAGTCAACCCGGGCGCCCCCAGCGACCCGGGCGCCCCCAGCGACCCGGGCGCCCCCGTCAAAGTCTGATCCCGAGTTTGAAGGGATCAGAGCTGACCGAGAGGAGCTCGGATCAGATGACACGTGGGGGGGGGGGGGGGGGCGCCCCCAGGGGCTATAAAAAGGCCCTCGACCCCAAGGCTTCAGTAAAATAATTCTTCCAACACATTCACGCTCTTCTGCTCCACCGCTCTGTCCAGGAAACCTCCCGACTTGAGATACAAGCACCGACGACGTCCCTCTGCTTCGAAAATACGATATACTCCGGACGTCGGTAACTAAGAGCGGCTTTCTTTCAGTTTACTGTACTAATCTTGTAATCTATTTCTATAAACTTTTTGTGCATATAGAATTGCCCGCAGTAAACGGTCAACGACCGTGGGCCTTGGAGTAGGAGCCGACCGCGACTCCGAACCAAGTAAAATCTTGGTGTTCGAGTGTGTTTTACTTTAATTATTTTCGCTGCTAATTCTCTTTTACGAATCCGAACGTTTTACGATATTCACCCCCCCTCTATCGTTTCTCTCGATCCAACAAGTAGTATCAGAGCGGGGTAACTCAAATTTGGTGCAACCACCAATTTGAGAGTTTTTCAGATTTTCGAAATTATTTTTTTTAATCTTTTCGTTAATCGAGATTGGTGCAACACCACTTAAACCTATTCGCCTTTTTTAATTTTGAATTCTTATTTTTTCATCATAAGTTAGAATTGATAAAACGAACAATTTTTGAAAATTTGGCATAAACTTTTTTTTATTATTTTAATATTTTTATCAAAATTCATACTAAGCAAACTTTTTCCCAAACACTAAATTCTTATCTTTTTATCATTAATCAGAATTGATAAAGTCAACATTTTCAAAAATTTGGCATTAATTTTTATTTTTTTAATTTTATTATTATTTTACCTCGAAATTCGTACAAACACTTTTATTGAGCTAGTTTTTTTCTCTTTCTCGCACTACTAATCCAAGACCAAGTCTTGGTACATTTTTGGTGTTTCTTTTGTGTACAAGGTATAATCTAAATGGCCAACCAAGAGTGGAATAGTGTCCGTCCACCCCTATTCTGTGGCGAGAACTTCAGAACCTGGAAGGGTCTAATGGAATCCCACCTAAAGACCCATCTGGATTTATGGATGATGATCCAAACAGGGTTTTCAATACCTACAGAAGATGGAAAGTCGATCGCCTGGGATAAACTGGACGAACCAACTCTGAGGAAGATTGAGGCAGATGCAAAGGCGACTGCAATCCTGCAATGTGGCCTAACTAATGAAGAATTGAAGCAGATCGGACCCTTCAACTGTGCTAAAGAGATGTGGGAGAAGCTAATCAACCTACATGAAGAGAGCTCCGATAATGAGATCTTTGAAGGTGTGATGGTCGAATCATCGGATGAATTAGACGATAAGGAAGATCAGGCAAGTCATTTTGCATTCTCGGCTCAAGCACAAGTAGCTGTGATAGAATCGACACCTGACGTCGAAATCGAACCAGAATCAGATAACGAGTTTTCTGAGACAAAATCGGTAACTAATTTTGAATCATTTTCTGAATTAAGGTTAAATAATCAAGCTGATACTGCAATGGTCGAGGAAGGTATAGTTTTCATTGCAAGGAAAACTCCAAGAGAACTGCAAAAAAGGCATCAACCAGTACTTAAGTCCAAATCAGACTCAGAACTTGACGACAAAGAAGGAGATCCTCGGAAACTGGTCCGGTTGGCTCGTGACCACTACAAAATACTGAAGAAACAATCAAGCAAAAGAAAGATGGCTAAAATCAAGGGGAAGACCTTCAAAAAGAAATCTAAAGGTAAATTTATAGTATTTGAAAATCCATTATTTACCTTGAATAATATGATTGAACCTTACAAATTAGTTAAAGCAAACATTAGTAAATTGGAACAAGAAGATGAAATATTGAAACATAAGGTCAATACGTTAGAAAACTTAATTCACAACCATGCTGATTTTAAAAACCCAGAGTTTTATTTCGATTATGATGTAACTTAGATCATTTTTTTGTTTGCTTTAATTGTATGTTATTTTTTTGCTTAGAATTAGGACTGGTTAGATTAAGGACAAAAATGGTTTAACTGAAATTTGAACAACATAGTATTGGGTGGCGGTGAGATGATAGTATGTTAAGGAAGCCAATTCTAATAAGGTTAAGTATACTCTAGTGGGTATCTTTAGACTGGTGAAACTAGCCGAAGCTACCGATCCAAGACCCAAACTAGTTAGACCAAAATCATTTAAGGAGTAACTTGAAGATGAATTTTCTATAAAAGCTTTGTCAAGAAAAGGGTTGATGATCCAATAAGGCTACGACCAAAGAAGGCCTAGTGCCTCGCCAAGACCTGGAAGCCAATTACTGAAAATCAAATTCACCTTACTATTGTCAGATTTGAATCTAACACAAAGTTCAATTAAATCTTAGATTTAACACATGTTTCAAAATTAACCATTTTTTTAAAATTAAATATTTGTCTCACACAACCCATAAGGTTAACATGTTTGACCACGTAGAACTGGGTGAGACATCTATGACCTAAAAACATAAATCACTATCCTTTCAAATAAAAAATGTTTTCAAAAGTTATTCAAAATTATCTCTAATTTTCAAATTAATTCAGTTTACTATACCCTACTTTTCATCTCTAATATTTTTTTTCAAAATAGTGAATTTCATGATAAATATCACAATAGACTCGTATTAAATAGAATTTGAGGCTTGTTTGATTTAGTTATTAATTGGTCAAACATAGTCAACTGAGTTAAACTTGGTCAATATAGTCAACCCTAGTCAACATAGTCAAACTTGGTCAACATTGAAATCCCTTAAGAAACTTAGATAAAAGTCAGTCTGTGTCGGATACAGAGGGAGTTCTTCTTAATCTTTTTTGAAAAATTCAGATTTTTTCAAAAACCTTATGCTCTAAAACTTATTATCATCTCAAAATAAGGTTGTCAAAAATTGATTCAAAAACCCTGGTATATTACTATCTCTTTGAAGAACCGTTATCATTTCAAAACAAATTTCGGGGCGCATGCTTTAAAAATTATCTTCATTTCAAGTTGTGTTTTCAAAAATTTATCTCCTTAAAAGTTATCATACTCAAAAGGTTATTCAAAATTATTTTTTTGATTTTAATAAACCCTAAAGGCACAGAGGAAGGTTCACTTCATGATCTACAAGGACTCCTAGGATGTGTCAAATTTAGGGGGAGTTTGAGTCAAAAAGAAAAATTTCTGAAATGTTTTGGTAATTATTTGTTTTGAAGTTATTAGATAATTCTTATAATTTAAATCAAACCTTAAAACTCAGAGGAAGATCTCTTGTAGTCAACAAGCTTCCTAGGACTGGGTCAAGTTTAGGGGGAGATCAAATTAAAAGAATTATTGAACATTCTTAAAATTATATGTTTTCATGCACTGCATGTTTAACATCCTTTTGAAAACTTAAAATAATTTTTCTTTCAAAATACTATTATTTTATTTCTCAAAATTCTTGTGGCTTATGAAATTAATTTTATAATATTTACTTGGGTTGGAGAAATTTCCAGGACACTTAGGAAAATGTCCTTGTAGTCAACAAGGTTTCCTGTGATTGTGTCAGACTGAAAGATAAACCAAATCAAGTAAAATATTGTGTCTTCAAAGGTTCACACATTTTTTTCAAAATGCACTAGTATGTATTTTCAAAGTACTATCATTTTGGATTATCAAAATTCTGTTCAAAAATTTTCCAGGACACTTAGGAAAATGTCCTTGTAGTTAACAAGGTTTCCTAGGATTGTGTCAGACTAGAAAAGAAACCTAGTCATGTACAATATTATGTTTTCAAAATGCATAATACTTTTCAAAAATTACTTATATTTTTCATAGTCTAATAGTTTTCAAAAACAGTACTTAGACTTTCCAAAAAGGCTCAATCTGTTTTCAAAAGTACTTGCATATTTTTCAAAAATGCATATTTTTCAAATAATACTTATATTTTTAAAAATGCCTAATATCTTTCAAAGTGACTTATATTTTTCAAAGATACAGAGTACGTGCATCTCTCAAAAAGCTTAATATCTTTTGAAGTACTTGCATTTTTCAAAATTGCCAAAACATGTAAACTTATCGATCAAATATTTTTTTGTGTGTCATGCATGGACTCAATGAAAATATATACTTGACTCCAATTCTATTTTTTTTTAGCATCAATTCTTCATTTTAGACATTATTCTCTCACTCAAATATTTATGTTTTCAAAACCCATAAGCCCTGATACACAAATTTTAAATGTCTTTGAAAATATATTTTTCAAGAGTTCTTTATTGATATATGACCAAGGGTGAGAGTAGAAAAAGTGAAAATCAAATTCTTCCTTAAACTTTTTCCCCTTTTCAAAGAAAGTTTATCTTAGAAATGGTCTAAGGAGAAGAATTTCACATTAAGGGGGAGAGAAAGAAAATTTTTTTAAGTTTTATCTCTTTTTCAAAAAGTGCTTCAAAAATTTCTAAGTATTTCTAAGTGTTTCAAATTTTTAAGTGTATGTTTTTTCCTAAGTAAAATTTTTTTTGGTAAACAAAATTTGTCTGAGCAAAAACTTTTTGAAAATTTTGGTGAATGTTTCTAAGAAAAGTTTTGTTTGGTGAAAAACTTGTCGGGCAATTTCTTAAAGATTTTGTTTTTCAAAATGCACAAAGTGTTTCCAAGCAAATTTTTTATAAGTGTGCAAACCTTTTTTTTGGTAAACAAATTTTTCCCAATTCTCAAAGTTGATTTTTTTTAAAGGGAAATTTGCCTTCAAAAATTTTGCCTAAGTAATTTTTTTTTAAAAATTCTTTTTGAAAAGCCTTGTAAGTATAAGTTGTTTAACAAAATTTAGGCTTGCAAAATTTTTCAAAATGGAAAATTGTCCAAGTATAAAAAGTTTCTTATGCAAAGGCTTTTACTTTATTTTTTTGAAAAATACTTTGTCAAAAACTTAGAAGTTTTACAAAAACTCAAAACTCCCTATTAGAAACCTTGTTCGCCCATGTATGTTTTTGATATATGTCAAAGGGGGAGGAAAGGTCAAAGTTAAGTGTTTTATAACACAAGTATTCAGGGTTTTAGGGGGAGTATGAGAAATAAATTTTTTTTCAACTCTACATCTATTCTTTTCATAAACAGTTATACTTCATTGTTTACCTTATGTTCTTAACTGTTATAAGTTTTTACTTAACTTTGAATTGTGTTGCCATAAATCAAAAAGGGGGAGATTGTTGGTGCAGGAAGCACCATATCGAACCTTGTTTTGATATTGGCAAAGGATTCAAAGTTAAGTTTATTTGTGATCTAATGATGTTACTCAAGTGTGCAGGAAAAGTCCTAGCGAAGGGCTGCTAGGCACCTAGCGAAGGACTGCCAGGAAACAAAGTCCTAGCGAAGGGCTGCTAGGCACCTGGCGTCGGACTGCCAAGAAACAAAGCCCTAGCGAAAGACTGCTAGGCACCAAGCGAAGGACAGCTTGGTACTAAAGCCCTAGCGAAGGACTGCTAGGCACCTGGCAAAGGAATGCCAGGATACAAAGACCTAGCGAAGGACTGCTAGGCACCAGGCTAAGGACAGCTTGGTACTGAAAACCTGGCGAAGAACAACTAGGCACCTGGCGAAGGATTGCTAGGCAAAAGTCCAACCGGAGGAGCCGGTTGACATCAGGTAAATTCTCCTGAGAGGAGTAGGTGAGGACGCGTTCCCCGTCGAGGGAACAGTAGGCGTCGGTTCGACCTAGGGTTCCATTTTGGAGACCCAAAGTCAGAACCAAGACAGCTAAGGTTGTATAAAACTAACATATTATTGCTATATGTTATTTTGGACTAACCCTGGATGCAGGACCGAAGGAACGAGTATCTGCAGCTCAGAGAGCCGCAAAGGAGTGAGGCAGAAGCTGAGTCGGGCGCCCGGAGTGTCCCAGGCGCCCCAAGGTGAATACAAAAGAAGTTGAGCAAATGTACGCTTCGACAGCTCAAAGGCGAGGCGCCCCCGTGCTCCCGGGCACCCTCATGCTCCCGGGCGCTCCGGATGGTCCGGGCGCCCCGAGCTCAAGCTAACGAAGCGGATAAGAGGCAAGCCACGAGAAGCCAACGGATAAGAGTCAACCCGGGCGCCCCCAGCGACCCGGGCGCCCCCGTCAAAGTCTGATCTCGAGTTTGAAGGGATCAGAGCTGACCGAGAGGAGCTCGGATCAGATGACACGTGGGGGGCGCCCCCGACGTTCCGGGCGCCCCCAGGGGCTTTAAAAATGCCCTCGACCCCAAGGCTTCAGTACAACAATTCTTCCAACACATTCACGCTCTTCTGCTCCAGCGCTCTGTCCAGGAAACCTCCCGACTCGAGATACAAGCGCCGACGACGTCCCTCTACTTCGAAAATACGATCTACTCCGGACGTCGGTAACTAAGAGCGGCTTTCTTTCAGTTTACTGTACTAATCTTGTAATCTATTTCTGTAAACTTTTTGCACATATAGAATTGCCCGCAGTAAACGGTCAACGACCGTGGGCCTTGGAGTAGGAGCCGACCGCAACTCCGAACCAAGTAAAATCTTGGTGTTCGCGTGTGTTTTACTTTAATTATTTCCGCTGCTAATTCTCTTTTACGAATCCGAACGTTTTACGATATTCACCCCCGCTCTATCGTTTCTCTCGATCCAACAAATTGGTCTCTCAGGCCTTAGTCGCGAACATTCGAGAACACCGAGCAGCCGAGATGAGAGTGAAGGAGCTAGAGGATAAGCTAGCCCACTACGACGTTCCCCCCGGTGACGAGGGCCTGGACCACCTGCGCTCAGAAATAATCATGCTGAGGTTGCAGTTATCAGATTCGGAAGCTCGATTGGAGGAAGAACAACAAGCTATGGCCCAAGCCGCTATGGAAGTAGAGCGACTGTCCAACCGGGTCGGCCATCTAGAGGGTGAAAAGAAGATCCTCTAGGCCCGCAACACCCGAGCCCGCTCCGACTGGGATAAGAAAGCCGCAGAGGCTAAGGGCCTCCAACAGCAACTAAAGGAGTCGGCCACGGCTCACAACCAAACCCAGCTCGCTTTGAAGAATAAAGAGACGGAGCTGGCGGCGCAGCAAGAAGCCTTTCGAGCTCTCGAGGCTCAACTAGTAAGCAAGGATAAACAATTGGCGGCTCGGGTGACTACTATTCAAGGAAAGGACGCTGAACTCGCTCGGCTGAAGAAGGAACTGGAGGACTACAAGTCAGGTGAGCTAGCGTGGATCGAGACGGCCCGCTTGGCCTACATTCAGTCTGACCCTTTCCTTGATCAGGTGATGGCGCGCACCAGTGGCATGATCATGTTCGGTGTGCAGGGCGCAATTCAACAATTAACGGAGGTCGGCCACCTCCCCCCCCCCCCCCCCCCCCCCCGATCTTCCTCCCAACGTCGTGAAGTCCACTCGTATCAGATCAACGATCCCTGACGATGCTTTCCCTCCATTCACCTAGATTAGGTTTAGATCTTTCTTTGTTTTACTACCACTTGGCCTCACGGCCTTAAGATTTTGGTGCCGATACAATTCCGCCTAACTCGGCCTGATTTTGTAATGGCCAAGGACCTTGCTTTAGTTATGTCGACTCTTTGTTTTTCCACTCTTCTGGTTATATTACTTTTCTCGGTTGTTTGCAATGTATAAGCTTTTTTACTAAGTGTTGTTTACTCGACACACCCGACTTGTTCGTCGAATGTTGACGCTTTAAGCCATGTAGCGAATTTTGGCTAAGTGTTAATTGCTCGAGCCACTTGCGTTATTAGCTATTCAGTCTGGTCGACATCCATACTGGATTATTTCATTCGGTCGGATCGGCACCCGGACTCGATTATCTCGCTTAGTCGGGTCGGCACCCAGCCTTGATTATTTCGCTCGGTCGGGTCGGTACCCGGCCTTGATTATTTCACTCGGTCGTGTCGGTACCCTGACTCGGCTATGTTGTTCGGTCGGGTCGGTACCCTGACATGGCTATGTTGCTCGGTTGGGTCGGCACCCTGACTCGGCTATATTGCTCAGTCGGGTCGGCACCCTGACTCGGCTGCGTTGCTCAGTCAGGTCGGCGCCCTGACTCGGCTACGTTGCTCGGTCAGGTCGGCACCCTGACTCGGCTGTGTTGCTCGGTCGGGTCGGCACCCTGACTCGGCTACATTGCTCGGTCGGGTCGGCACCCTGACTCAGCTACGTTGCTCGGTCAGGTCGGCACCCTGACTCGGCTGTGTTGCTCGGTCGGGTCGGCACCCTGACTCGGCTACGTTGCTCGGTCAGGTCGGCACCCTGACTCGGCACTCCCGCTTGTTTCCAACTGGATGACCCTCGTGGCAGACTAAGTTAACTTGTGTGTTCGCATTTGATTGCTTTGTCCTTACTAGGGTGACCAACTACTTAGTTCGTCTGCCTGAACGTGGGAAGCCACGCCCGGTCGGTAGATATTGTGGAAATATGTTGCTTCATACTTCACTTGAGTAAGAGTCTGGACACCGTTCGGCTTACCCAAAATGAGCGTGGAATGCCACGCCCGACTAGGCCCGACCGAACTTGGAACGCCACGCCCGATCGGCGCCGAGCTCGGTGGGTGCGTGGGAGCATGCCCACTTATAACTTGCTTTAGCAAGAGTCTGGACACCGTCCGACTTACCCTGACCGATCGTGGACTGCCACGCCCGACCGGGCCCGACCGAACGTGGAACGCTACGCCCGATCAGCGCCGAGTCCAATGGGTGCGTGGGAGCATGCCCACTTATAACTTACATGAACTGTCCTTTGGATGTTTTGAGCCTTACTTCACATTTTATGAGTACAGTTATAAGGATTACTTCACTCAACTCTCCTCACGGTACAACTTCAAGTGTACTGCACTCCAAGGTCTTGCCAGCTTTTTCCCTTGAACGTCCTGCAGATAGTATGCTCCTGATCCCAATGCCTCCACCACCAAGAAGGGTCCGCTCCACTGAGGTTCTAGCTTGCCAACTTCCCCCATCGGCTTGATCCTCTTCCATACCTTGTCGCCCACTTAAAAACTTTGGGGTATGACTTCTTGGTTATATCGGCGCTGCATCCTTTGTTGGTAGGCGGCCATGCGGACTGCAGCCTTAGCCCGAACTTCCTCTATCAAGTCTAGCTCCGACCGTCTCTTCTCAGCGTTGTCATCCCCGTACAAGCGTCTTCTATCAGACTGACAACCGATCTCCATGGGGACCACAGCTTCACTACCGTACACCAGATGAAAAGGAGTGCAACCCGATCCTTCTTTGGGGGTGGTCCGGAGAGCCCATAGAATGCCGGGCAGCTCATCCACCCAAGACCCGCCTACCTGGTTCAGCTTAGTTCTGAGCCCCTTCAAAATCTCCCTATTAGCTACCTCTGCCTAACCATTACTTTGGGGATATGCCACTGAGGTGAATGCCTGTTTGATCCCAAAGCCTTCACACCATTCTCTGATGATCCGACCCTGGAACTGTCGCCCATTGTCCGACACCAACTTGTGCAGTATGCCATATCGACAGAGAATATTTTGCCATAGGAATTTCTTTACTGCTTGTTCGGTAATCCGAGTCAGAGCCTCTGCCTCAATCCACTTGGAAAAATAATCAACCGCCACCAGCAGGAACTTCTTCTGAGCAGCTGCCTGGGGAAATGGTCCCACTATATCCATACCCCACTGATCGAAGGGGCAAGACACAGTGGCAGTTCTCATCATCTCGATTGGTCGATGGGATAAATTCTGATGCTTCTGACAAAAAAGACAAGAGAGAGAGAGAGAGAGAGCTTCTCGACGTCCTTCTGGAGTGTAGGCCAAAAGTAACCAGCAAGTAAGACCTTCTTGGCCATAGACCGACCTCCTGAGTGATTTCCACAGGACCCCAAATGCACCTCTCTTAACACATAGTTAGCATCTTCCTCCCCAAGGCATCTGAGTAGCGGCCGAGAAAAGGCTCGCATGTATAGTGCATCTCCTATCAGAGTGAACCGGGCCGCTCTTATTTTCAATATCCTTGTCTGCTCAGGACTACCCGGGAGGGTTCCCTCTCATAGGTAGGCTATGAATGGAGCCCTCCAGTCCCCTTGTACTTCTATCTCTGCTTCCCTCTCGATCTGGGCCACCAACATGACTTGAGGTGAAGGCCGGGTGAAGACCCATGGATGAACAACACTGGCCAGCCAAGCCAACTCGTCCGCTTTGAAATTAACTCCCCGGGGGATGTGCAAGACCTGAACTCCTTGAAACTCTGCCTGCAACTGCTTGTAGTTTCTCATCATTTACTTCGAATTGCCCAGACACTTGCCGAGTCACCAACTGGGAGTCCGAATGTAATATGACCGGGTGGCCCCTACAGGCTTGGTCGCTTGCAGACCGGCCAAGAGGGCTTCATACTCTGCTTGATTATTAGTAGCCCAATATTCTAGCCGCACGGCCAGCTGAAGCTGGTCTCCTGTTAGTGATATGAGAGAAGTGTCCTAAGGCAATCGCCTTATGATTGTAAACATTTATTTTAATAAATGATAATTCACTATTTGAGTATACATGTTTGTGTATTTGATTGGGATCTTAAACTCATCTACTGAATGTCCGCAATATAATTCACAGCATAAGAGAATTTGTGATGGGATCACAACTAGTGATTATCTCTACATGTGCAATTGTGAAGTATTGAAAGTATCCCTAGTCGATGAATTGATAAAAACGGACACTATCAATTCTGTTGAGACTAACATGGGTTATTCTCTAATCAGCTGATTCTCACTGGCTAGTGACATTGGGATGTCCGGAGATAAACATGGATGCTAGTTAAGGGAACTAGTTCATTGGAGTGACTAGCTGTAAAACTTCATATGGTAATCTATAAAGATATGTCACTGAAGTTATTACTGCAGCTTAAGTGCGATGTTCCTTTGACTTGCAGTGTTCAAGTCATCTTGGTCATGGAGACTTATACTTTAACATCTTAAGCAAGCATCTCCAAGGAGGTGTGGACCCAGGATGATTGGGTTTAAGCCGAAGTGCCCGAAGATGTTTGAACAGCCTACAAAGGATTCACCACTCCTTGCAAGGAGATGTATACCCAGGCCTATCGTCGGATTGTTACTCAAAGCCTCTGGCCAGAGCATATCATGTTCAGAGTGCGAGTCTCTTAAATACATGAGAGTAATTAGAAATCCAAAGGACGAGAAAGACATTACTTGGGCTAGGTGTGACGTAGTCAGCCTAGTGGGGACTGACACAAATAGACCATGTCCTGAATAAGTGGGTATAAGATAGTGAAGGGAATGAGGCACGATTCATTAGAGTTGCTGAAGGGTTTCGGAATTACTTCTAAGGTCAAACCGTTGATCTTTCGATTAATTAGGGGTCATGATGTACTACTAGGTGCCACTCATGATCGTTCTATAATTGGTTAATTATAGACGGCCAACATAAATCGAAAGCCTATTTAGTCACACGCACTACGAGTAATCCGAGGGATTTAAAACGAGTTGAAAATTGGATTTTCCAATCAAGAGAAATAAGTCGAATCTGAGTTAATCAGAGGCGCAACGGAAACTTAAAATGGCTAAGTCTTTTGAAGGCTTATTGGGCGAATTAAATGAGTTTAATTCGCGATCGGTTCGGCTCGGTTTGGCCGGCCAAAGAGGGTGTTAACCCCCTTTGGTTTGGCCGGCCATTAAAAGGGGATAAAACCGATTTATTTGGTTTAATTAATAAAATAAATCTAGTGCGATTTGTTTTATAAATTATGGATAAATAAATTTGTGTAAAGAAATTTATATAAATAAATTTATAGAAATTTATTCTTTTATGGAAAATAAAATGATCCATGAAATGGTTTATTTTAATTTTATAAAATCAATTATGAATTTATTTTTCCATAATAAGAAAGTTTATAAATTTCTTATAAAATTTATTCCATAATAAAAGGAGAAGAAGTATTTGTTTTATTATAAAGTTAGTTATAATAAAACTTGGTTTAAACGGAATAATTCATAAGAGAATTTATAGGATAAATTTGTTATGAAAATTCCGTTAAGAGGGAGACTTGGCAAGGAAGATGCTACTATATAAAGGAACCAAAGGCAAGCCCTTAATTCCAATTGAGTAATCAAGAGATTAGTAGCTTCCTCTCTCTCTCTCTTATTCTCTTCTCCCTCTCTTCCCCTTAGGGTCGGCGCCCTCCTTGAGAGCTAGGGCCGGCGCCCTCCTTGAGAGCTAGGGCCGGCGCACCTCACACTTGCCGTGAGCCATCAACATGAAGGAGAAGCCAACAAAGAAGAAGAAGAAGCGGATCACATCTCTTTCCTTCCCGGAATTTAGATTCCGATTCTTGGTGGTTAGTTTCCTATTTTCTCTCTTGTTCTTCTAGTTGTGCCTTTAGAGAATCTAGTAGTTCTCGTCGGCACAAAACTCGTGACTTTGCGAAGTCATCCCGAAGAGAACTCGGCATGGACGCGAATAGAGGCGAAGCTTCCAAGGGACGCTACGGTTGGATCTCGTCCCTTTTCTTCGAGTTACGCGAGGTACAAAGTAAATTAGTTTACTTTTCCGCAAAGTTTTATTTTATGATCAGGTCCACACACCATAAGGTTGCATGCTAGATACGTGGTTAGAATAATTTGAGAAATTATTTTATGCTAATTCTTCCGCTGCACGTAAAAAATTTAAAATTTTACGAACCCGTATCCTTGTCAACATGCACCCGGTCCCAACAGTTGTATCAGAGCCGGTTAGTGTTCGACATAATCAAATAATTATTTTGCGGAAAACTTTGTCATGATCTCAATTTTGGAAAAAATTTTCAATTATGGAAACTTTCAAATTATAATAAATTTTAGATTTAGGAATTTCTAATTTTAAAATCCTCATGAAATTTCGCAAACTTTTGAAATTTTCTAGTTTCTGAAATTTTATAATAATTGTGAAAACTTCCCATCTTTGGAAACTTTCCAATTTTGAAAATTTTTTTATTTTAGAAATTTTCCAATTTTGGAAATATGTAAGTTTTCTTTGTACCAGAAACTTACAATTATTCTGAAAACCTATTATGAAATCTCGCAATTTTGGCCACTTTCTTTCAAGAAAGTCTAGACAAATTTATTGACAATTAAATTTGAATTGGGTTTTAAATTGACAACAAAATTCTTTATTTTGGATTGAGCCTCGGGGAGCCGTCCAATTTAATGTTAGTTGTTGTAATTTAATTTCCCAATTTTAAATGAAATTGTCATGTTTAATTTGGTTGCGCTTTCGAAGCGGACCAAATTGGATTTACGACAAATTACTTTTCTTTGGGTATCTGAGCCTCGGGGAGCCACCCTTAGAAAAAAATTTGTTGTAATTAATTAAATTCATGAATAAAATATGATTTAAGAGGTGATGCTCTTACATATTATTGTCTCCAAAATTAATTAGGAAAATGGTTTCCTATAGAGTTTTCTTAAATGAGATTTTCATGAAAATAATATATAGTTGAATTAAGGGATTTGTCTCTTAATTTAACAAGATTTGATTTAGAGAAATCAAAGTCGTAAACATATTATTTCCGAAATTGATTATGACAATTTAGGAAATTGTTTCCCAAAACAATTCCTTAAATAAAGTATGAAATTAGAATTAGGAAATCCGATTCCTAATTCAAATAATGAGACTTGATAAATTAAGTCACATACATACTTTATTAAGGAAATCGTTAGTCATGACATAATTCTATGTCATGAATGTGCTTAGAAAAGAAAGGATGAGACCCAAAACCCCTTACAAAATATTAAGGCCAACACCTTCCATTAATATGGTTAGAATCGGAGTTTTGTTTCTCGTTTGGGTTGATGGACACATCCATGCCCGGCTTGAACCTCAACATGTTCAAACCTTGGAATTAGTTTATGAATAATATAGTAGGAGTCAGAAGTCAATCCTTAGTTTTGGTTGTTGGACACATCCAAGCCTGACTAAACGATTGAATGAGCTTCAACCATATTAAAACTATTTCTTGATTAATGGGTCATCCTTAAGCTTGGAACATCGATTTGTTGTGCCACAGCCAAGGTCGATGTAAAGAGAGGTGCAATTGGGTGCTATGTATAATGTTGCATACTTGTTAATGAGTTAACAACCCAATGATTTATGCAAACATTCAATTAGTTGATAGCATAAAGTGATAGTTACATATATGTGATGTGTAATCGGTATAATTACCTACCTTCATAGCTAAGAATGACTTGATGGCCACAGCCATGGTGGTTCTTATCTATGGTTGGATATCAACCTATTTGGAGATGTTCCTACGATCTCCCGAATTGATAAAAAGGGTTATTCAATTTGAAAAATAAATAGGATTTTATTTATATATGTTGGTACATTCTTTAATCATGCTTCTCACATAAGCTCAATTTGTATTTCTAGGTTAATCACTCGATCATGTCTTCTCTGAATTTGTGTTCCATCTTGGACACCAATAAACTGACCGGGCCTAACTTCATGGACTGGCTTCGAAACCTGAGGATTGTCCTCAAGGCAGAGAAGCTTGCTTATGTCCTTGAAGATCAACTTCCTAACCATCCTCCAGAGGGTGCAACTCCAGACCAGTTAATGGCCTATCAGAAACATGTGATCGATTCTGAACTTGCGAGTTGCATCATGCTAGCCTCTATGATACCTTAGCTGCAAAAGCAGCATGAGCATATAGATGCTTATACCATCATCTTCCATCTTCATGAGTTGTTTGAAGAGCAGGCGAGATCCGAAAGGTTCGAAGTCTCCAGACTCCTCTTCACCACTAAGATGCAGGAAGGCACTTCTGCCTCGCAGTTTGTGTTAAAGATGTTGGGGTACATTGAGCGACTGAACACACTCGGTTTTGCAATGGATCATGAACTAAGTATTGACTTAATTCTGAGTTGTTTGCCCAAAAGTTATTCACAATTTGTGATGAACTATCGGATGAACAAACTAGAGACTACCATTCCTGAGTTGCTCAACCTGCTGAAGACTGTGGAGCCTTCTGTAAAGACGGATCAAAAGGCGGTTCTGTTAGTTGGTTCCTCGAAGAAAGGTTCTAAGAGGAAGGCAAAAGAACAGAATAAAGGAAAGAAGAAAAAGGCCAATAAGACTGAAAAGAAACCAAAAGGAACTTGCCATCATTGTGGCAAGGAGGGTCACTGGCGAAGAAACTGCAAGGTTTATCTTGAGTCCTTGAAGAATAAGGCATCCGATGCCCCATCCTCTTCAGGTATCTTTGTTATTGAATGTCACTCTATTTCCTCAAATACCTGGGTACTTGATACTGGGTGTAGCTCACATATATGTAATGACATACAGGGGCTAAGGAATAGAAGAAGACTCGTCAGGGGAGAAGCGGATTTGCGAGTTGGAAATGGAGCAAAGATTGCTGCTGTTGCCATCGGAACATATTTGCTAAAGCTCTCGACTGGACGTGTCTTAGAATTGGATAATTGTTATTTTGTTCCTTCGTTAATAAAGAACATTGTATCTATTTCATGTTTGAATGAAAAGGGTTATCATTTAACTTTTAGTAACAATTGTTGTTACATAACTTTAAATGGCGTTCTTTATGGGAATGGAATTTTGTGCAATGGTATCTACACGTTAGATTTATCCAGTGACGTTTTCAATATCGAAGTTAGCAACAAACGTGCTCGAATAGATAATCGAATAGACTTCTACACTTGGCATTGTCGTCTTGGCCATGTAAGTAAGAAACGCATGACCAAATTACACCGATGTGGAATTTTGGAATCATTTGAACCCGATTTATTTGATACATGCGAATCATGCTTAAAAGGCAAGATGACCAAATTACCCTTTTCCGGAAAAGGTAATCCAGTGGGAGAATTGCTTGGTCTAATACATACTGATGTATGTGGACCAATATCAACTCTTGTACAAGGAGGCTATAGCTACTTCATCACCTTTATCGATGATCACTCACGATTCGGGTATGTGTTCTTGATGAAACACAAATCTGAAGCCTTTTAGAAATTCAAAGAGTTCAGAAATGAAGTAGAGAAACAGCTTGGCAAAAGTATTAAAATACTTCGATCCGATCGGGGTGGTGAATACTTAGGTCAAGAGTTTCAAGATTATCTTAGGGACAATGGGATATTATCCCAATGGACTCCGCCGTATACACCACAGCATAATGGTGTATCTGAGAGGCGCAACCGAACCTTGATGGACATGGTTAGGTCGATGATGAATCATACAACTCTTCCAAAATCCTTTTGGGGCTATGCACTTAAGACAGCTGTTTACTTGCTAAACAGAGTCCCGACCAAGGTAGTCTCTACTACTCCATATGAGACATGGAATAGTAAGAAACCCCACTTAACTCACCTTAAGATATGGGGTTGTCCTGCTTATGTGAAGCAGATTGTATCAGACAAATTGGATGCTAAGTCTGATAAATGTCTATTTATTGGATACCCTAAGGAAACGAAGGGTTACCAATTCTATCATCCCTTGGAACAAAAGGTGTTTGTTTCAAGGCATGCTGTATTTCTGGAAAAAGAATTTCTTTTACAAGAAAACAGTGGGAGTGACATTGAACTTGATGAAGTTCAAGAAACTCCAATAGACATTACAGAGACACCTAGTCTAGACCCACAACCAATAACTCATAATGATGAGCTATCAGTTGAACCTAAAACTACACCACCTCTTCGTAGATCTGATAGGACACGCAATATTCCAGAGAGATACGGATTTCTCGTAAGTGAATCGAACGACGTGTTACTTATAAGCGATGACGAACCTATCAGTTATGAAGATGTTCTGAAAAGTTCATAAAGGGACAAATGGCTTGAGGCCATGAAGTCGGAAATGGATTCCATGTACGAAAACCAAGTATGGGACTTGGTTAACCCACCTGAAGGGATTAAGCCCATAGGGTGCAAGTGGGTTTTCAAGAAGAAAACCGACATGGAAGGTAATGTAGTTACCTTTAAGGCTAGATTAGTGGCAAAAGGATATCGTTAGAAACAAGGAATTGATTATGACGAAACCTATTCGCCAGTAGCTATGCTTAAATCCATTCGGATGCTCCTAGCCATAGCAGCTCATTATGATTATGAGATATGGCAAATGGATGTGAAAACAGCTTTCCTTAATGGAAACTTGCTTGAGGATGTATACATGATACAACCTGAAGGTTTCACATCAGTTGATAAAACCAAAGTATGCAAGCTTCGACGATCCATATATGGACTGAAGCAAGCATCAAGGAGCTGGAACATCCGTTTTGATGAGACAATCAAAGAGTTTGATTTCTCACAAAATCCTGACGAACCTTGTGTGTACAAGAAGGTTAGTGGGAGTGCAGTCATATTCCTAGTATTATATGTCGATGACATATTACTTATAGGAAATGATATATCTGTCTTACAGACAGTTAAAATTTGGTTGTCCAAAACTTTCTCCATGAAAGACCTGGGAGAAGCAACCTATATCCTTGGGATTAGAATCTATAGAGATAGATCAAAACGGTTGCTTGGTCTTTCGCAGTCTACATATATAGACCGAGTGCTAAAGAGGTTTAGCATGTCGGAATCCAAGAAAGGTTACCTTCCCATCAGGCATGGGATCAACCTTTCAAAAGTCTATGTGTCCGCGCACAGAAGACGAGAGGATTTTCATGAATAAGATTCCTTATGCATCCGCGATAGGATCTATAATGTATGCTATGTTATGTACAAGGCCCGATGTATCGTATGCTTTGAGCGTCACAAGCAGATACCAGTCGGATCCAGGAATGGATCATTGGGCGGCTGTTAAAACAATCCTTAAGTACTTAAGAAGAACTAAGGATGTGTTCCTAATATATGGAGAAGGAGATATGTAATACGTGGGTATAACAGATGCCAGTTTCCAGACAGATAAGGATGACTCCAAATCTCAGTCTGGATATGTATTTACTTTGAATGGAGGCGCAATAAGTTGGAAAAGTTCCAAACAAAGACACCGTAGCGGATTCTACCACGGAAGCGGAATATATCGCAGCTTCAGAAGCAGCAAAGGAAGCAGTCTGGATCAAGAAGTTCGTCTCTGAACTTGGCGTGGTTCCAACCATTGATGAAGCAGTGCCGGTTTACTGCGACAACAATGGAGCTATTGCACAAGCAAAGGAACCAAGATCTCATCAGCGATCCAAACACGTGCTTCGCCGCTATCATCTCATCAGAGAGATTATAAGTAGGAATGATATAAAAATTGAGAAAATTCCCACTGAAAGGAATTTAGCGGATCCTTTAACTAAGGCCTTACCTCAAAACAAGTTTGAGGGTCATGTTAGAGCCTGTGGTATTGGATACCGTAGCGATTGGCATTAGGCCAAGTGGGAGTTTGTTAGTGATATGAGAGAAGTGTCCTAAGGCAATCGCCTTATGATTGTAAACATTTATTTTAATAAATGATAATTCACTATTTGAGTATACATGCTTGTGTATTGATTGGGATCTTAAACTCATCTATTGAATGTCCGCAATATAATTCACAGCATAAGAGAATTTGTGATGGATCACAACTAGTGATTATCTCTAAATGTGCAATTGTGAAGTATTGAAAGTATCCCTAGTCGATGAATTGATAAAAACGGACACTATCAATTCTGTTGAGACTAACATGGGTTATTCTCTAATCAGCTGATTCTCACTGGCTGGTGACATTGGGATGTCCGGAGATAAACATGGATGCTAGTTAAGGGAACTAGTTCATTGGAGTGACTAGCTGTAAAACTTCATATGGTAATCTATAAAGATATGTCACTGAAGTTATTACTGCAGCTTAAGTGCGATGTTCCTTTGACTTGCGGTGTTCAAGTCATCTTGGTCATGGAGACTTATACTTTAACATCTTAAGCAAGCATCTCCAAGGAGGTGTGGACCCAGGATGATTGGGTTTAAGCCGAAGTGCCCGAAGATGTTTGAACAGCCTACAAAGGATTCACCACTCCTTGCGAGGAGATGTATACCCAGGCCTATCGTCGGATTGTTACTCAAAGCCTCTGGCCAGAGCATATCATGTTTAGAGTGCGAGTCTCTTAAATACATGAGAGTAATTAGAAATCCAAAGGACGAGAAAGACATTACTTGGGCTAGGTGTGACGTAGTCAGCCTAGTGGGGACTGACACAAATAGACCATGTCCTGAACTAAGTGGATATAAGATAGTGAAGGGAATGAGGCACGATTCATTAGAGTTGCTGAAGGGTTTCGGAATTACTTCTGAGGTCAAACCGTTGATCTTTCGATTAATTGGGGGTCATGATGTACTACTAGGTGCCACTCATGATCGTTCTATAATTAGTTAATTATAGACGGCCAACATAAATCGAAAGCCTATTTAGTCACACGCACTACGAGTAATCCGAGGGATTTAGAACAAGTTGAAAATTGGATTTTCCAATCAAGAGAAATAAGTCGAATCTGAGTTAATCAGAGGCGCAACGGAAACTTAAAATGGCTAAGTCTTTTGAAGGCTTATTGGGCGAATTAAATGAGTTTAATTCGCGATCGGTTCGGCTCGGTTTGGCCGGCCAAAGAGGGTGTTAACCCCCTTTGGTTTGGCCGGCCATTAAAAGGGGATAAAACCGATTTATTTGGTTTAATTAATAAATAAATCTAGCGCGATTTGTTTTATAAATTATGGATAAATAAATTTGTATAAAGAAATTTAATATAAATAAATTTAT
>JAGFNQ010004231.1:95800-211215 GCA_024364735.1 Boesenbergia rotunda
CACCTAGTCTAGACCCACAACCAATAACTCATAATGATGAGCTATCAGTTGAACCTAAAACTACAACCACCTCTTCGTAGATCTGATAGGACACGCAATATTCCAGAGAGATACGGATTTCTCGTAAGTGAATCGAACGACGTGTTACTTATAAGCGATGACGAACCTATCAGTTATGAAGATGTTCTGAAAAGTTCATAAAGGGACAAATGGCTTGAGGCCATGAAGTCGGAAATGGATTCCATGTACGAAAACCAGTATGGGACTTGGTTAACCCACCTGAAGGGATTAAGCCCATAGGGTGCAAGTGGGTTTTCAAGAAGAAAACCGACATGGAAGGTAATGTAGTTACCTTTAAGGCTAGATTAGTGGCAAAAGGATATCGTTAGAAACAAGGAATTGATTATGACGAAACCTATTCGCCAGTAGCTATGCTTAAATCCATTCGGATGCTCCTAGCCATAGCAGCTCATTATGATTATGAGATATGGCAAATGGATGTGAAAAACAGCTTTCCTTAATGGAAACTTGCTTGAGGATGTATACATGATACAACCTGAAGGTTTCACATCAGTTGATAAAACCAAAGTATGCAAGCTTCGACGATCCATATATGGACTGAAGCAAGCATCAGGAGCTGGAACATCCGTTTTGATGAGACAATCAAAGAGTTTGATTTCTCACAAAATCCTGACGAACCTTGTGTGTACAAGAAGGTTAGTGGGAGTGCAGTCATATTCCTAGTATTATATGTCGATGACATATTACTTATAGGAAATGATATATCTGTCTTACAGACAGTTAAAATTTGGTTGTCCAAAACTTTCTCCATGAAAGACCTGGGAGAAGCAACCTATATCCTTGGGATTAGAATCTATAGAGATAGATCAAAACGGTTGCTTGGTCTTTCGCAGTCTACATATATAGACCGAGTGCTAAAGAGGTTTAGCATGTCGGAATCCAAGAAAGGTTACCTTCCCATCAGGCATGGGATCAACCTTTCAAAGTCTATGTGTCCGCGCACAGAAGACGAGAGGATTTTCATGAATAAGATTCCTTATGCATCCGCGATAGGATCTATAATGTATGCTATGTTATGTACAAGGCCCGATGTATCGTATGCTTTGAGCGTCACAAGCAGATACCAGTCGGATCCAGGAATGGATCATTGGGCGGCTGTTAAAACAATCCTTAAGTACTTAAGAAGAACTAAGGATGTGTTCCTAATATATGGAGAAGGAGATATGGTAATACGTGGGTATACAGATGCCAGTTTCCAGACAGATAAGGATGACTCCAAATCTCAGTCTGGATATGTATTTACTTTGAATGGAGGCGCAATAAGTTGGAAAAGTTCCAAACAAGACACCGTAGCGGATTCTACCACGGAAGCGGAATATATCGCAGCTTCAGAAGCAGCAAAGGAAGCAGTCTGGATCAAGAAGTTCGTCTCTGAACTTGGCGTGGTTCCAACCATTGATGAAGCAGTGCCGGTTTACTGCGACAACAATGGAGCTATTGCACAAGCAAAGGAACCAAGATCTCATCAGCGATCCAAACACGTGCTTCGCCGCTATCATCTCATCAGAGAGATTATAAGTAGGAATGATATAAAAATTGAGAAAATTCCCACTGAAAGGAATTTAGCGGATCCTTTAACTAAGGCCTTACCTCAAAACAAGTTTGAGGGTCATGTTAGAGCCTGTGGTATTGGATACCGTAGCGATTGGCATTAGGCCAAGTGGGAGTTTGTTAGTGATATGAGAGAAGTGTCCTAAGGCAATCGCCTTATGATTGTAAACATTTATTTTAATAAATGATAATTCACTATTTGAGTATACATGCTTGTGTATTTGATTGGGATCTTAAACTCATCTATTGAATGTCCGCAATATAATTCACAGCATAAGAGAATTTGTGATGGGATCACAACTAGTGATTATCTCTACATGTGCAATTGTGAAGTATTGAAAGTATCCCTAGTCGATGAATTGATAAAAACGGACACTATCAATTCTGTTGAGACTAACATGGGTTATTCTCTAATCAGCTGATTCTCACTGGCTGGTGACATTGGGATGTCCGGAGATAAACATGGATGCTAGTTAAGGGAACTAGTTCATTGGAGTGACTAGCTGTAAAACTTCATATGGTAATCTATAAAGATATGTCACTGAAGTTATTACTGCAGCTTAAGTGCGATGTTCCTTTGACTTGCGGTGTTCAAGTCATCTTGGTCATGGAGACTTATACTTTAACATCTTAAGCAAGCATCTCCAAGGAGGTGTGAACCCAGGATGATTGGGTTTAAGCCGAAGTGCCCGAAGATGTTTGAACAGCCTACAAAGGATTCACCACTCCTTGCAGGAGATGTATACCCAGGCCTATCGTCGGATTGTTACTCAAAGCCTCTGGCCAGAGCATCTCATGTTTAGAGTGCGAGTCTCTTAAATACATGAGAGTAATTAGAAATCCAAAGGACGAGAAAGACATTACTTGGGCTAGGTGTGACGTAGTCAGCCTAGTGGGGACTGACACAAATAGACCATGTCCTGAACTAAGTGGATATAAGATAGTGAAGGGAATGAGGCACGATTCATTAGAGTTGCTGAAGGGTTTCGGAATTACTTCTGAGGTCAAACCGTTGATCTTTCGATTAATTGGGGGTCATGATGTACTACTAGGTGCCACTCATGATCGTTCTATAATTAGTTAATTATAGACGGCCAACATAAATCGAAAGCCTATTTAGTCACACGCACTACGAGTAATCCGAGGGATTTAGAACAAGTTGAAAATTGGATTTTCCAATCAAGAGAAATAAGTCGAATCTGAGTTAATCAGAGGCGCAACGGAAACTTAAAATGGCTAAGTCTTTTGAAGGCTTATTGGGCGAATTAAATGAGTTTAATTCGCGATCGGTTCGGCTCGGTTTGGCCGGCCAAAGAGGGTGTTAACCCCCTTTGGTTTGGCCGGCCATTAAAAGGGGATAAAACCGATTTATTTGGTTTAATTAATAAAATAAATCTAGCGCGATTTGTTTTATAAATTATGGATAAATAAATTTGTGTAAAGAAATTTATATAAATAAATTTATAGAAATTTATTCTTTTATGGAAAATAAAATGATCCATGAAATGGTTTATTTTAATTTTATAAAATCAATTATGAATTTATTTTTCCATAATAAGAAAGTTTATAAATTTCTTATAAAATTTATTCCATAATAAAAGGAGAAGAAGTATTTGTTTTATTATAAAGTTAGTTATAATAAAACTTGGTTTAAACGGAATAATTCATAAGAGAATTTATAGGATAAATTTGTTATGAAAATTCCGTTAAGAGGGAGACTTGGCAAGGAAGATGCTACTATATAAAGGAACCAAAGGCAAGCCCTTAATTCCAATTGAGTAATCAAGAGATTAGTAGCTTCCTCTCTCTCTCTCTTATTCTCTTCTCCCTCTCTTCCCCTTAGGGTCGGCGCCCTCCTTGAGAGCTAGGGCCGGCGCACCTCACACTTGCCGTGAGCCATCAACACGAAGGAGAAGCCAACCAAGAAGAAGAAGAAGCGGATCACATCTCCTTCCTTCCCGGAATTTAGATTCCGATTCTTGGTGGTTAGTTTCCTATTTTCTCTCTTGATCTTCTAGTTGTGCCTTTAGAGAATCTAGTAGTTCTCGTCGGCACAAAACTCGTGACTTTGCGAAGTCATCCCGAAGAGAACTCGGCGTGGACGCGAATAGAGGCGAAGCTTCCACGGGACGCTACGGTTTGATCTCGTCCCTTTTCTTCGAGTTACGCGAGGTACAAAGTAAATTAGTTTACTTTTTCGCAATGTTTTATTTTATGATCATGTCCACACACCATAAGGTTGCATGCTAGATACTTGGTTAGAATAATTTGAGAAATTATTTTATGCTAATTCTTCCGCTGCACGTAAAAAATTTAAAATTTTACGAACCCGTATCCTTGTCAACATGCACCCGGTCCCAACATCTCCCTTAGGAGACACTAACAAGACTCCGATGCCACTCCCCGCCCAAGTAGCCGAACCATCTACATATACCTTCCAGGTCTCTTCTTCCCTTTCAATGTGAAGTTCACTGAGAAAGTCAGTCAACGCCTGCGTTTTGATTGTCGCCTGGGCTGATATTGAATATCATACTCACTCAGTTCTGTTGTCCACTTAACCATCCGGCCAGAGACTTCGGGATTAATCAGCACCTTCCCGAGCGTGCTGTTAGTCAGCACTCGAATGGGGTGAGCCAAAAAATAGGGGCGCAAGCGCTAAGCCATCAATATGAGTACATAAGCCAATTTCTCAAGTGTAGTATACCTACACTCGGGTTCCTTGAGTAAATGCCCGAAGAAGTAGACTGGCTGTTGCTCAGTCTCCTTTTGGGTTACAAGTACAGCACTCGCAGCTCTCTCAGTAGCTGACAGATAGACATACAAGGGCTCTCCCTCTTCAGGCTTAGCCAATACTGGCAGGCTGACCAAGTAAGTCTTCAGTTCTTCAAAAGCTTGGTCACACTCGGAATCCCACTGGAACTTGGTGGCCTTACACAAGATTTTGAAGAAGGGCAGACTCCTCTTAGTCGACCGAGAGATGAACCGGGAGAGGGCAGTGATTCTTCCCGTCAAGCGCTGGACTTCTTTTAAGTTCCTAGGTGGAGGCATGTCTAGCAGAGCTTTTACTTTGCCCGGATTAGCTTCTATCCCTCGTTCAGTCAGGATGTAGCCGAGGAATATCCCACTCTTAGCTCCAAATAAGCATTTAGCTGGATTGAGTTTCAGGCCATACCTTTTGAGAGGATTGCAAATCTCTCTGACGTCCGCTATCAGATCGGCAGTCTGTAGGGATTTGATAAGAATATCATCCACATACACTTCCACATTCCTCCCGAGCTATTCTTTAAACACCTTGTTCATCAGCCGTTGGTATGTTGCCCCCACATTCTTGAGCCCGAAGGGCATGACTGTGTAACAGTAGGTGCCCGCAGCTGTGACAAAACTGACCTTTTCTTGATCACCCGGGGATAGTGGCACCTGATGGTACCCTTGGTAAGCATCTAGCATACAAATGAGCTCACTCCCCGCGGTGGAATCTACCATTTGATCAATTCGGGGGAGTGGATAACAGTCTTTGGGGCAAGCCTTATTGAGGTCTCTGAAATCTATGCAAACTCGCCACTTACCTCCTGGCTTAGAGACCAGCACTACATTGGCCAGCCAAGCGGGGAATTGTACTTCTCTGATATGCCCCGCCTCCAGCAGCCTTTCCACTTCTGCCTGGATGATTTTGTTCTAATTAGGGCTAAAATCTCTTTTCCTTTGCTTCACTGGTCGGGCATTCGGATAAACATGCAGTTTGTGCTCCATGAGCTCGGGTCTGACCCCTTTCAGGTCTCGTTGGGACCAAGCGAAGATGTCTTGATTTTCGGTCAGACACTCTACTAACTATTGCTTGAGGTCGGGTTGCAATCCAAGGGCTATTCTCACCTGCTTTCTCCTCGGTCGGGTAGGAGCTGGCCCTCTTCCTTTCCTTCTATCAGCTCAGCCCAGGGAGAAGGCTGCACCATATTACAACTGGCGGGAGGAGCTCGGAAGGTCTTCCTCACCTCCACTCGGACGTCATCAACATAGCACCGACGGGCTACCCTCTGATCCCCTCTGGCTTCACCGACCTGGTCTCCTACTGAAAATTTGACCTTCAGATAGAAGGTAGACGCCACTGCTCGAAATTCATTAAGTGTTGATCTGCCCAGGATAGCATTATAAGCTGAAGGTGCATCCACGACTAGGAAGGTTGACCACCTGGTCCTCCTCAAAGGCGCTTCCCCAAGTGAGATGACCAACTTGATCTGACCAAGGGGTTGGACATCATTCCCCGTGAATCCGAATAAGGGTGTGGCCACGGCCTGCAACTCAGTGGTCTCAATTTGTAATTGCTCGAATGCTTTAAGGTACAAAATGTTGACTGAACTGCCTGTGTCTACAATGGTCCTGTGGACCTGGTAATTAGCTATGACTGCAGTGATAACCAATGCGTCATCGTGGGGTACTTCTACTCCTTGTAGGTCGGAAGGGCCAAAACTAATCTGTGGCCCCTGAGCTTGGGCTGAACTGCTGCCCACCTGATATATATCCAAACGTCTAACCTGGGACTTTCAAGCCCGGTTAGAGTCTCCATGAGTGGGGCCACCAGAAATCACATTGATGGACCCATGCACGGTATTTTGCTGATTAGCCTTCTCTTCACTTGCGTTCCCTTGCCCGGGAGAGTCGGGGGTCAGGAACAACTGTCTGGCTGCCGGGGCAGTTGGTCGGGCATTGGGCTCTGGCTGGTTCGGCGGTGCTCTTCCTCGGCCGCGACCACCCCCTGGATGGGCTCCTCTCGGGCTTCCTCGGCCGGTACGGCCTCGACCCCGGTCGTCCTGCCAGCAATCCTGGAGGTCGTGGGTGTGACTGTTGTGGAAAGAACAATAGGGTTGTCATCTAGCAGGGAGGTATCCCTGAGCCACCTGCTGGACTATACCTCGCTCGGCTCCTTGCCTGTGTCCCATAGCTCGAGGACTTCTGAGAGGTACTCCAGGAGGCATAATTCTCTGATGATGCCGAGGAGTCTCGTGTGTAGGTCTGGCTTCTAGCCGTCTAGCAGCTTGCGCTTCTTCCACATCCACATACTTGGTGGCTTTGCCCAAGAGGCTTTCAAAGTCCTTGGGAGGTTTTCGGATCAATGACCTGAAGAATTCGCCCTCCTGCATACCTTGGGCAAAGGCACTGATCAACACCTCGGACGTGGTGGTAGGTACGTCCAACGCGACCTGATTGAATCTTTTGATGTAGGCCTTCAAGGTCTCCTTGGAGCCCTGCTTCAGGGTGAAAAGGTTTAAGCTGGTCTTATGATGTCTCTTGCTACTTGCGAAGTGCTGGATGAACAATCTTTTGAAGTCAGCAAAGTTCCTTACAGATCCCTCTGGGAGTCTGTCAAACTACCGTTGGGTCGGCCCCGCCAAAGTGGTCAAGAAGGCTCGGCACTTGATACCATCTAAATATTGATGCAGCAACGAGGCATTTTCAAATTTCATTAGATGCTCTTCTGGGTCGGTAGCCCCTCCGTACTCGGGAATGGATAGGAGTCGGAAATGCTTGGGTACTGGCTCTTGTAAGACTTGGTGGGAAAAGGAGAACCCGGTACGCTCAACCGGATCCTGACTGAGGGGAGCTTTCCCTTTGTTGGCTCTAGCTTGACTAGAAGAAGCTTCATGAGGATCCGACTACCCTTCCCCCTCCGCCAGGCCAAACAATGCTCGGTGAAAATGAGGGTTTTCTCCATGGCGAACTCCTCCTTCAGTGCCCACTCGGGTTGCGGGCTCAGTTGGACCCTCCTGAGGTGGGGGGGGGGGCAGCCATTCTCTGCTCTGCTGCCAACTTCTGAGCTTTGGCAGTTATCAGCAACTCAAGGTCTTCTTGAGAAAGTGTCACGGTCACCCGATTAGAGTCACTCATCTTCGTCTTTCGATCAGGCAGATTCCCACAGACGGCACCAAATTTGATCCTGTCGACAAGCAAAGACCGGTTCTCACTCGGGTGACTCGATCTGACCAAGACGACCCGGTCTGCTGTAACTCGGGGGGTCGAACTCGGGCTCAAGGAGGGATCAGGCTTAAGTCACTCGGCTCGGACCAATATGGGGCTTACAAGATGGTGGTCATGGTTGCAAATGGCAGCAATCCCCTCTTTAGAGCCCCAAGGGGGGTTTATATAGGGGAGGGTAAGCTCTCTGTTGTGTCAGAGATGTCATGTCTTATTTAAGGAATGGTCAGTTGGCAGACTGGGCTTGTAGCAGCTTTATTGATCCTGTGAGACTGCCAGAGCCACCTGACACCCTGTCTAAACTGTCACTTCTGAAGCTCATTAACACCCGTCGGCCCTGTCAGGCGGCTCTGTCAGGTGATGATTGTGTCAGAGGTTTACTACACCATTACTACAAAGGTGGGTTTACAGCTGTTCGGTCGTCCTGCCTTAACTCGTAGTTTGAGTCGATCGGATAAGTCTGAATTCGAGGTCTCCGCACGCGGGGCGAACTCAGGGCGCTCGGCTGGGAACACTCGACCCGAGTGACTGACCTCGGGTGATTGACCTCGGGTGTCTGATCCTGAGTGCCCTATCTCGGGTGTCTGATCCCGAGTGACCGACTTCGGGTGACTGACCCCGGGTGGCCGACCCCGAGTGGCCGACCTCGGGTGCCTGATCCTGAGTGGCCGACCTCGGGTGCCTGACCCCGAGTGGCCGACCTCAGGTGCCTGATCCTAAGTGGCCGACCTTGGGTACCTGCCCCGAGTGGCCGATCTCGGGTGACTGACCCCGGGTGGCCGACCTCGGGTGCCTGACCCCGAGTGGCCGACCTCGGGTGCCTGATCCTGAGTGGCCGACTTCGGGTGTCTGACCCCGAGTGGCTGAAGCTGAACTGGGGTCCTATCTGTCTCGGCCCCCACTCTTCCAACTACGCCTTAGGCCCGGCCCATACGATCGGGGACAACCCGGCTTAACCTTCTTTGATCCGGATCACGCTCGATCAAACCCGACCGGGCCTCCTATCCTCTTCAAAAATCACTCGGTCGGATCAATTATAATGTGATTATTTTTTAATAAATTAAGTATATATTGTACCAATTATAAAATCGTAGCTGCTACACATATAACTACTCGTAATTGTCATAATGTATCCAACTGACTCAAATTTTAAATTAGGGAGTGAGGTGAGATATAATAATGTGAATAATATAGAATAATATTAAAAGATAGTTGGCTAATTATATATTGTTGTTCAGTGTGGGATGTTATTAAAAAAAAATGGTGAGACGATTTAGGAAAAAAAGAAACGTCCTTTTTTCCATTTCGGTCAAAGAAAAGACAGAACCAAAGGCATAGTCTTATATGCAAAAAAGCCCTTATTTTCCCCCTTTTTATAATATTCTTTTGGCATTTGATGTCGTTGGTGATGGATGTTAACGTAAGAAGATATTCGTGCTCGATATCTAAAAAGGAGATATTTGTGCGACGCCTTATCTTAACCTAATCCATGAGTGTGATTTGTTAATATCTTGTTCGAATATGAGCAAAAAAATCTAAGATATTTGCATTAGTCGAGCTCGCTTAAGACAAGATTGAATTCAACAAATAAATATTGTCAAGAACTCAATCGTGAAATTAGATATGACAATTTAATTATTTCGTGTTATATTAATTATATTATAAATGACTTGAATTATTTGGAAATATATAAAATTAGTTATATATGTTTAAGAATAAGTAATAAGGTATCGAATTTGTTAAACTCTTTAAGGAATTTAAGTAATGTAACATAAAAATTTTTAAATTTTGAATTTAATCTTTATAAATACATCAATTCGTGTTACTCATTTATGTATTCATATTGTGTTATATCATTTTTAGATTTTGTCTGTATTAATTATGTTTTGGATAAAGTTACATTCTATGATCGATATTTTACTCGACCATATGCGATATATTATCCATTTCACGTAATTAAAATTTAAAATTCTAAAAAACAAATAACTCTTTTCTATTACACCCTTTCCTTTTTTTCATATTCAAATTTTTTCTTTTCAAAAATTTACTATTCTTAATTATTCTCAATTTGCATTGTCAAATTCAAATATAAAAGTATGAACATATTAAAAATAAACTTTCAAAAGTATATTAATTTAAAGTAATATAAAGTTCTTAGGTCTATCAATCAATTTTGATTGATGGGCCTACCACACTTTCAAAAATTCAAAAAATTTTAAATAGTACATTGATAGTGTTAGTTATAAATATCATTAATATAAAGTTTATAATGAAATTGTAACAAATTTTATCATGTCTTACAAATTCAAAAATTAAAGAATTCTGAATCAGTTCAAACAAAAATCAATATACTCCTCGACCCCCTTCTTAATGTACTCATGCTTTCGTACTTGAATTCGCCAACGTAAATTGAAAAAATAAATTTTTAAATGAATAAATCAAAAATTTTAAACGTGAAATAAAAGGAAGGGATATAATAAGAAAGCACTACATGTTTTGAAAATTTTAAGAGTGTATCATATTATTAAAGACCAAATGAGTAAGTCTTAGGCAACCAAAACGCACCATAGAGCTTGTTGGGCTAAGAAGCAGACCATTAGAACTAAACAATTTGCTCGAATAGGATGAAATATCACTTGCAAAATATATCACCAAGGAGAATAGTCATTCTCTGAGCAAGCATGAAGTAGTCAGATGTTCTCAAGGCAGAGTAGCCAAAAGCATCATACGTTATTGATTTTGTTGCATTCAGAGTTCATAACAACAATCACTAGGTGAAACTATTCGATGCAAGTATCGAACAACCGCATCAAATGTTACTTATCTCAAACCAATTTAGAGCTAAACATATATCCAAAATAACGGATGGAATATGGCCTGGACTAAGTTTACATGTTAGCAGAATAAGATATGCTAACTATCCTTATGACGAGAGTAATCTAGTTTGCTAACCAACACCAACACAATTCAGACATCAAGCATAATGAATTGACGAGATGACCGTTTTGATTATATGTTACATGGGGACTTTGAGCGCGCTCAGACTGAGCAAAGTGCGTCAATCACTTTCTTCTTCTTCATCTTCTTCTTCCTCGCCTGGAAAGAAAGCAATTATGACGCGGAATAAGGCTTCTTATGCAGTTAAGAGGAATAGAATAACAGTATAATATGCCAAGAGAAAGAGTAGCCAAGGTATAAATAAACTCGACAATGACGATGAAAGGATGCTAGAAAATCATCTTCTTTTTTTCCTTTCTTGGAATAAGTGTTTGATATTGATGGCTTGATATTACTGCATGGACTCTACATTAGATTTCCTACACTTCATCAATGTGCACATTAAAAGAACCACGAGTATAAAGAAAGTCAAAACAAAAAACTCTGTGGAGTCAAACTCAGTGAAGTGCAGATAACTAGACTCGGGAGACTTAGACCATGAGAAAATGTATTGGTGTCAACAAGGTGGAATGTTCTAGATGGGAATTGGGGCAAAGGAAGGAGATTTTGGCGGCAAGATATGTGCAAAACAAAGGGTAGTCAGACATTGACCGAGTCATTCAAGAAGGCACAAGGAAGAAAGATCGAACACAATTCACATGGTCCAATCAAGAAGATACTTCAGTAACAATATAAAAACACTAACTCACTAAGAGACGTATTTTGCTCAATTTTCAGTTTCATATTGCTCCTACACTCATATAATTCAAGCTTTTGGTCATAACAAGAAACATTTACCTTCCTCAGCATCTTCGCTTCCTGAACCATCATCCTCATTTTCTTCATCTGTGTCTTCATTTTCTTCGTCTTCATCATCCTCCTCACTCTCAACTTCTATTTTCGGTTTTGGTGGAGGTATGTAGCTTGACGTCGTTCTCCGTCGGGAGCTTGAGACAATGTTACTCATATCAATGCCTTCCAACTCCCTTGCTCTTTCCTTTTTCCTTTTTATAGCTTTAATATCTAGGAGAGAAATTAAACAAAGAAACCAAGTGTAAGTTGGTAATTCAACCAGATAAATTAATAATTCAATCAGTAAAACGAGATGAAAATATTGTTGACCAAGATATAGTTGCAAAGGTTGATGAGGTAAACAACAGTATAACCACCATGCACCAAAGTGCTAGGCAGTTGCAGTACATATAAATAATGAATCAATACTAAAATCTCCAAGCAAGTAATGATCTCCAAGTACTAAAGGATCAGGCACCTTTTTCAGAAGGATTAGTAGGTAATCCTTCTTTTTTAAGAATTTGCTCTAACTCCTTTATGAGAGAAGCTTCACGTTTGCTTTCCGACACCTGTTTAGCCCTCCTATACACAGTCGGTGGGACACTAGCGAAAGCAAATTAACATCATCATGGAGGCAGTTGATAATCTAAAAAAAAATGGTAGAGAAGTAAAACTACACATTCATATACCTCATTCCGCAAGACTTAATTATTGACTTCAGCTGCTCAACTCGTTTCCCATATACTTGCATTGGCTTCTCTTGTTTCTTCTGTAATTCATAAAATTAATATACTCTCATACATTAAAAACCATCATGCAGCAGAATGAAATGTAGTAGAACCTTGGCATCTCCTTTAGATGAATGAGAATGACTATCCTGAGAGGAATTTCCACCATCATCTTCAGAACTATTCCCTGAATTTTGATCTGCGGTCTTTCCTTCACTAGAACTAGGTGACTTGTCATCCTCTTTAGACTTTTTCAACCTTTTGGGACCTTTTTTCCCTGCTTTATCTTTTCCAATTAACCTCTTGTTCGGTCTGATTTCTTCAGCTTCCTCGTCCTCAGTAACAGAGTCATTGTTATTTGAAGAATCCGACTCATGGCGGGTTCTTTTAATTCCTTTCTCAGGTTTTTTCTCATTCCCCTTTTGAGAAACTTTCTTAGGCTGCTTCTTGACACCGTTGGTTGGTTTCACATCTTCAGGAATCTGTAATACCTGGCAAAGAAAATTTGATGTAAAAGTTCAGTTAAAACTGATACAAAAAAATTTAACTCGAAGCTAACAAATAGTTAACCAAACAAAGTTCAACTAACCTTATCCAACTCATTGGTGATAAAACTTTTGTAGGCATCCAAAGCTTTCTTTTTAAGCTTAAGATCTTCTTCCAATGTTCGACGAACTTCTGCTAAAGAAATAGACCTGAACAAGTCATACCAAAACAGCATCATCTGCTTGGTCATTACAGAAGCATAATAAAACCCTCAAATTAATTCTATAATAATAAAACCCTCAAATTAATTCTACAATGGGTTACCCAAAAAAAAAGGCTCATCTTATAAGAATACCATAAAAAGGCATATTATAGCTTTTTCTAACAAATTATTGTCAACGGTTGAGAATGTCTTTATTTTACTTACATACAATGCTCTCTAAAGTAATCAGCTCTACTTTCGATTGCTTTCCTTATTTTCTCTTCATCTACATCATCATTTTCAGAATCTTGATCATGTGCTATCCGATGATCCAAAGCTTCCTTGTTAGCGGTTGTTGGAGAACCTTCTATTTGTTTATTGAAACCAGAACCATCCTTTCTGGATTCTGATGGTGGTTGATTCTCTTCAGATAGTGACTTTTCTTCTTTGGGTGGCTGAGTAGAAGTTGCTCCCGAGGTTTTGGGTAAGTTCTCATCACTAGCACCATAAAAGCACTAGCTCCAACCAAATCAAAGCAAAATAGTGGAATATTTTGGATAAGTTATGAGAGAAAGTAACGGAGAAATGAAATGACCATCAAAGTAAGAAACAAAAAGCCCAGAAAGAAAGACAAACAGCAGTACTTGTGGTTTGTGCTATTAATTTATATCAAAGAAATAAAACATGATAAATCCTAATTGTTACAGAGATAAAAAAAATTATAAATGAACTAACCTTCAAGTAGATAAGCACACGTCTTCTATTTTTTTAAATTGTATTCTAGAAAAATCATCCTTTATTTTGGCAATTGCAGATATTATTCAAATTAAACAAAAGTCAAAGTACTGTTGATCATTGCATGGTTATGTTCTAAAGAATCTCTACTCACTCCAATATTTCCATACTTACATCCTCTATTTCCATCTAGAAACATAATCATAGACCCAAAAAAGGCCTACACAATTTCAAATGGGAGTTATGAGAAGCATTTGGTTGTGGGATTCAAAATCAAAACCAAAGATACTAAGCCCAAAAACAGGAAAAATTCAAGCAAAATATCCAGCAACACTCTTTTATTAAATTTCTAAAACTTTTAAAAAGAAATTGCATTTTATTTTGGTACAGTAACAAAAGATCTAGCGGGTTGATCAATGGTACGGAAAAAACAATTATCTTGGTGCAGATAGTAAATCCATAAAACAACATCCAATGATAGACTGGAATTTGTAGTCACATATTCTAGATTTTGTTACCACCTACCCACAACAACTTCTACAGGAGAATAAAAGCCTTTTCACACAACGCAAATGCTGTTTACATATAATTCTGTTAGACAGCTGGTTCATGACATGCTATCTATGGATCCTATAAACTAAAATTCAATGTCTTGTTCTAACTGCCTTTATCTTCATCTTTAGCAAAAGAAGTTGCTCACACATGAAACAGCAGTTTTATGCTAGTCCAACTAAATACACCAACTAGAAATACATCCTCAAATTGACAACATGAAAAGGATCGTACAAGCCACAGAAGAGGGAAAAGAAAGTGAAAAAAAAATACAAGCATCAGTTCATCACGAATAGTTGATAATGTGCCCGTTTAAGTACATGAAGCATTATATTTTATAAATCTATAGGCACAGCTTGGCTGGTGAGATACCTCCTCTAAACATTGCTTTATGAACCTTTTATGAGCATCCAATGAAAATGTTTTCATCCCCAAGTCCTTCTCTAGGGCTCTTCGAACACCTTCTAGTGTCAAAGTGCTGGAACAAATACAATCGTTGGAGCGATTAAAACTTATTCATGGGACAAATAAAATTGATGACACAGATGATCGAACCTAGAAAGTAAAAATGCATGCCATGCATCATAAGCAACGGTATCTTTTATGAGGATGCGAACTGATTTGATAAGTTACCACAATGTACACAGAGAAACAACTAAACTTAATACAGCCTATGACACAAGGACAGTGAATCATAATAATAATTCATAAAACTAAAATAGACGAAACATAGGTCAAATATGACCTATCCATATTGACACACTACAATAATGGCACAACAGCATAGTGAAGTTGAACGGTCACTGACAAAAGAACTAGGTTGACCACCTAACAAGGACCATACTCTGGTCAGTCTTCTGCAAATGACAGGAAAGTAGATCGAATCAAAACAAAGTCAATATCATAGAAAAAAAGAAGTTTGAACAGTTACTTCCATGCATGATACAGTCGCACGAATTTCTTTCCAAGTTTTAGACCATTCTCAAATATACTGAATAGTGACTTTGAAGATAACAAAACACACTGGCCTACTCATAGCTGCATTTCTTCTTCAACTTAGTTTTGAGAATGCATGCACATGCTCACCTTGTAGCTAAAATTCCTTTGATACCTAACCATATATCAACTGATGCGTTTTATTTCTGCAGCTAGCGTACTAATCATCATTCTCATCTATGTTTGTTATTTCGTTAGTAAACAAATTCTCTATGAAAAATAGACCAGCTCCTAGGGGCTATGGTGTAGCGGAAGGGCAACTAGTTGTCTCCCAAGCACCCGCGGTTTGATCCCTAGTTACGGCGAATTTTGTAGAAAATTTTCCTCTAAATGGAGCGAGCAACTGTGGAATGTTGGGCTTCTGGACCGCCTACCGCGAGCGCTTCCCGATTTACTCTAGCAGCCGGTGGAAAACTCCGTGGGACCGGACCGGACCGGTTGCCCAGGTTCGACATTACCCAACCTGGTTAATCAATCTATAAAAAATAGACCAACCATAAATTTTAAGGAGATTCCAAAATCTCATCTATTCTTAAGATCTCTTGCAATTTAGAACAAGTGAATACAAGCCTTGTTGAGTAGTGCATTAATCGCAGTAAATCATAAGAAAATTATAATTTACTGCTAACAAACCTCCATTTCAACTGAAAGGAAAGTTAGTATTGCTCATTCTAACGATCAAGTATAGCAGCAGTCGCAACGAATTACTGGAAATTTAGAGAAAACTTGTTTTTCATGTGTGAATGATAGCTAAACAAAAACAGACATTTCGGCGAAGTTTCCTCATCGCAAGGCAGCGCGAGGGCAGACATGGGGAAAATAAATGAAAAAGAGAAGGAATTGTGTCATCTCACTCGGCTCGCTCCTTGAAGTCGCTCACGCGCGCTCGCATCGCGCGGGATATCTCCGCCTCGACGCCTTCCTTCTCGTTCGCCTCATCCAGATCTCCCTCCATTGCCTCTCGTTAGAGGGACACGGAGGGGGCAGCGAATGCCAGAGCGGGAGAGAGGATGGGAATGCGGTCGGGCGATCCCAAGTGGAACCCTAGAAGGTACGACGTGATTCTGACTCTCCGGTTGCCCGAGTCCGTTTTAACTCGGTGGGTCAATACTAAGCCCGTAGCCGCCTCATTTGAGTCAGGCACGGACATGGACCCGGTTGTCCGAGTCTCAAACCACATATTTTTCTAACCTATTTAAAATTTATTTAGATTTTTATTTTATAAAATATTAACTATTATTGATGAATATTGTTTTTTCTATTTTTTAAATCATTTAGATTTTAGTAAGCTTTACAATTTTTTTAAAATAAAAATCTAATTATTAAAAATAATAACAATTGAGAACTAGGCGGAATCAAGGTTACTTTTGAGAATTAGATCTTTAATATTTTTTTTAAAAAAAATTCTTCATTCTTTTTCATTCAGATTTAGATTTTTAAATTAATAAATTTATTATATTTATATTTATATCTTTCCAATATACTAGATCGTATATATTTTGAATACTAATTTTATTAATACTATAAACTTTTTTATCTTCATGATCAATCAATTCATTGTTTTTTTCTAATGAATCACAATTATATTCTTCATTAGTATTAATATTTAATGAATTAGATTTGTAATCATACGAAAGTTTGATCAGGATAGGTCTTTTTTCCCTAAAGTATTATATTCTAGTAAAAATTCAATTGATTTTTCATTTAAATTTTCAATTGTATTATTTTTTTAATTTTGATTTTGAATATTAATAATAAATCTATCAAATACATATTTTTGAGATGGAGTCAACTCTTCTATTTTTTTCATACGTTTTATATTAGAATTATATTTTTTTAGCAAACATTTTTATACTCGACTAATAATTAAAAAAAATATAAATCTCCATAATTTTATCAAAATAAAATTATTTAAAATATGATACAGTGTAATTTTAATTTGATAATATTTTAAAGTCAAATTATTAATGCACAAATATAATAAAAATAAATAAATATCAAATTTTATAATAATTTGATATTTAAAAAGGTTAGTATTCTATTTTGCATTTGTATATATATAAAAAAAAATTCTCATTCGCATTCTTACTTATATAGAAAAAAATAAAAAAAATGAGGAAAAAGTATTATCGACAAAGAAGAAAGATATCTTGTCTTTCTTTGCGAATATCATCAAGAGAGGTAAAGGAGATCAAAAGAAAGATACAGCAGAATAAAATCAGTACAGAACTACTGATCGACTAGGATTAGGGATGGAAACAGGTCAGCTCAGGCTAGACTTTTACCTTAACAGGTCAGGCTTGTATAATAACAAACTGACCTGAGTCTGGCCTGTGGCCTGTTATAAACTTTGTTCTTGGCTTAAGCCTGGCCTGTTTAATAGCCTAGCCTGACCTATTTATAAAGCCTGTAATTTAATTCGGTTATCCAAAATACTTCTAATATATAAAATATAATAATTCAATTCGGTTATCTAAAATACTAATTTAACAAATTAGCTAAAGATACCATAAATATATAAAATATATATATTATAACTAAAAAAGATTTATGGTGTACTAGCATGTAAGGTGGTAGATAAGGTCTTCCTTGTAAGAAGACTAACGTTCGAATATTTCATTAAGTCATTTTGACAATTTATATAAGTTTAACAGGCCCAGGCCCGCCTGTCAGACATGATAGTTTTTATATTGAGTCTGGGCCTGGCCTGATAAAAAAAATAGGCTTGGGCTTGAATATTATTTTATTTTTAAATAAGTCAGGCCAGGTCAGGCCAAATACAGGTCAGGTTACAAGCTAGGTCGTCTGACCTATTTCCATCCCTAACTAGGATTTTATCAAGTTGCAAAAAAATTAAAAAAAATAAAATGAAAAAAAAGATATGGGTATAAAATGAAATGAAAAAAAAGTATGGGTATAATAAAATTTAATTTAAAATGGTAAAAGGGAATGCAATTAAATGCTAAGAAATGTAATTAAATGCGAGTGAATGCAAGAAGGGAATGCAATTAATAAAGAAGCTAATTAATATGGAAGCGGTGATCGAATCATTATAACTTTAATAATCTAAATATGATAGTGACAACAATTAGAGATTTTATAAAATAATAATATTTAAAATTTTTGTAAAATTAATGAGCTCCAATTCTTCATACCTGGACTTAAACTCAAGTTTCATGTTAGATCACCAATATTGTCTAACTTAATCTCATTTAATCAAACATCAAAAGTAAATAATATTTGGGGCACGATTGCACCAATAATCTCCCCCCTTTTTTGATGTTTGACAAATTTGTTTAAGTTAGGACTTTAAATATATCATGATAAAAAAATATTAATAGATATGAATAATCATAGAATTCATCTAACTTAACTTATCCAATTCTCCCCCTTTGTCACACAACAAAAATAGAGAGAGTAAAAAAAATAATCAAAATTTCCCCTTAAAGGAAACTTTCCCTGAAAATACACTCACCCTTTAAACCATAATACCTCGTGGCAGGCAAACAAGAATCTATTACATAAACATAAGATACATGTATACCAAAAACAAAAATCACAATAAAAGACAACAAAAGCAATGAAAACCCATAGAAGCAATACAGAGAATGAACAAGTTCGTACATAACCACATAGGTAGTGCTACAAAGATCCATAATAGAGAAACAAAAAGTACTACAATATCGTTTATGGTGTTCGAGATATAATAGAGGAACATGTCTAATCCAAACACAATCTCAACATCATAACATCTGAGGCACGCCATATCTAAGCATCATCGCCAGGAGGAGGAGTCTGATACATCAAGTCCCAGCACTGTAACATCTTATACATTGTAGTTTGATGCTGCTGAAAGCCCTGAAACTCTTGCCTGATCTCCTGAATCTCCTGTCGAACTATCTCCTCCAGTCGGATAATCCGCTCATCTGTAGTCATAGCAGGATCAGCAGCAAGCGCAACACCACCAGGAGCATCGATGCCTTCATCCTCGTCGTTAGAGCCAAAAGACGGATGGTCACGCCGCCAGACCATCACTCCCTGCTACCGCTCAATCCCTGCCAAGGAGAGCTACAAAGTGCCTATCTAATCATAGTCCTTGGACAACTGATGCTGCTAACCTCTAACATCGAAACCTCTAAATATAAAAAATTCGATCAAAATATGATCAAATGACATGTAAAGCTTCCTTTGGACGGGACCCAAAAAATATATAATGAACATGAATATGTGAAGAGTGACGTCGATGTCAAGTCTCTGTTCTAAGGCATACATCATAACTAGATGAGGTAATCGAATCTTGGACCTCCCCTTTGTGACAATAGGCAAAAGGCAGTCAAGAACAAACTTATAGAGAATGTTACTGACTGCGGACATGTGATTATCATCAATGATATATTTAAGGGCAGATCGAGGATTATTAAAATAATGTCTATGAATTTGGTCAATGGTCACATAAGAAAATGAACCCGTGAAAGGTTCAACAACGTTAGGAAAGCATGTGAATGGATTCTCTGAGACCCGACATCCTAAAAAGGACCCCAACAGTCTAGGTGTAAATGAAATGGTGACTCCCCCAAGCATAGACTTATATGCTAGACCATCAGAACTAATGCAAAAGAGATTGATATAAAACTCTTTACAAAGATCGATATTGATGTAATGCTAGCAACCCACTAATTTATCTAACCGAAAATACGTGATGATCTCAATGAGATCAGAAGTGATCTCTTCAAAATAGGAGTGATTGAGATACCGACAATTCATCAAGATGAAGTTGGCATTCTCAAATCTTAGCTGAGCAACCTCAGAACAAAACCGAGGTGTCGTAGGATCAGTAGGAGGTTGTCGGGAAATCCCCTCACCAACCCTACGTTTTTGCCTAGCCCTAAAATGCAAATGTCATATGCATGTACCAAGAGGACACAATCAAGAGAAAAATTAAGGTAAACATGCAAAATATGGAAGGTTAGTCACAAATCATAGTATAAATGAGAAAGACGAAGTGAACAACCCATTACCTTTGCTCCATTCGCTGCAAGGAAGAAGATATGCGAAATTGACTCAAGGAGGGCTCCTCTTTGCCCTAAGTTTAGATCCGAAGGTGGAGAATGGGTAGGGAAGAGATTTCAAGGATTTGGAACCCTTGGAGTGGCTGTAGAAGACAAAGGAGAGGAGAGGCGACGAGGGGTGGCGCTGAAACCCGAGGTTCGGCTACCCCTGCGTGGGCGGTTCTTTTAAAGATTCGTGACATCAGTCGACTAGTCCATGAGTCAGCCGACTGATGAAGGGAACAGAATTATTAGTCGACTGATACATCGAAGACCCTAGTTTCTAGACAAGACTGTACTAGTCGACTGGTTTTCTGAAATTAGCTTTCTTGCCGAATTTCAGAAATGCAAGAAAAATTTCAGAAAATTTAAAAAATCATGAAATTTTACAAACATATTTCTTTTGATATCCTCTAATATGGAAAAATATATTTTCATCAAAAGTCAAAATATTTTTGAATTTATTTGATCAAACCTCAAAATATTGAAACACACTTAAGTTGTGTATCAACTTTAAAACATAGTTTTGAAACCATATGTTTTTCAAATCTATACTATCATAAGTAGAACATAGAATGGTTTTCAAAACTTTTAAAATATCCAACTATGATTTATGGATAAGATATCTATTAATTAAACATTTACTTTCCCCATAGTTGGTCTATGATTACTAAAGTGATACATCTAATAACTCATCAAAATACCATAAGCATAAGTGAATTATTTGTATTATCCTAATATCTCATATGCATAAATACAATCATAAATTAAGGCAATATAAGATGAAATAAAAAAATACACAAGCAAGACCTCCTAGGATTTTTTGTGAGATATGTTGAAGTACTATTTTAATATTAAATCACACAAAGCTAAAGTTATACTTCTACAAAGCACATACCAAGTCCTCTCTTTAGAGAGGTGAACTCCGCTTTGGGTAGGGACTTAGTAAATATGTCGGCAAGGTTAGATTTTGATTCAACATAATGTAATTCAATGATACCTATTGCCACATGATCTCTAATGAAGTGATGTTTTACTTCAATGTGTTTTGTCCTACAGTGATGCATCGGATTTTTGGTCAAATTAATAGTACTCACATTATCATATAAAACTTTGACCTTGGAGTAAGGAAGCTCATAATCCTCTAAGGTATGCATTATCCAAAATAATTGAGCTACACAACCACCCATAGCCACATATTCGGACTCGGTTGTAGATAAAGCAACACATGGTTACTTTCTACTACTCCAATTCACTAGGGAAGATCCAAGCAATTGACATCCACCACTAGTACTCTTTCTATCCAATTTGTAACCCGCATAATCAGAATTAGTGTACCCAAATAAATCAATATTTTGAGTTCTAGGGTACCGAAGATCGACATTGAGAGTGCCCTTGATATATATTAAGATTCTTTTTATCACTACTAAGTGAGATTCTTTAGCACAAGATTGATATCTTGCACACATGCCTATCGCAAATAGTATATCCGGTCTACTAGCGGTTAGGTATAACAAACTACCAATCATGCTTCTATATTGCTTTGGATCGACTAACTTTCCCTCATGATCACTATCTATCTTGATATTTGTTCCAATGGGAGTAGACACTACTTTAGCATTTTCCAAACTAAATTTCTTGATAATTTCCTTAGCATACTTTGTTTGATAGACATGAGTTTCTTCATTAGTTTGTTTGACTTGTAATCCTAAAAAGAAAGTCAACTCTTTAGTTAGACTCATTTCAAACTCATTTTCCATGTGTTTGATAAAATCATGAAGAAGCTCATTATTTGTTGAACAAAAAATAATGTCATCAACATAAACTTGGGCAATAAAAATATCTTTATCTTTTGACTTTAGAAATAAAGTTGAATCAATTGTTCCCCTTCTAAAGCCCTTGGAGATTAAGAAGGATAAAAGTCATTCATACCAAGCTCGGGGAGCTTGTTTTAACCCATATAGGCTTTCTTTAATTTATAAACATGATTTGGGTAATCTATTTTTTCAAAATCGGGTGGTTGCTCGACATAAACTTCTTCCTTAATAAATTCATTTAAAATGTCGATTCATCCATTTGATGAAGTTTAAAGCCTATGTGAGCGACGTATCTCATTAAGATCTGAATAAACTCTAATCGAACTACAGGAGCATAAGTTTCATCATAATCAAATCCCTCAACCTGATTAAAACCCCTAGCTACTAACCTAACCTTGTTTCTAGTGACTGTCCCTTGATCATCCAATTTGTTTATAAAGATCTATTTTGTTGTGACAATGTACTATCATTGGATCTTGGGACCAATTCTCATACTTCACTTCTCTCAAATTGGTTCAACTATTCTTGCATTGCTAGGATCCAATCCGTATCATTTAAGGCTTCATCAATCAATTTTGGTTCAAGTTGTGATATTAGAGCAGTTTGACTAGTATGTTTTCTAAAATAAGATCTAGTCCTTACTCATTGTGCAACATCTCTAACTACTTGGTCAATAGGATGATCTTGATGATGCCTTAAAGGCCTAGAGATTGTGGGCTCATCAATTTCATGATGATTATTGTCTCTTTCATCATCCAATGCACTTCATCCTCCCTCTTGATCAATACCCCCTAAGTGTAAGTTTTGAATTGCTTGGGTAATGTTTTGATTTCTTTCATCTACATCCTTGTCAATGGAGGATTTCCTAGGGTAAGTCCTAGTTGACTCATCAAATTCAACATTAGATGACTCCTCAATCATTTGAGTTGTTTTATTGTATACTCTATATCCTCTACTAGTAGATGAGTACCCAACTAAAATGTCTTCATTCGCTTTAGACTCAAATTTTCTTAAATCATCTTTAATATTTAAAATATAAACCTTGTAACCAAACACTTTAAAATAGTGGGTTTGAGAAATTTTTCCATTCTATAATTCAAAAGGTATCTTTCCTAAAAATTGATGAATTAAAACATGATTTTGGATGTAACAAGCGGTATTTACCACTTCCGCCCAAAAATAACTAGGTAAAGAATACATGTATTATTCCTAATGGACTTAAGTTCTCCTTTTAATGTCTTTGTTGATGCAGTCTGACCCGATTATTATTTTGGTGTTGACAACGATTTAAGTTTGGTTGAGTGACTTCGGCTTAAGTCTTGGTCGGGGGTTGGGCACGAAATCCTGGTGAGTGAAGCTAGGTGACCGAAATCCCGATGAGTGAAGCTGGGTGACCGAAACTCTGGTGTGAAGCTAGGTCCTAGCGAGTGAAGCTAGGTTGAATAAAATCCCGGTGAGTGAAGCTGGGTCCTGGTGAGTGAAGCCAGGTGACCGAAACCCTGGTGAGTGAAGCCCGGTCCTAGCGAGTGAAGCTAGGTTGAATGAAATCCCGGTGAGTGAAGCCGGGTCCCGGTGAGTGAAGCCGGGTGACCGAAACCCTGGTGAGTGAAGCCGGGTGACCGAAACCCTGGTGAGTGAAGCCAGGTCCTAGTGGGTGAAGCTAGGTTGAATGAAGTCCCGATGAGTGAAGCTGGGCACGGAGTCTTGGTCTGGGGGACTGAGCACGAGTCAGAGAAGGCTAGGGAGCTCGTTCTCTTGACTTATGGTTGAATTGGTTGGAGCTGGATCGGTCTGGAGACCGATCAGGGAGTTGGCACGAACTCCCTATTGTGGATCGGTCTAGTGACCGATCCAGAGAAGTCTGATCGGTCTGGTGACCGATCAGGGAGAGAACAGAAAGGTTTCTGTTTGGCTTCTGATCGTTCTGGTGAACGATCAGAGAAGAGGTCAGTAGCCTTAGGAAGAGACCTTGATCGATCAGTGTGACCGATCAAAATGTCGGAGGTTTCTCACCCTGACCGATCAGGATGGCTCCTGATCGGTCAGGGATTGACCTGATCGGTCACCAGACCGATTAGAGCACAACCTGATCGGTCTGGTGACCGAGCAGGAGGCGTTGGTTGGAAAAAGCTGAAGGTTCTGTCTTAAGCTGTTGGATCGGTCTGGTGACCGATCCCCAACACTTGATTGATCAGTGTGACCGATCACAAGAAGTCCGTGATTCCTAGTTTCTCACTGTGGACCGATCAGGCTGGAGCCTGATCGTTCAGGGCTTTCCCTGATCGGTCTGGTGACCGATCAGGGTCATCACTGATCAGTCTGGTGACCGATCAGTGCCTGAACTTTAATTTGAAATTGCTGTCAAACGCTCTGATCACGTTTGTTTTCTCTGCGTTTTCTCTGCGTTTTCTCTGATACACTGCCGATTTCTTTGTGATACGCTTTGCTAAGCTTCTGATGAGTTTGTAGGTTAGACAGGGATGATACAAACCAAGGAGAAGAGTCAATGGCGACTTTCACCGTGGCAGGTTTGTATGTATTCTGTTTTCATGTTTCAACGGCTTCCTGGCACGGCTGACGACTGACGGAGGGCTCAGGTGAAGAGGTCTTCAGTGGACTGAGTGCTCAGGGAATCAGGGGGTCAGGCTGTGGCTCAGTGGATGCTGATGGAGCTTGGCGATGGGAGCAGGAGCTTAAGACGAAGCTGGAAGCAGAGGAGCAAGATGTGAGAACAGACAGAAAACTTGAGGAGTTTGGCTGGGTTGTGTTTGTGCTCTTTGTAGCTTCGTGCTTAAGTGTTTCTGCTACATACTTGTGAGCAATTCCTTCTAGTGTCTCGTGAGCTTAACTTGTATCTTCTTGAGACCGCTTGTGGAGAGGTTTCTTCACCGAGAAGGAGGCATTTGATATCCGGGGTTCACTAGGACTTGATCTGCAAACGATCAAGGGATCGCCCACCTCACGGGCACGCCAAGGAGTAGGGGCAAGTTATCCCCAAACCTTGTACATCCTCGTGTTAGCGTCGGTTTGCCTTCTTTCCCTATTTTCTTTCTGTGTTGTTGTTTCCGCTGCTAATCTTTGATCGCAGAAGAAAGATTTCGAAGAGGTGAGTAATTTGAGTGTCTGGCTACATTCACCCCCCTCTATAGCCATCCAAGCACCAACAAGTGCTATCAGAGCTTGGGGCTCTGTTCAACGGCTTAACATCCGAGAGCTAACAACGATGGCTTTGAGAAAAGGTTTTAACACCAGCAGACCACCCTTCTTCGACGGATCAGACTTTCAATATTAGAGGTCAAAGATGGAGTATTATCTCAAGACAAACATCATCATGTGGTTCGCTGTCAAGGAGGTTTTTCCCCTCCAAAGGATGATGAAGGAAAAGAGCTGGACTTCTCAAGGTGGTCAGCAAAACAAATCCGGAAGGGAGAAGCCGATGCCAAGGCTGTGGTCACCCTGCAATGCGGGTTGACCAAGGAGGAGTTGATCAAGGTGGGTCCTTTCACAAGTGATAAAGACCTATGGAGCAAACTCATTGAGCTCCATGAAGGCACTCAAGATACCCGGAGAGCAAAAAAGGACTAGCTTCTCAGCCAACTTTAAAACCTGTCTATGGAAGAAAATGAAAAGATAAGTGAACTCCATGGACGATTCAAAGAAATCCTCATTAATGGTCTACATTCCATCAGTGAGAAGGTAGAAAACCGAGACCTTGTGAGGTATGTTCTCAAAGCCTTCCCTAGGAATGCCTTGTGGTCATCCATGGTGGATGCTTACAAGGTTTCCAAGGACTTATCCTTTGTTAAGTTAGAAGATCTATTTTGTGAATGGAACTACATGAAATCTCTAACCAAAGCCCAAGGAGAAAGGGTTGACTTTGTGGCAGGTACAGAAGAAAGGAGAAGAAGAAAGAAAAGGAGGAGAAGAACACCCATCACTTTGCTTTCATGGCAGTAGAGAACTCAAATGAAGGAAGTGATAACGAACCAAGTGACTCCTCAACCGCAGCTTCATCATCTTCGGATGATGAAGAGATAATTTCTCCCGAGTTGGACAAATGTTATAGAACAATAGCATGTCTAACTGATTTACTTAAAAAATCTAAGAACAATGTTAAATTGTTAAGATTAGAAGTGGAACAATTAAAAACCTCTAAGGATGAGGTAATTGATAACTTCCATGCTAAAACTCTTGAGGATGAAAATAAGGACTTGAAGAGCGAGGTTGAAAATCTCAAAAATATTCTTGAGAAGTTTTCAACTAGCTCTAAAACTCTAGACATGATACTAAATTCACAAAAAGAGGTTTACCATAAGGTTGGTTTAGGATACTAACCCAAAGAACCAAGTTTCATGTCATTAATGTCTAGAACCCATAATAGATTACAACATGTTTCTAGGGTTCAAAAAGTTAGAAAGAAAATGACTAATGCATGGGTGCCAAAGTCTTTCATTGGAGATGCTTTAGGTCACAAAATTTGGGTAGCTAAAACCTCTATATTTAGAATTGTATAAGCATTATTTGATGGGAAGCATCTATCAACATGGGTTGTTGATAATGGGTGCTCCAAATCCATGGTCAGGAAAAATTGTTATCCACATGATTAATTATGAAAAATTCAAATTAAATACTTTGATCTCCATTGTTTTAGTTCTTATAACGAGATAATCCCTTAGCTAGTGATTTGTATTGAATTCATTTGTCAAATCAGTTAATCAGGCAAAAGTGTAATCTACTTTAGTATTAAAGTTCTACCATGATCAGATTTGTTTCCAAAACAAAGAGGAAAGTAACTAATTCATCTTTACCAAATAGCAATATACATCCATTATGTGTGTTATCCATGTTTATGAATTTTCTGCTCAAATGATTGTATGCATACCTGCTTTGGAAGTCTGATACAAACCTGACATAATCATATTAGAAACATTCTAATACAAACCTGATAAACAAATTTAGGGATTATGAACTTAATACATATCTTAAACAAATTTGAACATGCCTGTTTTTAAGATGTTTAAACAACATTTTCCCTTGATGTTTTTCTTTGTTGATGTAGAGAAATATATTTTGATTAAGGGAATCCTTAGAATCAAAGTAATCAAATCTGATTGTATTAGAGTTTGAAAGATGTGGTTGAAACGTAGAGTTTCTGAAATGATTCAGAAACTCTCCTGATCATAGATCTGATCGGTCCATAGACCGATTAGGGATCCTCCTGATCAGTCCCATGACCGATCAGAGGTCCTTCTGATTGGTCTGGTGACCGATCAGATGAATTCTGAAGGATCAGACCCATTATCAGGGTACTTTGAAATGATCAATCAGGATCAAAGAACATGGAACATATATTACATCTTGGTATGATTCTGATCATTCCAAGAACATGAACATACTTGATCATTCATTGGTACAAACCTGATCCTAATTTGATACAAATTTGTTCTAAAATTCAGAAAAACTCTTGATTCGATGAGGAGTAGATTTAAGATTGATTTGAACTAAACCCAAACCTGTGTTGGAATTTTCAAAATTCATAAGAAAGGGTTGGTTGAATCATGACTCTGGTTCCTTGATGAGGAATAACTTTTAGTCAAGAAACTCATGTCGTGTTTCAGAAATTTTTCTGAGATACCTATTGTCTACACCCGTGTGGTCAGATGAGTTTTGAATTGATTAAACATGTTCCTAGAAATTTCAATTGTTAATGCAGTCTGATCTTGAATGAATCAGAGTTACAGAAATTTTTCTGAAAACTGATCGTTCATAGATATACAAGAAATTTTTTTGTATCAATCATCAATGAATCCGATCGGTCAAGGAGACCAATCAGGACTATGTGTCAGATACAGCTGCATTCCCTACTTGTCATATGGAGCATATACGTTTTTGACCATGATACATTTATGGTATATGCCTCTCATATGTAATTAAAAAATTATCCTTTGATTATTTTGGATTTGGGGAGAGACCCTTGTTTAAGGGGGAGGTATGTTTAAACTTAATAACCATACCCTTTTCGATGTTTGACAAAGGGGGAGAGAATGGTTGATTAAGTTTAGGGTTTGTTATTGTAGGGGGAGGATTTTGATTCCCTTACGATAATTGAATTGATTTTAATTGATCTAATACCTAAACTTAAATCGGGTTGTCAAACAACAAAAAGGGGGAGATTGTTGATGCAGTCTAGCCTGATTGTTGTTTTGGTGTTGACACCGATTTAAGTTTGGTTGAGTGAATTAAGTCTGGTCGGGGGCTGGGCACGAAATCTCGGTGAGTGAAGCCGGGTCTTGGTGAGTGAAGCCAGGTGATGAAATCCCGGTGAGTGAAGCCGGGTCCTGGTGAGTGAAACCAAGTGACGAAAATCCCGGTGAGTGAAGCCGGGTCCTGGTGAGTGAAGCCAGGTGACGGAAATCCTGATGAGTGAAGCCAGGTGACGAAATCCCGGTGAGTGAAGCCGGGTCCTGGTGAGTGAAGCCAGGTGATTGAAATCCCGGTGAGTGAAGCCAGGTGATTGAAATCCTGGTGAGTGAAGTCGGGTCTGGTGAGTGAAGCCAGGTGATTGAAATCCCGGTGAGTGAAGCCGGTCCTAGCGAGTGAAGCTAGGTGATCGAAACCCTGGTGATGAAGCAGGTCCTAGTGAGTGAAGCTAGGTTGAATAAAGTCCCAGTGAGTGAAGCTGGGCATGGAGTCTTGGTCCGGGGGACTGAGCACGAGTCAGAGAAGGCTAAGGAGCCTGTTCTCTGGACTTAGAGTTGAATTGGGAGTTGCTGGATTGGTCTGGTGACCGATCAGGGAGTTGGCACGAACTCCTGTTGTGGATCGGTCCGGTGGCCGATCCAGAGAAGTCTGATTGTTCTGGTGAACGATCAGAGGGAGAGCCAAATGCTTCTGTTCGGCTCCTGATCGTTCTGGTGAACGATCAGGGAGAGAACAGAATACTTATACTGGGTTTTTGATCATTCTGGTGAACGATCAGGGAGAGGTCAGTAGGTTTCTGTGAGAAACTTGGATCAGACGCTTGACCGATCGAATTGTCGAAACATTTCTCACCCGGACCGATCAGGATGGCTTCTGATCGGTCAGGGAGTGACCTGATCGGTCACCAGACCGATCAGGGCACACCCTGATCGGTCAGGTGACCGATCAGGAGTGTGTTTTTCTGCGGGTTGTGGGAAGCAAGCTTCTGGATCGGTCTAGTGACCGATCCCTGATCTGTGATCGGTCTAGTGACTGATCAGGGTCAGTTCACGATTCCTCTATTCCCACTTTGGACCGTTCAGGTTGGAGCCTGATGGTTCAGGGATACCTCTGATTGGTATGGTGACCGATCAGGGTCATCACTGATCGGTCCGATGACCGATCAGTGCCTGAACTTTAATTTGAAATAGCTGTCAGACACTCTGATCGCGTCTGTTTTCTCTGTGTTTTCTCTGATACACTGCTGATTTCTTTGTGATACGCTTTGCTAAGCCTCTGATGAGTGTGTGCAGGTGAGACAGGGATGATACAAACCAAGGAGAAGAGTCAATGGCGACTTTCACCGTGGCAGGTTTGTATGTATTCTGTTTCCAGGTTACAATGTCTTCTGGCGCGCGGGATGGCAACGACTAGGAAGCTAACGACTGGACTGGGGCTCGCCTGAGGAGGGTTCAGGGAGTCTAGAAGAGGTCAGTGTAGCTGGGGCCATTGCAGATGAGCAGCTGGAAGCTGCAGAGGCGCGCCTGTGACCTGGGTTTTGGGCAAAGGCTTAAGAGCGGGTAGCGAAGAAGCCTCGGCAGAACTCTGAATCTTGAAGCTCTTGCATACAGTCTGATACTTTGAATCTTGAGAGACTTGAGCACTTGGAAGCGTTGCGAGGCGATCAACAAGCAGACAAGGGAGAGCTGAGTGAAGGCTCTTGCCGAGGTTGTGCTGGGTTGTGAGTATTGCTTGGTAGCCGTTTCTTCTTGTGCTCTGTATGTTTGTGTTGTCTCTGTGCTTTCACTTCATATCTTCTGTGGAGACTTATTGTGGAGAGTTTTCTCCACCGAGAAGGAGGCATTTGATATCCGGATTTCCTGGGGCTTGATCTGCCGACGATCAAGGGATCACTCACCTCACGGGCACGCCAAGGAGTAGGGGCAAGTTATCCCCGAACCTTGTAAACCATTTTTGTTAGCGTCTTGAGTTCGTGTTTAGTTTTAGGCTTCTTAGTTTCTGCTTTGTATTGTTTCCGTTGCCGCTGCCTAACCCTGATTGCAGAGACAAGAATCCTTCAAAAGAGCCAATATTTGGTGTCTCGCTACATTCATCCCCCCCTCTATAGCCATCCAAGCACCAATAGACATCACTGATGCATCTTACACCAACAATCTCCCCCTTTTTGATGTTTGACAATATCTTAAGTTAGATTGGCTGAAGGGGCTAAGTTATAATCTTTGAAAAAAATGATCTAAGTTTTGAAAATACATTTTGATCTTTGGGAGAAAAATATTTCTAACATAAGCTCACTCACCTATTTTTTTTTAAAAAAACATTTTTTCATTGATCCTTGGGAAGAAAAAAATATTTCTAACTTAAGTCACTTAAGCTCACTCTCCCCTTTTGTCATACATAAAAAAAAACGACAGAAACATTTGCACCAACAATGAAAAAAAAATTCCGAAACACTTTGCATCAATCTTTGACAGCAGCAAGCTAGTTAAAAATACATTTGTACCACTAGAAAATTAATTTTACTTAAATTGCACCAAAAAAATTACACTTTGAAAAGTATTATGCAACTCGAAAAAAATATTTTGAACTTAGAAAATTTTCACTATTACCTTAGAAAAATTTCCAATTGAGAAAGGAATTGTACACATAAAAGGTTTTTCCTTAGAAAAATATGCACTTTTCAAGATTACACTTTTCAAAAATATTTCACTTAGAGATTTTTGCACTTTTAAAAGAATATTTTGAAAAACATTGTGCAAGAACTTGTACTTTGAATAATTTTTTCTTTGAAAAGTTTGTTCTTTGAAAATTCTGTACTTTGAATGATCAGTATTTTGAAAGATATGTACTTTTGAAAGATATTATGTATTTTTGGAAAAATATAAGTGCTTTTGAAAAGATATTATGCATTTAAAAAATATAAGTACTTTTGTAAAGATATTATGCATTTTTGGAAAAATATAAGTATTTTTTGAAAAATATCATGCATTTTTGGAAAAATATAAGTATTTTTTGAAAAATATCATACATTTTTGAAGGATATTTGAAAACATAATATTTTACTTGACTTGGTTTCCTTTCTAGTCTGACACAATCCTAGAAAATCTTGTTAACTACAAGGATATTTCCCCAAGTGTCCTGAAAATTCTCCAAACTCAAGAAAATATTATTTCAAAAGGTATTTAAAAAAACAATTTTATAAGCCACACAAACATTTTAAAATAATAATATTTTGAAAGACAAATTACTTATGTTTTCGATAAGATTTTGAAAATATAGTGCATGAAAGTATATTATTTTGAAACATTTAATAACTCTTTTAATTTGACCTCCCCCTAAACTTGACCCAGTCCTAGGAAGCTTGTTGACCACAAGTACTCTTCCTCTGAGTCTTTAGGATTTGGTACAAATCATAAGAATTATCTACTAATTCCAAAAACTATTTGCCAAGAAAAGTTTTCGAAAAATATTTTGTCAGATAGTTTTCTTTTGACTTAGACTCCCCCTAAATTTGACACATCCTATGAGTTCTTGTAGATCATGAAGTAGACCTCCTCTGTGTCTTTAGGGTTTATCACGATCAAAAGAATGAACGACAGTATGATAATTTTCAAGAAGATAATCTTAGCATAAGTCTTTTCGAAAACATACATGATTGTGATTTAAAGCACCCTTTTCGGAAAATATTTTGAAGTGATAAGGATGTTTAAAGCATAATTTTCGAAAAACACTTTGACATGATAGTGGTTTTTAAAGCACAATTTTTGAAAAAATTCAAAAAAAACTTTGAAAAACAACTCCCCCTGACACCAACATCGTTTGACTCTATCTAAGTGTCTTAAGGAACTTTAGTGTTGTCCTAAGAGGCTTGTGTCTAATTGTATATGTCAAATAATTTTTCAAAAAGATATAATTTTGAAAATGCATAATATGTATAAATAATCAGACAATCATGAAATCCATAAAAACATTATTATGTTAAAGCACTATTTTGAAAATAGATTTTTTGAAAAATATTCTAAGAATTTTGGAAAACAATTTTTTAAAAAATATTTTTCAATTTATTAGTCCTTAACATCTACCCATTCTAGATGGTTCAGTACAAGCAAACAAGGTTGCCTTATGGGTGTATTGTGAGATGCTTGGATAATTTTTCTTAATTTATTGTTAAATCTAAGACTTAATCAAAACTTGTGTTAGATTCAAATTTATCAAATAGTAACGTAAATTTAATTTTCGATAATTGGCTTCCAGGTCTTGGCGAGGCACAGAGGCCTTCTTTGGCCGTAGCCTTATTGGAGCAACAGCCCTTTCCTTGACAAAGCCTTTTACCGAAGATTCATTTTCAAATTTACTTCTTGAAAAATTTTGGTCTAACTAGTTTAGGTTTTGGATCGGTAGCTTCGGCTAGTTCCACCAGACTAAACAGACCAAGTAGGGTACGTCTTACCTTACTTAACCTTATTAGAAGGGCTTCCCTAACGTGCTATCATCTCACCTCCACCAAATACTAGGTTGTTCAAGTTTTACTTAGTCTTTTTCCTATGACCGTTTTAAATCATGCATAAACTTAAATATGAATGATATGACATATATTTAAAAAACAGCAGATGCATGGCATGACAGTTATGCATGAGTCAAACAATTCAAATCATTTTACTTAAGTTTCTAATAATGTATCAAACTCCCGATTTGATACATGTCATGTGAACCCACGAATATGTCAATCCACTTTAACATATTTAATTTTATTAAATTAATTGTTGTGGTTTTGGATAAGATTTTATTTAGTTCGAGTTTAAGTTATTTAAGAATTAGTTGGATTCAAGTTAATTAAGAATTAATTGAAGTTGAATTAATTGAAGTTAAATTAATTGTGGTTGAATTAATTAAGAATTAATTAAAGTTGAATTAATTGAAGTTAAATTAATTAGAAATTAATTGAGGTTGAATTAATTAAGAATTAATTAAAGTTGAATTAATTAAAGATTAACTGAAGTTAAATTAAAAATTCAATGAGGTTGAATTAATTAAGAAAGAATTAAAGTTGAATTAATTAAGGATTAATTGAAGTTAAATTAAAAATTCATTGAGGTTGAATTAATTAAGAATTAATTAAAGATTAATTGAAGTTAAATTAAAAATTTATTGAGGTTGAATTAATTAAGAATTAATTAAAGATTAATTGAAGTTGAATTAAAAATTCATTGAGGTTGAATTAATTAAGAATTAATTAAAGTTGAATTAATGAAAAATTGATTGAAGTTAAATTAATGAAGAATTGATTGAATTTAATTTAATTAAGAATTAATTAAAGTTAAATTAAGATTTAATTTGATTTAAATTTCAAAATTTAAGGGTTGGTTAAAAGTTGTGGATTTAATTTCATCATTTTTATTATTTCAAAAATATCTGATTCCTTTAAAATTTCTTCTTTATTTATCTTTTCAAGTTTTTCTAATAATTCTGATTGATTTGAGTCTTTGTGAACTTTATTAATTATAGCCTTAATTGTAGAAAATTTATCTTCCTCCTCATCCTTAAAATCACATCCTTCTACAAAAAAAATGATGAACCAGGCAACAGACAAATTGAACCTGGGGTGACCGGCCCGACACCATGGAAGTTTCCCACCGGTCACCAGGGTAAATCGGGAAGCGCTCATGGTGGGCAGTCTAGAAGCCCAGCGTCCCAGGATTCGTGCCCCATTTGGAGGAAAAATTCCTGCAAAATGCGCCGTAGCTGGGGATCGAACCGCGGATGCCTGGGTTAACTACTAGTTACTCTACGGCTGCACCATAGCCCCGGGGGCAAATCACATCCTTCTACATCTTCATAGTAGGTGGAGTAATTTGAGTCACTAGTTAATGTTTTGTAATAATCTTCAATATTATCTAAAATTTTGATAATTAAATTATCATCTAAGAAGATTTCATCTCCGCTGTACTCAGAAATATCCTTAGAATTAATTTTAGAATTATCCTTAATAATTTTAGAGTTGATTTCATGATTATCCTTGATAATTTCAAAATTATCCTCAATAATTTCAGAGTTAGTTTTAGGATTATCCTTAAGAATTCAAAATTATCCTCAATAATTTCAGAGTTAATTTCAGGATTATCCTTAATATCATCTTTAATATCCTCAAAAATATTTTCAGAAAAATCATGTTTATCCTCAGAAATATCTTCAATATTTTTAGATTTAATCTTAGAATTTTCAGAATTAACGTTATCAGCATTAATTTTAATATTATCAGAATTAATTTCAATATTATCGGAATTAATTTCAAAAATCATTGAATTGATGTTATGGATTGAATAATTAATTTCTAATATTTTAGCAATATCTATATTTTCTAATTGAGCATGCAAAATATTAATTTGACAATGCAGTAATTTTAATTTTTCAGAGAAATTACCTAACTTATCATATGACAGTGCAGGAATTTTAAAATTTTTCGGAACATAAATTTTACGTACCTTTGCCGAACACTTATTTTTGTAGTGTCCGTACTTTTCACATTTGAAGCACCGTATTTGACTTTTATCCCTCCGGACTCCGAGCGCTGGTGCCTTCTTTGCTTCCGGTGGTGTAGACCGAGTCTTATGAGTAGGGCACTGATTTTTATAGTGCCCTCTCTCCCTGCACTTAAAGCATGTAATATGAAATTTAAAAACTGACATTTAAAATAAAATATACCTGATTCACCCTTGGGCTCTCCCTCAACTCCTGGCGTCTTTGCTCCGTTGGCGGTTAGTCCGGTGAAGAGCGATCTGACTCTGATACCACTTGTTAGACCAGTGTCGTCGATAGAGGCGGGGTGAATATCGACCGTAAAAACTTCTCGCGGAAATTCATCTTTCGTAGACTTTCGAAATTCGTTCTAATCAACGAGTTAGTAGCACAGTGGAAAATAACACAAAAAAAATAACAAACGACACAACTCAAAATGCACACGGGATTTACTTGGTTCCCAACCCCCCAAGGTCAGTACATCCAAGGCCTAAGCACGGGAACGCCCGTACACTATTGGTCTCCTTTCCGGACTTTCCGAAGGCGGAGAAGCCCGTCTTACAGTGCAGGATTTACAAACAAAAAGGATGTAGTAAAATTAAGTTCTGAATGTAAATCAAACCAAAAGAGTCAAAGACTCGACCGATCTGGAACTCCGAAGTGCCGCGCACTTCCTCCCGGAGCTTCCTTGGTCACAGAGCCTCATCGTTAGCGCGTTGTCGTCAGTCAGAAAGCTCAGAATGAATCTTGGAAGTTGTATCTTGAGCTGAGGGGTCGAAGCCCCTTTAATAGCCTTTATTGGGGCGCCTGTGATCAATGAGGCGCCTCACAGGGCTTGGTCAAACTCCATCCTGTAGGACCGGTGCCGTCGATAGAGGGGGGGGTGAATATCGACCGTTCAAAATCTTTCAGAAATCTTCGTAAAGCTTTCGTTCGTTCTAGACTTAGAATATTAGTAGCACAGCGGAAAAGTAAAAACAGTAAAATAAATGTAATACAGAAGGACACGCGGGATTTATTTACTTGGTTCCCGACCCCCCTGGGTCAGTACGTCTAAGGCCTATGTACTCGGCGTGAGTCCACTATTGGTCTCCTTTCCGGAATTTCCGGAGGTGGAGAAAACCCGTCTTACAGTTTGATTTACAAGCAAAAGGATAAATAAAATTAATTGCAGAATGTAAATCAAACCAAAACAACTTATGTCGAAGCGTCAGCCGATCTGGACCTCCGAAGTGCCGCGCACTTCCTCCTGGAGCCTCCCGGTCGTAGAGCCTCGTCTTTAGCGCGTTGTCGTCGGTCGGAATGATCAGAATGGCTCTAGAATGTTGTGTCTAAAGCAGAGGGGTCGAAGCCCCTTATATAGGCCTCCTGGGGGCGCCCTGGACGCTGGGGGCGCCCCGGAAGACTCGGTCAAACCTTATCCTTGCGCCTACCTCGCCGCGGGTGATAAGATCATTGACCAGGGCGCCCCGGACCTCCCGGGTGCCCTCCTGAGCACTTATCTGTGTTTCTGACACGAAACAGCTTTTCTTCTTTGGCTGGGGGCGCCCTGGATGTTGGGGGCGCCCTGGCTGATGGGGGCGCCCTCCTTGATGAGGGCGCCCTGCTTCAGGGCATTCAGCCCTTGTCCCGCTTGCTTTGTCTTCCAATCTTGGTACCTGCAAGATACAGAAACACAAAGCATATACATACAACATTAAGCTTAAGGATTTGGTTCGGACTTCGGATTTGCACGAAACCCTAGGTCAAACCGGCACAAGTTCCCATCCCCGAGAACTTGCCCTTCACCTACTCCTTTCAGGAGACGGTTGCCACCCAGTCCTTCGGGTGGACTTTTGCTTAGCCTCCGATTACTCCGGATCTCGAGACGCCTGAACCCCGACCCATCTCTACTCTTGTCCTTAATCATCGCTCAGCTAAGTTGCTCAGTCCCTTGGACCAAGACTTCATTACCTAGCATCCCTTCGCTAGGTGCCTAGCAGCCCTTCGCTAGGTCTTCTATGCCTAGCAGCCCTTCGCTAGGTGCCTAGCAGCCCTTCGCTAGGTCTTGGGGTTTCGATACCTAGCAGCCCTTCGCTAGGTGTCTAGCAGCCCTTCGCTAGGTCTTAGGGTTACGATACCTAGCAGCCCTTCGCTAGGTGCCTAACAGCCCTTCGTTAGGTCTTAGGGTTTCAATACCTAGGTTAACTAGGACATTTCTTCAACTTGGGTTACTTCTCCTTTGCTCTCCTTTGTCTGTTCAATATATCACTGACTTAGGTGTATTGTCAAACATTAAAACACTTAAAGAAGAACATCATTGATGCAACTTGCACCAACACATCCTCGCGCCGAACTCGCAGCACTGGATATAGCCTTCATCCAGGGTGCCCTAGATATACATGTTGAGGCAATCTGTGGTCCGGAGTGACCAAGTGTTTTGATGTTTGGGCAAAGGGTTTAAGTTAGGTTTACCCTTATTATCTCATATGTGTATGTTGAGTGTGTAGGTTGTACAGGTTACACATATGGACTTGACTGGATGACCTCGGTATGGTGAAGGGTGGCATGGAGACAAGTCGTGGGCTTGTGTGCGCACCTACGAGACCTTGGAGAGCAGGGATGATGAGCTGATGGGCGTGAACTTCGAGGCATGCGTGAAGGATGGCATGGAGGCAAGCTGGAGGCTTGCGTGCATCCGAGGGACGGGAGCAGAAGATGAAGAGGGCGCGAAGGCAATAGTCGAGGTTGCGGATGAGGAGTCAGTCGAGTCATGAGGGTACGAGTGATGTGTGATTGTACTCGGGAAATCCTAGGGTTGAGTGCGGAGTGAAATGTACTCAGGAAGGGTAACCTTAGGCGGGGAGTAGACTAGTCGACTGGTCTGGGGGCAGTCAACTGGTAAAACTCACAGAAGGGTTCTGACCGGGGACCAGTCAACTGCCTTGGGGCAGTCGACTGGTAGGTGGCTGGTGATTTGGCTGAGAATTTGAACGTTGGGGTACAACGGTCAAATTCCAGTGGCACCAGTCGACTGCTCCCCCAGTCGACTGCCCTGGGAGCAGTCGACTGGTGGCGAGGGTTTCAGCCCGAGTCCTATTTAAAGCGGACTTCGTGGTGGCTGAGATTCTTGATGAAACTCGCTTGGGTAAAGTGAGTTAGTAGTCTCTTGTGCTCAGATAGCGTCCGAAGTGTTGTGGCGAGGTTTCTCCATCCACAAGGAGCGACAGAGTTAGCCGGAGGTTATTCGGGGCGTGATCCACCGACGGATTCTTGGATTAGTCACCCGTTCGGGGTGGATACCAAGTAAATCTTCCGTGTTAGCATTAGTTAGTATTTGTTTGATTATTTTCTATTGTATATTCCGCTGCACTAACATTCTTGTAGAGAAAATGACGAAGAATTGCTATTCACCCCCCCTCTAGCAACACTTTTCAATCTATCAATACAGGCCGCTTGAATGAATGAGGTGCCTGGTTCAATCAGGCGCCTGTGTTCATTAGGGCGCCCTGGTTAATGGGGGCGCCCTGGAGCCCATTTTCCAGCCTTTGTTTGCCTGCTTTGTCTTCAGTTTTAGGTACCTGCAAGATACATAAATACAAGCAAACACATATACAATCTTACCCTTAACGAAATGGTTCTGACTTCGGATTTCCGTGAAACCCTAGGTCGAACCGACACCTAAGTTCCCACCCCCAGGAATGCGCCTTCAACCTACTCCTTTCAAGAGATGGTTGCCACCCAGTCAATTCGGGTGGACTTTTTGCTTAGCCTTCGAGACTTTCGGATCTCAAGACGTCCGACCCTCGACCCGTCTCTACTTCTGTCCTTTGTCATCGCTCAGCTAAGTTGCTCAATCCCTTGGACCAAGACTTCATGCCTAAACCCTAGGTCCAGGACTTAGGTGCCCAACCCTCGGCCAGGACTTAGTGCCCAGCTTCACTCACCAGGTCTTAGTGCCCAATTCATAGAATCAGGACTTAGTGCCTAGGTTAACTAGGACTTTTCTTCACTTTGTTACTCCTCTCTTGACTCACCCTTCCCTTGTTCAATGTATTACTGACTTAAGCATATTGTCAATCATTGAAACACTTAGAGGAGGCATCACTGATGCATCTTGCACCAACAGGGCTGTGGATCGAAAGGCTTTACTCTCGGGCTATTATTGGCCGACCCTGCAGAAGGACATTGACCGGCTGGCCTCCACACGTCTGTCATGCCAAAAGCACCACAACCTGCCCCATCGACCGGTCGAGATGATAAAAGCATCGGTGGTCTCTTGCCCGTTTGACCAATGGGGAACGGATATAGTGGGACCATTTCCTACTGCTTCTACTCAATAGAGATTCTTACTAGTAGTAGTGGATTACTTTTCTAAATGGATTGAAGCGGAGGCACTGGCACGCATCACCAAGCAGGCGGTGATTAAGTTCTTGTGGCAGAACATTTTATGTCAATACGGAATCCCTCACAAACTGGTCTCGGACAATAGAAAACAGTTCCAAGGCAGAAAAATCAAGGAATGGTGCTCGGCTTATGACATTCAGTAATCGTTCACCTCAGTGGTGTATCCTCAGAGTAATGGGCAAGTGGAGGTGGCCAATCGGGAAATCCTAAGAGGGCTGAAGACGAAGCTGGATCACGCGGGCGACACGTGGGTCGATGAGTTACCTAGCATCTTGTGGGCTCAGTGGACCACGCCGAGGGAGACCACGGGCCATATGCTTTTCCAGTTGGTCTATGAAAGCAAGGCGGTGGTGCCCGTTGAAGTCAGTTGTGAGTCCGATCGGCGGAAAGCGTATGATGAGGAAAACGCGGAGAGAAGACGCTTGGAGTTGGATCTAGTCGAAGAAATCCGAGAGAAGGCTACCGCCCGAATGTTCGCCTATCGCCAAAGAATGAAGCAGAGATATGATCGAAAAGTGTTGGCTAGGACATTCCGGGTCGGTGATCTCGTATGAATGAGGATAAAGTCGGTCAGTGATGTCAACAAACTAGAGCCCTAATGGGGAGGACCTTTCAAGGTAATCCAAAAGCTGGCCTCCATAGCATACTACTTGGAAAACGAGCAAGGAAAGAAGCTAAATTGACCTTGGAGTGTCATTCATCTCCAACCCTACAGAGAGCCACAGTGAGGTTATGTGAGTCGGCTGTATTACTCAACTCTGTAATATTAATGAATCACCGAGGTCCTCATAACATGTGCAGGCACTCCAGACTCTCGCTTTATCGGCGAGTTATAAGTGGGCATGCCCCCATGCCACCACTTGGCTCAGTGTCCCTGATCGGACGCGTGGCTACCCACGCTCCTTAGAATCGGATCGACCGAGTGTCTAGACTCTCGCTTTTGTTAGGATGTATACTAAAAGTCTTGCTTTTGGTTAAAGTACATCTACATTTTAAAAGAGAATCACAAAATCACACGATGCATATTTATATTAGTATATGCACAAAATGTTTGATACTTTGCATTGTATATAACATGGTGCGTGGTGACGCATAGAAGATCATGTTATCAGTTCCTTGCTAAAGTATAAGAAAGAGGCTCACAACCGAGATGGAGTTGGACAAACCATTGGGATGGTTGTAGTGTAATTAGGTGTGGGTTGTCTTAACCATAGAATTACACTAGTATGCTTTGTGTGCATTGAATAGAACCAAAAGAGATATCATCCAATTTTGTACTGACTTCATAAATTGGATTTGACCTCAGTTTATATATTATGGAGTACGGTCTCTAAATCCTGAAATAATAACGGGCACGTGTATTTAATTATTATTACTTTGATTTACCAATGGACGTGATCTATTCTGTTAGATTGATAGGCCCAGTAAGTTGGATAATAATATTATCTGCATGGTGTGTTATTGATTATTGACGGAATCCGTGTCCTGGTGAGTCAGGATGATGATGCCCCCTTGATGAGCTCATAAGAATCCCCATGTCAAATTTTGCAAGTGGACTATGATCCGACATGATGAAAAGGTTGAGTGGTACTAGTCAAGGATCAAGAGGATAATTAATTAAAATTGTCAGTAATTTAAATTAATTATCGGGCATTCAATATCTTAACACGGGGAGAAGGATGACTCATAATAGTTGGAGCCCATATGAAAATATGGGGGTTGGTGAGAAAGTTCAATGGGGATCCTTTAGTGGAATGGATCCTCATTAACGGATCAGATTTGGATCCATTAGCGGGCCAAGAACCAACTCCTCCTTATGGTCCGTACCTTAGCCCTATAAATACCCCATAGGAGTCAGATACAAGGCTAATGAATTAATCTAAAAATTAATCTAGAATTAATCTAAAAATTACTTCAGAATTAACCCAAATGTGATCTTGACGAGTTCTGTGCTGGAAAACCTAGTGAGATTAATGATGAAGAGGAGTTTGAATATTTTAGGAAATGGTTAGAAGTAGTCGAGACGACTGAGTGTCATCAAAATCAGGCTTCTTTCATTACCAGTGATAAAACATCCAAACTCGATGATCTATTCGGGCATCAAAATCGAGCCGCTAGGCAGGAGGTCATGAAGAACTTGACAACGACCATCTTGGTTGAGGGTATGCCCGTAAGGGAACATGCACGCAAAATGATGGCTTGGATGAAAGAGGTGGAAATCCTTGGAGCACAAATTGATGGGGAAACCCAGGTGGATCTCATCCTCCAATCTCTACCAAAGAGTTTTGAGAAGTTTCGCCTAACCTACAATATTCGTGGGCAGAACTTCTGACAGAATTCGAGGCGGCAGAGGCGATTTCTCTTTCACAGACTTTCATTGCTCAAGGAGTTTCTACTTCTAAACCGAAAGGAAAGAAGAAGAAGAAACATGCTGGGGCAAAGAAAGTAGCAGGATTACAGGGACCTCAGTGTTGCATAAAGAAGCTGAAGGGCAAGTGCTTTGTGTGCAAGCAGTCTGGACATTGGAAGGCGGGCTGTCCCCGCCGTCAGAGTAATAATTCAAGTATACTTTTCTCTTTTGTCGTTGTAACATGTTTAGCGGTGATATCTACCGATACCTGGTGTGTAGATACAGATACCACTATTCATGTTTGCATTTCTTTGCAGGGGTTCAAGGAAACCCGACGACTAGCTGAGGTGGAGATTACCGTCTACATGGGATAGGCTACAGAGATGATTTTTGCAGTGGGAGTTATTCATTTATGTCTTTAGATAGGATGATAAATGTTTTGGTTTTATACAGATTGCTTTTATGTACTTAATTGTTTGGAAAGAACTTTGTTCAGTTTCTGGAATAAGATATTCTATTGCTTTTATTGTTAAAAGTGGAATAGAAGGATTATCTATTAAAGTACATTGATAGGCAATTGGTTCATTTTAAAATCAAAAGCTCCCATGATGCAATTAGATATTTAATAGCTTATCATCTAACCAAAGTAAGAGAAAGGTTCCTTCCAAGAAGAACCAAACATATCTTTAGACTCTAAGGCTTGGTCTTATTAACCTTTAGTAGGATTCAAAGGTTGATAGCCAATGAGCCCTTGGGTTCATTGGTGGTGGAAGACCTGTCTTCCTTAAAAACTTTAAATCTTACTAGGAAGGTAAGAAGACCAAGAGGCTCTTCCAAGCCTAGGGCATAGAGCCAAGGGTATGTAGAAGTTGATACACCCTGATAAGTATAGGTCCTTAATCTATCTAGAATAGAGGTAGTCTTGAAGACTTTGTTTATTTTATAAACAATTATTCAAAGGTCAAAGTACATTTACTTGATGTACCGTAACACTGAATACCTTAATGAGATCAAAAAAATTCAAGTCTGATGCGGAGAAATATCAAAGTAAAAGTATGACGACATTACCATTAGATCGTAGTGGCAAATACCTCTTGGGATAGTTGTAAGACTTGTCAGAAATTGGGAATCGATCCCAATTCACTGCACGTAACGACCCGGCCCCTCGGCCCCTTTGGCGGCCAAATCTCATTTGGCGGCCCCTTTTACGACCCTCATGTCGTCGACCCTCGACCGTGCCGTTACACACTAGGACTTTCCACCCCTGGCCAGTGGATTTTTGCCTTCCCCAGGATTTAAACTCTAGACCTCCAAGATTAAGTACTAGAGTTTATGAATCTTGGTAACGAATTGATAATTAATTAACAGCTTTATCGGCGAGTTATAAGTGGGCATGCCGCCACGCCACCACTTGGCTTGGTGTCCCTGATCGGATGCGTGGCGACCCACGCTCCTTAGAATCGAACCGATCGAGTGTCCAGACTCTCGCTTTATCGGCAAGTTATAAGTGGGCATGCCCCCACGCCACTGTTGGAACTTGGATGGCTAGAGAGGGGGGGGGGTGAATGTAGCCAGACACAAACTTTTCTCTTTTTGAGTTCTCTGCAGTCAGGTTAGTAGCGGAAGCAAACAAACAGAAACAATAGTAGAAATAGAGATAAACAGAAGATCACAAACTCTAACTCGAGGATATACAAGGTTCAGGGATAGCTTGCCCCTACTCCTTGGCGTACCCATAAGGTGGGCGATACCTTCATCGTCGGCAGATCAAGCCCCAGAAATTTGGATATCAAACGCCTCCTTCTCGATGGAGAAATCTCCCCACACAGATAATCTCAAGAATATCAGAAATTAAGCACAGAGACAAAAGAAGGCTTACAGAACGCGAGCAAACGAAGACGAAGGTTTACAGAGCACAACACACAACACAACACCACCTGGCAAGAGCCTTCACTCAGCTCTTCCTTCTCACGGCGTCTGCTTACTGATTGTCTCGCTACCTTCTCCGTTAGCTCTCGGTTCTCAAGATGCAGAAGAATCAAACGATGCTCAAGAGTCTCAGTGTATGCAAGAGTTAGTCAAAGTTCTGAGTTCTACTAAGGCTTCTTCGCTACCCAGCTCTTAAGCCTCTGCCCATCGCCAGGTCACCAAGCGCGCCTCTGCAGCTCACCAACACGTCTGCAACAACCTCAGCTACTCCTGACCTCTTTTGGACTCCCTGAACCCTCCTCAGCCGAGCCCCAGGCCAGTCGTCAGCTTCCCAGCCGTTGCCAGCCCTCGCCAGCAGCCGTTGTAACCTGAGAAAAGAAAACAGCCAAACATGACGGAGAGAAAGTCTCCAGTTGACCCTCCTCCGATGTTTGAATCATCCCTGCATTACCTGCACACTTAACAGACGCTTAGCAAATCAAATCAAAAGTGAATCAGAGAAATAGCAGAGAAAACAGACGTGATCAGGTCGAAAACAGAAGTCTGACAGCGGATTTGAATTAAAGTTATCAGACACTGATCGGTCACCAGACCGATCAGTGAAGTCCCTGATCGATCAGGTAAGCTCCTGATCGATCCAGTGACTCCCTGATCGATCACACTGACCGATCCATCACCTTCTGGGCATTCAATCCACTACCCACCAGCGAAAGGCCCTGATCGGTCACCTGACCGATCTGGTTGTGCCCTGATCGATCTGGTGACCGATCAGGTCACTCCCTGACTGATCAGGAGCTATCCTGATCGGTCAGGATGAGGATAGTCTGATTTTTGATCGATCAGATAGATCGATCAAGGTTTCTCACGGAACCCTACTGTCTTTCTCTCTGATCCTTCACTAGAACGATCAGAAACCAAGCAGAAGCCTTCTGTTCTCTCCCTGATCGTTCACTAGAACGATCAGGTGCCGAACAAAAGCATTCTGTTCTCTCTCTGATCGTTCACTAGAACGATCAAACTTCTCTGGATCGGTAACCAGACCGATCCATAACGGGGAGTTCATGCCAACTCCCTGATCGGTCTCCAGACAGATCCAGCTCCGACCAATTCAACCCTAAGTCCAGAGAACAAGCTCCCTAGCCTTCTCTGACTCATTCTGGTCCCGGAGAAAGAGCTCACGTGCCCTTTCCGACCAGTACACTTAATACTCAGTCCCCCGGACCAAGACTTCATGCCTGGCTTTACTCACCAGGACTTTGTTCAACCTAGCTTCCCTCGTTAGGACCTGACTTCACTCACCAAGGTTTCAGTCACCCGGCTTCACTCACCGGGATTTTCATCACCTAGCTTCACTCACCAGGACCCGGCTTCACTCACCGGAGTTTCACTCACCAGGACCCGGCTTCACTCACCAGGACCCGGCTTCACTCACCAGGATTTCCGTAACCTAGCTTCACTCACCGGGGTTTCCGTAACCTGGCTTCACTCACCGGGAGTCGTGCCCAGTCCCTGACCTGGACTTAAACCAGACTCATCTTATTAACCTAAACTTAAATCGGTGTCTACACCAAAACAACAATCAGGGTCAGACTGCATCAACAATCTCCCCCTTTTTGTTGTTTGACAACCCGATTTTAAGTTTAGATATTTGAAATCAATCGTAATCAAATTTCACTATCGTAGGAGAATCAGAGTCCTCACCCTACAATAGTTATACTCATAATCATCCTAAACTTAACTAACCAAACTCTCCCCCTTTGTCAAACACTGAAAAGGGTGTAGACTAGTTGTTAAGTGTAAAATACCTCCCCCTCAACCCAGGGTTTTTCCCAAAACAAACAGGATATGATTAATCTGAAAGCATATGAAAAGCATATGAAAAAGTACTGCTGGATAAACAGTCATACGCATCATATGAAAATAAACATGGAATAGAAAAACCATGAAATAGCAGTCATACATAAAAACCATCAGACAGTCATACATAACAAGTCATGGAGTCACAATCAGAATCAGAATACAACAAACACAATCAATCCTGAACAGGAGGGTCGTCAGACTGCATCGAGTCATACGATGTGTCATCGACAGGAAGAAAGCTCCCCGGAGCAGTGCTGCTAGACGGCTGAAAACCCGGAAAAGTATGCTGTGGCTGATGACCAGCCATCCAGGTACGCCACTCAGCGAACATCGCCTCCTGCTGGGTATGTATGGCAGACTGAAACGCCTCCTGACCGGCATGCAATCCAGAGATCTCGGATCGAACCTTAGTCTGAAATGCCTCCTGACTGGTACGTATCTGAGAAACCTCGGAGCTGATCTCCTACCGCCAGAGCGCTGACACATGAAACTCATGCTGCATAGTCTGCTCCAGCTCCGCGATCTGCCATCGGAGATCAGGGGCTGCCTCATACTCGTCCTCAGCTGCTGCGGGCACCTCATAATGTCCAGCTGGTGCCACTGGAACATGTATGTGTGCCGCCCGTGGTAGCTCCCCTAAGCCCCTCCCATCCTTCCACTGAAGGTCCTGAGGTCCGACAATAATGCCAGACTTGGCAAACGCACGTTTCCCAAGTCGGCAGTCTTGCCGAACCATCGGCACAGTCCTGCCCTTGGACACGTCGATACCGGCTGACTGGAGCCAGTCAGTGATAACGTGTCCAAAAGGCATGTAGACTATATGCCGGCTGAGCTCTCTGTAGTAGATAATGGACTCTAAGATACTCTCCATGATATCAAAATCCAACCGACGATGCATCCCATAGAACATCAGACAGTGGAAAGGGCAGATCTCAGCAACGGGTTTTGAGGTAATGGGTAAAATACAGTTGGTGATGATCTTGAATAGAACATAATCAACAGGGGATAGTCTGAGAGCAGCAAAAGTAGGGAAGTCACCGGCAAGCTCATCGAGACCATCCGGCCTGGGGTGGTCGAAAAAATACTCGTAGTTAGAGTCAGAGGTGACTCCCAAATATGGAACTGGGAAAGGAGTTGGAAGGGTAGGGAAGAGGGGATGGACATTTGGCGATCGACGAAAGCCTAGATACTCAGTGAAACTATCGTAAGTAAAATCTATGTTTGTTTTGGCTACTTGGGTAGTATAAGAATGAGTGCCAACAGTGGGAAAAAGATTGTTATAGAATTCGAATACCAAATCGACATTGACCTCACATTCAAGAAACAAGAAGGATTCCATATTATAGAACTCTATAATCTGTTTAACCGAGGGACCATTTTCGTACACAAAGGTTCTGTCCACAGTTCGACAGGGTAGAAGTTTGAAGGAGGTGTTGAGGAATTTTTGTTCGAAATAGGCACTAAGAAATCGAGGACTACTCGAAGGTGGGTGTCTACGAGAGGGTGTAGAAGATGAAGGACCTTTTTCCTTCGAGCTACCCTCGGCAGGTGCCTTCCCTTTGGAAGATTTCCTAAGGGTTGGAAATATGTCACAGCATTTGAGAGGATCAAATGAATCATAACACAAAAACAATGATCAAATGCAATTAAGGTCACGGCACAAAGATGGAATGGATCAAGTGAAGTGCACGACATGAAAATTTGATCATGTAAGGTAAGGTTTGATCAGTGAAAAATTTGATCAGTGAGGTTTGATCAATAATCAAGTGAAAATAAGGTTTGATCAGTGAGCTTAAGGTCACGGCAAACACATCACAAGATGAAACAACATGGTTAGCACAAAACTCATGAGTTATGAAACAAACATACAAGAAAAAAAAATCACAAGCATGATGGACAAGCTTACTTTGGTGCCATTCGGTTGGTCGATTGGGAGAGAAGGCTCAGAGGTTGCACAAGAGGGTTCTCAGAGAACTCGCAGAGATCTTGCGCAAGAAGGAGGACCTCGGCTGAGTTGTCTGAGAAGAACACACAAGTGGTGCAAATGAAAAAGCTTGCGACCTTACTGATCGCGCAAAGAAAGTCCACAGAGAAGGTTTCAGAGAACTCACGCAGAGAACTCAGGTGCGTGCAAGAAGATAGAACTTGGGCAAGAAACGAACTCAGCAGCATGCGGAGACAAGAACTTAGGAGCGCGAACTCACCGAGAATAGAGGAAAAACTCTCACGCTGGAAGAGGAGGAAGAGAGGTTCGGGCGGCTAGGGTTTGAGATATGAGGTAGATGAAGTTAATAGGTTGGTGGACCGATCCACCAACCGAAGTTAATGCGGTAGATCAGATCCACCGTCCGATCTCTGGATACCATGACTGATCAGGGAACCTCCTGATCGGTCTGGCTAGGTTCTGATCGGTCCGGTGACCGATCAGGGATGTCCCTGATCAGTCTGTGGATCGATCAGGGATCGAACAGAAGGTTTTGTGAACCCACTGATCGGTCGGTGGACCGATCAGGAGGATGGCCTGATCGGTCAGTGGAATTAACTTTGGTTAAGTACTTAGACATGAAAAAAACATACTTAGACATGAAAAAAAAACAGTTTTGAAAAACTTGGATTAAGTACTTTGAACAGTTTTGAAAAGCTTAGATTAAGTACTTTGAACATTTTTGAAAAACTTAGATTAAGTACTTTGAGGAAGGAAGTTTTGAAAAACTTAGATTAAGTACTTTGAGGAAAGGAAGTTTTGAATACCTTTCGAAGAAAGGATAAAGTTTTGAAAATTTATTTTGATTTTTTTTGAATTTTTTTTTTATAAAACTTTTCTCTCCTTTCCTATCTCTCCCCCTTTGCCATATATCAAAAATAAAGCAATATAGCAAAAATTAAATTGCATAAAGATATAACACAAGAATAATTTGCTGTACTGAACCAATTTCAAGATATAAGCTGAACCAAATCAATTTAAATTATCTCTGTAGGGTCCTGTCTAACCCACTTAGCTACTTACTAACTGTTATAAACAGTAGTTTTCGCTAGGGTTAGTCAAGTTAAGTGTTCTGTTCAAGTTAGATTTTCTAAACTTGACACTTAACCTGATTACTGTTTAAGTTGTATTTAGTGCCCCAATTACTGCAGATGCACTAATTTAAAGCATCTTGAATTAAGGCAAAGACCTAAGCATCTCAACCCATTCTAGGTTATCAGTCAAAAGTACCCTAAGGTGCTTGTGAGATGCTGGCTTCTAGATCTATAGGTGTATGCAGTTCTAGGGTTAGGGCCTAGGCTAAGTCCATTTGAAAAAAAAAAACCCTAGTTTTGAAGGGGGTAGTTTTTTTAAAAAAAAACTAAGTCGAAAAATTATTTTAAAAAGTGCTAAAAAAGATTTTTCAAACTAATTAAAAGCTGATTAAGTAAAGCAGTTTTAGAATTATTTTAGAATTGATTTTCAAATCGAGTAAAGCAGTTAGAAAAGCAGAAGTAAAGTAAGCCTATTCTACCAAGCATAATCCTAATAAACATTAAGAAAAGCAAATAGTCAATTCCATAGGTCAGCTGGAAAAGGAGAAAGCCAACACAGTCATACAAGTCAAATATAAGTCAACCCTACTGAGTAGGAGCAGTCAAACAGTCAATCGTACAATGCCAATCTAAACTAGGAGGAGGGACCGGAACGATCCGATGAGCCTGGCTGCCAGGATCGAAATAGCGACATCATCTCATGATATCGAGTGTTGCTAGTCTCCCTATCGGCTCTGAGGTCACTCATGTACTCAGTGTAATAGGCCTGATTTGCCTCCATTTCTTCAACATGATTTGCCTCGACTTCCTCCCGGAGGCTCTAGACCTGTGTCTCAAGTCGCGTCACTCTCTCATAGAGTGTTGATGGTGGGGGCTCGTCTATGTGCTCTCGAACCTCAGCTGCCAGATCTGCTACATCGACCTCAACGTCCTCATCAGAGTCGATCTGGGGTCCGGCTCTCTGACGCCTCCACGACAAAACCCCGGTACCCGATACCTCTACACCAGCTAGGGAAAAGTTCCTAAAACCTATCTCATCGAAGTCAGTCATCGCGGCCATCTCTCCTTCGGTGATGTTACGACCGTGATGATGAAGAATGGAAGTGATGATGTGGCAATAGGGGGTGCGTACCCGTCCCTGAGTAGTAACACTGGACGCATGTAGAATCGTGTGGAACATGTGGAGTCCAATGTCGATATCAAGATGATGGATCAATGTGTATAGGAGGAAGGTGTGAAATGGTCGCATGGTAGCGACGTCTCTAGTGGATAAAGGTAGAATGCAGCGGACTAGAACTCTATATAGAGTGTAGTCCTGGACCTGAAGGTTAACAGACTGAAATCGTCTAGCTACGGGGTTTCTTGCATGCCTATAGAAGTAGGAGTGTAGAGTATCTAGGGTTATGTGAGAGTAGGGAGCATCAAAAGGAGGATCCCTAGGAGGGTAACAGCAAAAGGTGGACTGTGAGAGTCGTAGTCCAAGAAATCGGTTGAGCAACGAAGGTATGATAGTCAAGGGTATCCCTTGAACGGTGGTGACGAACATAAGACCATCTTGTCTAATTATGTTGTTATAGAATTCTGCACATAAGGATGTGTTAATTAGATGAGTGCAGAATACAAGGTTGTCTAATTGGTAAAAGTTGATAACATTCATGGCCAAGGGACAAGATTGAGTGAAGAATTGCCTATTTAGGTAACTTGTCTTTATGAGTTTATATGTTGTTCGAGCAAATCTATTGCAAAGTTCTAAGGTTGGGAACCTGGGATCGGGACTAGGTTCGGTACCGGGGTTTGATTGGTTTGCTCGGTGTTTTCTAAAATAAGAAGTATGCGTTTAAACGAAAGGAATTAAGAAAAATAATTTTAAATGCGTAAGGAAAAAAGAAAAAATTATACCGAGTAGCTGTTCGGGGAGGCATGGTCGAGGTTGAGGGGCAAGAGGGTCACTTGGTCGCCTTGGAAGACAAAAGAGTTAGAGAGGAGAAGGGTTTTGGGTGTGGCAAGATGGGGAGATTCGGGATCCTTATATAGATGTTTTGGCTAGGGCGCCCGGGACAGTGTCTACTGCCTTTGGCAGTGACCTAATGCTGTTCAGGGGCGCCCGTGATGGCCCAGACGCCCCGGTCGGACTGGGATGGCAGCTTTGCTGCCTTTGACAGGTCCTGGGGGCGCCCTAGTTAGGGTGTCATGGCAGTTTTTCTGCCTTGAACGAAGTGAAATTGTTGTGCGGGGCGCCCGAGGTGTCACGGGCGCCCGAGTTAGATTGGAGTTGACAACTTTGATGTTTTGTTGACCATTTGACCATGGTTTAATTATTTTGACCATGGTAGGATATGATTTGACTGCTTTGACTATGGTTTGACTGCTTTGATCATGGTTTGACTGCTTTGACCATGGTTTGACTGCTTTGACCATGGTTTGACTGCTATTAGGTTAACTCCATTCTAAACTGTAAGATTTAATGTTATTTAAACAATAATACAGATGTTAAATGAATTTTAATTAAGTTGAATTTTACCATCTCACCCATTCTAGAGTTGTCAATCACGTTTGCCTTATGGGTTTTTGTGAGACAGGTTTTAATAGATAGAATTATTTTGAAAAATCATGATTTATTTTGAAAACCTTAAATTAATTTAATTTTGAAACCAGTTGATTTTGAGTTTATTAAAAAAAATGTTTGAATCTACAATTAATTGAAAATTTGTGTTAGATTCGAATTTGACAAAGAATAATTTGAATTTGAATTTCAAAAATTGGCTTCCAGGTCTTGGCGAGGTACTAGACCTTCTTTGGCCGTAGCCTTATTGGATCATCAACCTTTTCCTTGACAATGCCTTTTAATGAAATTTCATTTTCAAAATTATTTTTTGAAAGATTCTGGTCTAACTAGTTTGGGTCTTGGATCGGTAGCTTCGGCTAGTTTTACCAATCTAAAGAGACCAAGTAATGTATACTTGACCTTATTAGAAGAGGCTTCCCTAACGTACTATCATCTCACCGCCACCCAATACTATGTTGTTCAAATTTCAGTTAAGTTGGTTCAGTCCTTAAACTAACCATTCCTAAATCTAAGCATGGTAAATTGCAGAAATTAAATAAACAAGCAATCATGCAATTTAAAACAAGAATAGAAATTTATCTAACTATGAATATTGTTTTTAATTTGTCTCCCCCTGGACTAAAGCCGCGATAATGGTTCGGCAAGATGTGAATCTTGTCCTTGGGGATCCAATACTGATTTGATCTAGTTTGTTTGTTCAGGCACAGTTTGGGTACCCATGCCTGAGCTTTAGGTCTGGACTGGTTCAGTACAGCATAGTATGATCTTTGTCTAGATTTGGTTCTATAGCCTAACCCGGATCGATTTAGAACCGACTTCTGTTTTCCAAGAATCATGTCAAGACCCTTGGAACCAGAAGTGAGCCGTTCTAAGGCTTCTCTTAGGTCCTTGACTTGAGTTTTCAAGGAGGAGTTCTCTTTCCCAAGTTTTTCAACTTGAGTAGAGGTTCCTTCTTGAACCTTCTCAGTTAAGGATCTAAAGTCAGCTCCCTCTTTCAGGAGTTTTACTTCCTGTCGGAGAGATTCGACTCGGAGTTTGGCTTTCGCCAAGTCTCGAGAAAGATACGCAATTAATTCATTTAACTGATTTCTAGAAAAACCACTTACAGTTATTTCTCCATCCTCTGAAAATGTAAGTTTGCCGTCGTCCGACTCCGATTCTGACTCGGTCTCGATTTCTTCTGAGGCGGTTAGTGCGAGCAGGTTTGACTGTGGGACCTCTTCTTCTTCGGAGGAGGACTCGTCCCACGTTGCCTGAGTGCCTTCTTTCTCGTCTTCTTTGTTTCCTTCAGATTGGGGCACTCAGTCTTGTAGTGACCCTTCTTCATGCACTCGTAACAGGTCACATTTGGTTTGTTCTTTTCATTTGAGGGTTCAGCTGGTTCTTCCTTTCTTCGGCTGGCTTTCCTTCTATTGGTCTGGTTCTTTAGTTCTTTGTAGTAGTCCCGGGCTAGCCGAACTAGCTTCGGTCGATTTCCCTCGCTGTCTTCTGAGTCTGAGTCTGAATCAGACTCGGGTGCAGGTTGAGGCTTCTTCTTGGTTGCCTTTCCAGCTTTACCTGCAACAAAAGCGATGCCTTTCTCGGCCAGATTGCAGTTAGTCTGCTCATGCAATTCTAATTCAGAAAATATTTCATCTAACTTAATTTTAGAAAGATCCCTTGAAACTTTGTACGCATCTACCATAGATGCCCACAAAGTGTTTCTTGGGAATGCGTTAAGGGCGTACCTTATCAGGTCATGGTTTTCTACCTTGTGACCGATGGTGTGTAGACCGTTCATCAGCTCCTGAATTCTGGCGTGGAGTTGAGCTGCAGATTCGCTGTCATTCATCTTGATGGTGTACAGCTTGTTCAGCAGAAGGTCCCTCTTGCTGATTCGGGTGTCGGAGGTTCCTTCGTGTAATTCAATCAGCTTACCCCAGAGTTCTTTTGCACTGTTGAATGAACCCACCTGGTTCAGCTCCTCTTTAGTTAGGCCACATTGGAGCGTTTGGGTCGCTTTAGCATCGACTTCAATTTTCTTTTTGAGTGAAGCGTCCCAATCAGTGTAAGATTATTGTACTCCATCAGCATTCTTTGGTATTTCCAGTCCGGACTGGATTATTATCCACATGCCCACCTGAGTTTTTAGGTGGACCTCCATCCTACTCTTCCAGTAGGAGAAGTCCTCTCCACTGAAGAGCGGTGGTCTTGCGGTACTGAAGCCTTCTTGCATGACCATTAAGTATTTAATTGAAAAAGACAGAGAAAAGAAAAAAAATGTCCCAAGATTTGGTCTTGGATTAGCAGTGCGAGACAAAAAAAATAATTATCGAGTGGTATTGCACCGGTCTCGATTAACGATAAAATTTAGAAGAAAAAATTAAAACAATTCGAAGAAAATCTGAAAAATTCTCAAATTGGTGGTTGTACCAAATTTGAGCTTCCCCGCTCTGATACCACTTGTTGGATCGAGAAGAACGATAGAGGGGGGGTGAATATCGTAAAACGTTTCAGATTCGAAAAGAGAATAGGCAGCGGAAAAATAAAGAAACACAAACGCGAACTCAAGCGATTTTACTTGGTTCGGAGTTGCGGTCGGCTCCTACTCCAAGGCCCACGGTCGTTGACCGTTTACTGCGGGCAATTCTATATGTGCGCAAATGTTTACAGAGAAATTTTATAGTTGTAGTACAGTAAATGAAAATTAAGCTCTTTCGTTACTGACGCCCGGTATGGATTGTACTTCGGAGCAGAGGGTCGTCGTCGGTGCTTTAATCTCGAGATGGGAGGTTTCCGGAGCAGAGCGCTTGAGTCGAAGAGCGTAGTAGCGTTGGAAGAATGTATTAAGAAGCCTTGGGGGTCGAGCTCCTTATATAGTGAGCTTGGGGGCGCCCGGGACGTTGGGGGCGCCCTCCACCTGTCACTTGATCCGACAAACTCTCGGTCAGCCATTATCCCTCCAGGATCGGGCTGAGGTTTGACGGGGGCGCCCGGGACACAGGGGGTGCCCGGGTTGACTCGGTCCGCTGGCTTCTCAATGAGTTAAACTCTATCCGCTTCGTTGGCTTGAGCTCAGGGCGCCTGAGGCATCCGGGGCGCCCGGGAGCACGGGGGCGCCCCGCCCAGTGAGCTTCCGAAGCGTATTCTTGCTCAACTCTTGTTTGGCTTTTACCTGGGGTGCCCGGGACCTCCCGGGCGCCCAACCCAGCTGCTGCCTCACTCCTTTGAGGCGTTCTGAGCTGCAGAAACTCTTTCCTTCGGTCCTGCATCCAGCGTTAGTACCAAACATGATAAAGCAAGTATGTTAGTGAGTCTTACAGCCGTAGCTGTCTTGGTTCTGACTTTGGGTCTCCCAAAATGGAACCCTAGGTCGAACCGACGCCTACTGTTCCCTCGACGGGGAACGCGTCCTCACCTACTCCTCTCAGGAGAATTTACCTGTTGCCAACCGGCTCCTCCGGTTGGACTTTTGCCCAGCAGTCCTTCACCAGGTGCCTAGCTGTCCTTCGCTAGGTCTTCAATACCAAGCAGTCCTTCGCCTGGTGCCCAGCAGTCATTCGCCAGGTCTTCGGTTCCAAGCAGTCTTTCGCCTGGTGCCCAGCAATCCTTCGCCAGGTCTTCGGTTCCAAGCAGTCCCTCGCCTGGTATCTAGCAGTCCTTCGCTAGGTCTTCGACTCCTAGCAGTCCTTTGCTAGGTGCCCAGCAGCCCTTCGCCAGGTCTTAGGGTTCCGATGCCTAGCAGTCCTTCGCTAGGTGCCTAGCAGTCCTTCGCTAGGTCTTCAATCTGCACACTCAAGTAGCATGTTAGATAAACATAACATCTTAACTTTTGAACCCTTTGCCATTATCAAAACACAGGTTCGACTTGGGTGCTGTCTGCACCAACACAATCAACTCCTGATCGGTCGGTGGACCGATCAGATATCAGAAACTTTCTGATACATTTCAGAAATCATAGTTTCAGACCTCCTTTCAAATTTTGATACGATCAGATGTAAGTTTATTGATCCCGAAGGTGTTCTCTCGACTAGAGTTGATCCCTTAACAATAATCAAGATTCCTTATGGATTTAACAAATCAATTGCTCCAACCAATTTCAAATCTACTTCACTTAGAATAATCAAACACATAAAATCAATTTGTATCAACAACAAAACTCTAATCAAGTTTCCTTAATTGGAATGTCCAAGTATGATCATGGAACCAAATACACATGTATTATGCATTGGTTTTCCCCATACTTGGTCGACTTAATGATTTTTGTCTCGTCAACCTAATTTCTCAAGGGCTGCATGAACATTTTGAGTAATTAGGTTGATCCTAGCATCTCACCCCATTTCTAGCAAACAAAAACATTTTGTTAAACCTTATAGTGTTTGTGAGATGTCCCCAAGTTGCCCAATAAATTTTGCCCAACAATTTGAAATGATCATGAAGTGTTTTGTTATCTTTTCAATCCTATGAAGCATGACACATTCCCAACTCCCTCTTTAAGAAACTAAATTCATTTTTGGGGAGTGGTTTAGTGAAAATGTCTACTAGGTTCGATTTTGACTCCACATGCGAGAGTACAATATCTCCTCTAGCAACATGATCCCTAATGAAGTGGTGACGCACTTCAATGTGCTTGGTCCTTGAATGATGGACTGGATTTTTTGTTAGGTACTTTATTGTGCTTATGTTGTCACACAACACTTGCACACCCTTGTAGGATAATCCATAGTCCTCTAGTGTGTGAATCATCCACAACAATTACGATACACTCTCTCCCATGGCGATGTATTCTGCCTCGGTCGTAGAGAGAGCAACACAATGTTGCTTCCGACTTGACCAACTTACTAACGATGATCCTAAGAATTGGCAACCCTCACCTGTGCTCTTTCTATCCAACTTGCACCCAACATAGTCGGAATCGATGTAGCTAATTAAGTTAAATGACTCGGTACGGGGGTACCAAAGACCGACTCCAATCGTGCCCTTGAGGTATCTCAAAATTCTCTTAACGGCAATCAAGTGAGATTCCTTGGCACAGACTTGGTACCTAGCGCACATACCCACAGCAAAAAGAATATCAGGGCGACTAGCTGTGAGGTATAGCAAACTACCTATCATACTCCGATATTGGATTAGGTCAACGGGCTTACCACTCTCATCATTATCTAATCTTGTGTTTGTCGCCATGGGAGTGGTTACCTCTTTAGAGTCACTCATATTAAATTTCTTGAGCATCTCTTGGGTGTATTTTGATTATTGTATATGGATTCCGTCTCGAGTTTGTTTGATTTCTAGTCCAAGGAAGAAAGTCAATTCTCCCACTAGACTCATCTCAAATTCACTCTCCATGTGTCCAATAAACTCATTCAAATAGCCCTTGTTATTGGAGCCACAAATTATGTCATTTACATATACTTGGGCTACAAATATGAGTTGGATCGAGAAACACGATAGAGGGGGGGGTGAATATCGTGAAAACTTTTTCGGATAAGACTTAAGAGAAAATACGCAGCGGAATTAAAAACAAACACGAGGAACATAAGTATTTTTTACTTGGTTCGGAGTCGCGGTCGGCTCCTACTCCAAGACCCACGGTCCTTGACCGTTTACTGCGGGCAATTCTATAATAGCGCAAAGAATTACAGAATTTGGTACAAGAGTAGTGCAGTAAATAAACAAGTACACTTTTCGTTACCGATGCCCAGTGTGGATCGTACTTCAGAGCAGAGGGTCGTCATCGGAACTGTTATAAGTTTTTAATTAACTTTGAATTGTGTTGCCATAAATCAAACAAGGTTCGATATGGTGCTTCCTGCACCAACAATCTCCCCCTTTTTGATTTATGGCAACACAATTCAAAGTTAAGTAAAAACTGTTAGTGATATGAGAGAAGTATCCTAAGGCAATCACCTTATGATTGTAATCATTTATTCTAATAAATGAATATTCACTATTTAAGTATACATGTTTGTGTATTTGATTGAGATCTTAAACTCATTTACTGAATGTCCGCAATACAATTCACAGCATGAGAGAATTTGTGATGAATTCACAACTAGTGATTATCTCTACATGTGCAATTATGAAGTATTGAAATTGTCCCTAGTCGATGAATTGATAAATACAGACACTATCAATTCTGTTGAGACTAGCATGGGTTATTCTCTAATCAGTTGATTCTCACTGGCTGGGACATTGAGATGTCCGGAGATAAACATGAATGCTAGTTAGGGAACTAGTTCATTGGAGTGACTGGCTGTAAAACTTTATATTGTAGTCTACATATAGACATGTCAGTGAAGTTCTTATTGCAGCTTAAGTGCGATGTTCCTTTGACTTGTGGTGTTCAAGTCATCTTGGTCATGGAGACTTATACTTTGACATCTTAAGCAAGCATTTCCAAGGAGGTGTGGACCCAGGATGATTGGGTATAAGCCGAAGTGCCCGAAGATGTTTGAACAGCCTACAAAGGATTCACCACTCCTTGCGAGGAGATGTATACCTGAGGCCTATCGTCGGATTGTTACTCGAAGCCTCTGGCCAGAGCATGACATGTTCAGAGTATGAATCTCTTAAATACATGAGAGTAATTAGAATCCGTAGGACGAGAAAACGTTACTTGGGCTAGGTGTGACGTAGTCAACCTAGTGGGGACTGACACACATAGACCATATCCTGAACCAAGTGGGTATAAGATGGTGAAGGGAATGGGGCATGATTCATTATAGCTGCTGAAGGGTTTCAGAATTGTTTCTGAGGTCAACCGTTGATCTTTCGATTAATTGGGGATCATGATGTACTACTAGGTGCCACTCATGATCGTTCTATAATTGATTAATTATAGACGACCAACATAAATCGAAAGCCTATTTAGTCACATGCACTACGAGTAATCCGAGGGATTTAAAACGAGTTGAAAATTGGATTTTCCAATCAAGAGAGATTAGGTTTGGTTGAGCCAAACGATAAGTCGAATCTGAATTTTTCAGAGACGCATCGGAAGCGTAAAATGGCTAAGTCTTTTGAAGACTTAATAGATGAATTAAATAAGTTTAATTCATTGGGGCGTGGCTTGGATGGGCCAGCCAAAGAGGGCCTCCATCCTCTTTGTTTGGCCGGCCACAACAAAGGGAGAGAACCAAGGTTTTGGTTCAATTTATAAAATAAACCAAGTGTGGTTTGTTTTATAAAATTATGGATGATATAAATTTTTATATAATAAACCAAGATTTGATTTATTTTTCATGGAAATTAAAATGAACCATGGATTGGTTTATTTTATAAAATCAATCATGGATTGATTTACCATGTTAAGGAAATTTATTCCATAGGAGAGAAGAGACTTGATTGATTTTTATCATGAATTAAAATATGATTTTAACCATGATATAAAATCAAACTTGGAATGATGGAATAAGTTATTCCATATTTGAGAGGCTTGATGGATGAGAGACCACTATATAAAGGACCCAAGGCAAGACTTGAGTGTGAATAAAAAAAGAGATGAAGGCATAGGCTCTCTCCCTCTCTTTCTCTCCTTCTCTTCTCCCCTTCTTGCCGTGCGCCAACCAGCCCCAAGAAGGAGCACCAGTCGGCCACCCCTGCCCTTTCCCTGCCGACCACCACCTGCTGTCGGAGAAGGAAGCTCCGGCCATCTCTTGGCCAGAAGAAGGTGCTGCCGGAATTAGAGTTTGCCGCAAGGATCTTTTTGCGCAAGCCTCTTCTTTTGCTTCGTCGAATTTTGATTCCGGCCATCCTTTTGTGGTTAGTCTTCCGACTTCTCTCTTGGTTTTTCTCGTCATGTTCTCGGAGAATCTAGTAGTTCTCGAGAACACGAAACTCGTGGCTTTGCGAAGTCATCCCGAAGATACTCGCGTGGACGCGAATAGAGGCGGAGCTTCCAAGGGACTCTTACGGTTGGATCTCGTCCCTTCCTTCGAGTTACACGAGGTAATACGTAAATTAGTTTATGTTTCTGCAAAATTTTAAATATATGATCATGTCTACACAAGATAAAATTGCATGCTTAGATGTGTGGTTAAATAATTTGAGAAATTATTTATGCTAAACCTTCCGCTGCACGTAATTAATTTTAAAATTACGAACCCGCATCCATGTCAACATGCACCCGGTCCCAACAAAAACTTATAACAGTTAACAAATGAAGGTAAAAATCAATGAAGTATAGCAGTGATGAACAGAATAAATGTAGATTTGAAAAAAATCCGTTATTTCTATACTCCCCCTTCAACCCTGAATACTTGTGTTATAAAGTACTTAACTTTGACCTTTCTCCCCCTTTGACATATATCAAAAACATACATGGGTGAACAGAATATTTAATAGGGAGTTTCGAATTTTTGTAAAACTTCTAAGTTTTTGACAAAGTTTTTTTTTCTTTCAAAGATAGAGTAAAAGCATTTGCACCAAAGAAAACTTTTTACACTTAGAAATTTTTCATTTTTGAAAAGTTTTGCAGACTTAAATTTTGTTAAAAAACTTTTACTTACAAGGCTTTGTAAAAAAATTTACTTAGACAAAATTGTGAAGCCAAATTTCCCAAAAAAAGTTCAACTTTGAGAATTGGGAAAAAATTTGTTTACCAAAAACTTTTTGCACACTTAGAAGAATTTGCTGGGAAACACTTTGTGCATTTTGAACAACAAAATCTTTAAGAAATTTCTAGACAAGTTTTTCACTAAAAAAACTTTACTTAGAAACTTTTGCCAAAATTTTCAAAAAGTTTTGGCTCAGACAAATTTTGTTTACTAAGGAAAATTTTACTTAGGAGAAAACACATGCACTTAAAAAAATATTTCGAAACACTTAGAAATACTTAAAAATTTTTGCTTTACTTTTTGAAAAAGAGATAAAAGTTTAAATAAAAGAATTTCCTTTTTCTCTTTCTTTCTCTCCCCCTTAATGTGAAACTCTTCTCCTTATGTTTTAGACCATTTCTAAGATAAGCTTTCTTTGAAAAGGGGAAAAGTTTAAGGAAGAATTTAATTTTTAATTTCACTTTTTCTACTCTCCCCCTTGGCCATATATCAATAAAGAAATTTTAAAAAATATATTTTGAAAGAAATTTAAAATTTGTGTATCAGAGCTTATGAGTCTTGAAAAAAATTTGAACAAAATAATGTCAAGAGTTATGATAATTTCTAAAAATTTTGAAAGAATGAAGAATTAATGCTCAAAACCATAATTGGAGTCAAGTGTATATGATAAGCAACAAGAAATATTTAATCAATAAGTTTACTTGTTCTGAATATTTTGAACAATGCAAAATAAAAAAAATGAAGTACTTTTAAAAGCTATTGAACTTTTTGAAAGATATAAGTATTTTGAAAGATATTATGAATTTGAAAAACATAAGTACTTTTAAAATATTATGAATTTCAAAAACATAAGTACTTTTAAAATATTATGAAAATTACTTGACTTTTCTTTTTGAAAGTACTTACACATAATATTTTACTTGCTTTAGTTTCTTTTCCAGTCTGACACAATCCTGGGAAACCTTGTTAACTACAAGGACATTTCTCTAAGTGTCCTGGAAATTCTCCTAACTCAAGTAAATACTATTTCCAAAAAGAATTTTGATAAGCCAAAATATATGCAAGTACATTTTGAAAAATGTTTATCTTCCAGTCTGACACAATCCTAGGAAGCCTTGTTAGCTACAAGGACATTTCCTTAAGTGTCCTAGAAATTTTTCCAAGCTCAAGAGAAATATTATTTCAAATTGATTCTATTTAACAAAAACATTTTGAAAATAATAATATTTTAAAAAAATTATAATATTTGAAAGGAAATTACTTGTGTTTTCAGAAGGATTTGAAAATACATGCATGAAAACATATCACCTTGAATATTCAATAATTCTTTTAATTTGACCTCCCCCTAAACTTGACCCAGTCCTAGGAAGCTTGTTGACCACAAGTACTCTTCCTCTAAGTCTTTAGGGTTTAGTTCAGATCAAAGGAATAATTTCAAAACCGATAATTACCAATAAAAACTTTTCAGAAGTTCTCCTTTTGATTCAGACTCCCCCTAAATTTGACACATCCTAGGAGTCTTTGTAGATTATGAAGTGGACTTACTCTGTGTCTTTAGGGTTTACCAAAATCAAATAAGACATAGACATAATTTTCGAATGTATTTTGAAACTTTGAAACATATTTTGAAACGAAGGTAATTTGTCAGGCATAGTTTTCGAAAAACATAAGTAATAGTTTTAAAGCACAATTTTCGAAAACCATTTTAAAAGACAGTGATTTTTCAAGCACATTTTTGAAAGAAAATTAAAAGAATAACCCACTCCCCCTGTACCGTTTGACTCAATCTAATGCCTTAGGGAACTTCAGTGTTATCCATGTTTGACTATGTTTGACCAAGCTTGACTCAGTTGACTATGTTTGACTCAGTTGACTATGTTTGACTAATCAATAACTAAATCAAACAAGCCCTAGATTCTATTTAAAATGAGTCTATTGTGATATCTAACATGAAATTCAATATTTTGGAAAAAAAATGTTAGAGATGAAAAAGTAGGGTACAGTAAACTGAATTAATTTGAAAAGTAGAGATAATTTTGAATAACTTTTGAAAGCCCTTTGAGCTTTATTTAAAAGGATAGTGACATATATTCTTAGGTCCTAGATATCTCACCCAGTTCTACATGATCAAACATGTTAACCTTATGGATTTTGTGAGATAAGTATTTTAATTTTAAAAAAATGGTTAAGTTTATTAATTTTGAAACATTTGTTATGAATCTAAGATTAATTGAACTTTGTGTTAGATTCAAATCTAACAATAGTAAAGTGAATTTGATTTTCAGTAATTGGCTTTCAGGTCTTGGAGAGGCACTAGGCCTTCTTTGGCCGTAGCTTTATTCGATCAACAACCCTTTCCTCGACAAAGCCTTTTATAGAAAATTCATCTTCAAGTTACTTCTTGAAAGATTTTGGTCTAACTAGCTTGGGTCTTGGATGGTAGCTTCGGCTAGTTCTGCCAAAATGACTTCCCTAACGTACTATCATCTCACCTCCACCCAATACTATGTTGTTCAAATTTCAATTAAATCACTTTGTCCTTAATCTAACCAAACCTAATTCTAAGCATAATAAAAAAAATAAACATGACAAAAAAATGATCTAAGTTATATCATAATTGAAATAAAATTCTGGTTTTTTAAAATCAGTATGGTTGTGAATTAAGTTTTCTAACGTATTAACCTTAACTAATTTATACGAATTAATCACGTTATTTGATATAAATATTGGACTTTCAAATATTGAAACTTACCTTTCCCGATCGTTTGTCCAGTACTCTTGTAAAGATCACGAGTTAATCGGACCAGTTTGGGTCGATCTCCTTCATTGTCTTCTGATTCCGAGTCTGAGTCGGACTCGGGTACAGGTTGAAGCTTCTTCTTTGGTGGTTCTCTTGGAGCTTTCCCTGCACTAGAAATTACACCTTCCTCGACCATTACAGTATCTGTTTGATTATTTAATTGTAATTCAAAAAAAGATTCGAAATTGGTTACCATTTTTGTCTCAGTTAATTCGTCTTCTGACTCTGGTTCGAATTCGCATCAGGTATGGATTCTTTCTCATCTTCTGATCCAGAGTCAATTTTGAAGTCGGGTGCTAACTCTTCTAAGATCTCAATATCGGAGCTCTCTTCGTGTAGATTGATTAGCTTTTCCCAACTTTCTCTGGCACATCTGAATGGACCTACTAGTTCGAGTTGCTCCTTGGTTAGGCCACATTGTAGGATTGCAGTTGCCCTTGCATCGGTCTCGATTTGGTTGAGGGTTTGTTCATCCAGTTTGTCCCACTTGATTGATAACTCATCTTCTACGGGAAAAGAGAATCCCGTTTGGATGATCCGCCATAAGTCCATGTGGGCCTTCAGAAGGGACTCCATTTGACTTCTCCAAAAATTGAAGTTCTAGCCGGAGAATAGCGGTGGACGGGCACTGTTCCACTCTTGATTGACCATTAAGTTGAAACCTCGTACACACAAGAAATAACAAAAATGTACCAAGACTTGGTCTTGGATTAGTAGTGGGAGAGAGAAAAAATAGCCTAACAAAAATATTGCACGAATTTCAAGGTAGAATAATAATAAAAAGTTTGAGACAAAATTTTTGAAAATGAATATTCTGATTAATTGAAAAATTAGGAGTTAAAAGAGATTGCTCAAATTAGGGTAGCACGAATTTCGAGAAAAAATATTAAAATAATAAAAAAAATTTATGACAAATTTTTAAAAATTGATCGTTTTATCAACTCTAATGAATGGTGAAAATATGAAGATTAAAAATTGAAAAAGGCGAGTGGTGTTGCACCAACCTCGATTAATGAGAAAGAAAAGAAATAAAATTTTGTAAACTCTGAAAAAAATCTCTCAAATTGGTGGTTGCACCAAATTTGAGCCACCCGCTCTGATACCACTTATTGGATCGAGAAACACGATAGAGGGGGGGTGAATATCGTGAAAACTTTTTCGGATAAGACCTAAGAGAAAATACGCAGCGGAATTAAAAACAAACACGAGGAACACAAGTATTTTTTACTTGGTTCAGAGTCGCGATCGGCTCCTACTCCAAGGCCCACGGTCCTTGACCATTTACTGCGGGCAATTCTATAATAGCACAAAGATTTACAAAATTTGGTACAAGAGTAGTGCAGTAAATAAACAAGTACACTTTTCGTTACTGACGCCCGGTGTGGATCGTACTTCAGAGCAGAGGGTCGTCGTCGGTGCTAGAGTCTCGAGATCGGAGTTTGCCGGAGCAGAGCGCTTGAACGAAGAGCGTAGAGGCGTTGGAAAGTTGTCTTGTTGAAGCCTAGGGGTCGAGCCCCTTTTATAGTGCTCCTGGGGGTGCCTGATTCGCCGGGGGCGCCTGACACGTGCCTTCAGATCGGAGAAACCTCATCCGCAGCTCGGTCAGCGCTTATCCCTTCAGAATCGGACTCGGAGCTAACTCGGGCGCCCGGGACCTCCCGGGCGCCCAGCTTGACTTGGTCTGCTGGCTTCGTGGCTGATTTTGCTTCGACTCCTCTTTGGCTTTGACCTTGGGCGCCCGGGACCACCCGGGTGCCTAGCCCAGTGTTGTTTCGAAGCGATTCTTGCTTACTGCTTGTTTGGCTTTGACCTTGGGCGCCCGGGACCTCCCGGGCGCCTAGCCCAGCTGCATGCCTCTCTCCTTTGGGGCGTTATAAGCTGCAGAAACACACTCCTTCGGTCCTTGCATCCAAGGTTAGTTCCATAACAAACAAGGCAAGAATATTAGTCCATTTTTACAGCCGTAGCTGTCTTGGTTCTGACTTCGGGTTTCCCAAATGGAACCCTAGGTCGAACCGACGCCTACTCTTCCCTCGACGAGGAACACATCCTCACCTACTCCTCTCAGGAGAGTTTATCTTTTGCCAACCGGCTCCTCCGGTTGGACTTTTGCCCAGCTTTACTCACCAGGTCTTCATGCCCAATTCGCGACCAGGTCTTAGTGCCCAATTCCTCGAACTAGGTCTTCGGTGCCCAGCCCTCGGCCAGGACTTAGTGCCCAACCCTTGGTCAGGTCTTAGGTGCCCAGCCCTCGGCCAGGACTTAGTGCCCAACCCTTGGTCAGGTCTTAGGTGCCCAACCCTCGGCCAGGACTTCTTGCCTAGATTAACTAGGACTTTCCTGCACACTTGAGTAACTTTATTAGATTACAAATAACACTTAACTTTGAATCCTTTGCCAATATCAAAACAAGGTTCGATATGGTGCTTCCTGCACCAACAATATGTTGTCACCATCTCTTCGTAGAAATAGTGTAGGGTCTATTTGTCCTCTCACGAAGCCTTTTTCAATAAGAAATGTTGACGACTACTCATACCAAGCACGAGGTGCTTGTTTTAGGTCGTAAAGAGCCTTCTTGAGCTTGAACACGTGATTTGGAAATTCGGAATTTTCAAACCCCGGAATTTGTTCAACATAGACCTCTTCTCTTATGAAACCATTTAGGAAGGCCGATTTAACATCCATTTGATAGAGTTTAAAACCTCTATGAGTTGCAAATGCAAGCATCAATCGAATGAATTCTAATCGTGCCGTGGGAGCATAGGTCTCATCGTAATCAAGGCCTTCAACATGACTATAGCCCTTGGCTACTAAGCATGCCTTGTTTCTTACGATTTCTCCCTTATGGTTCAATTTATTTTGAAGACCCATTTGGTTCCAATAATGGTGGTCTTCTTAGGTCTAGGGACTAAGTCCCAAACTTGACTTCTCTCAAATTGACGTAATTTGTCTTGCATAGCAATGATCCAATTGGGATCATGCAATGCCTCGTCAATTTTCGTAGGTTTAATTTCTGAAATTAAGGCAACCTCATTAGTCTCATTCCTAAATAATGATCTAGTCCTAACCCCATGATGGATATCTCCAACAATTTGGTCTTGGGGATGACTAGAGGCTAACCTAGTTTGCCTTGGTGTTGGAGGTGCTTCTTGGATGGTGTCACTAGACACAGGCTCAGCCTCAACGTCCGACTGAACTACATGTTGTCTAGGCTCACCGTCATCAGATTCATCAGTACCATTTCCAACACTCGGACTCTCATCCAAACCTAGTTTCCTAAGTTCGAATTGAACTCCTTCTACATCTTCTGATTGATCAATTGCTTTTGGGATCTCCTCAAAAATGACATCAGAAGATTCTTCGACCAATCTAGATTTTTTGTTGTAGACTCGGTAAGCTTTGCTAACAGGGAATACCCGACCAGTATCCCTTCTTTAGCTTTCGATGTGAACATTCCCAGATGATCCTTGGTGTTTAGAATAAACACCTTACACCCAAACACCCGAAGATGTTTAACTGTAGGTGGTTTTCCAAACCAAAGTTCATGAGGAGTCTTCCCTAAAAATCTGTGAATGAGGACTCGGTTTTGCACATAGCAAGCTGTGTTCACAGCTTCAGCCCATAAGTAACTTGGTAAAGAGTACTCATTGAGCATGCTTCGTGCAGCCTCTTGTAAGACTCGATTCTTCCTCTCTACAACACCATTTTGCTGTGGTGTTCTAGGAGTGGAGAACTCATGTCTATATCCTCTCTCTTGACAAAATTCTAAAAATCTTTGGGTTTGAAATTCTCCTCCATGATCACTCCTAATTGTTTTAATTGTTGTAGATTTTTCATTTTCAACTCTTCTACAAAAATAAATAAACACATCTAGAGTTTTATTCTTATATTTTAGAAAATAAGTCCAAGTATACCTAGTATAATCATCAACGATTACAAAGCAATACCTACTACCATTCAAAGATATTATAGTACTACAGTCAAACAAGTCCATGTGTAATAAATCTAAAGCAGTAGAGGTACTTACAACACTTTTACCTTTGTGAGAAGATTTCGTTTGCTTACCCATTTGACATGCATCACAAAGCTTCTCTTTTTCATACTTGATGCTTGGTAAGCCATGAACAAGTCAAGTGTGGACTCATCTTAATGTTCACATGTGCCAATCTCCAGTGCCAAAGTGTGGACTCATCTTCTTTTGACATGAAACACTTAATAGAAGCATTAATAGCACTTTTAAAAGAAACTTGATAAATATTATCTATCCTTGTGACTACTAGTACCGTGTCAAGTGTGTCATTTTGTATAACTAGACATTGACTTGGATGAAATTCAATTGTGTAACCCGCATCACACAATTGACTGACACTTAGGAGATTAAAATGTTGGTGTCGGAAGCATCATATCGAACCTTATTTTGATATTGGCAAAGGGTTAAAGTTAAGTACTATTTGTGATCTAATAAAGTTACTCAAGTATGCAGGAATGTCTTAGTTAATCTAGGCAATAAGTCCTGGCCATGGGCTGGGCAACTAAGTCCTGACATAAGGTTAGGCAATAAGTCCTGGTCGTGGACTGGGCACTAAGTCCTGGCCATGGGCTGGGCAACTAAGTCCTGACATAAGGTTGGGCACTAAGTCCTGGCCAAGGGTTGGGCACCGAAGACCTGGTTCGAGGAATTGGGCACTAAGTCCTGGCCGAGGGCTGGGCACCGAAGACCTGGTTCGAGGAATTGGGCACTAAGTCCTGGCCGAGGGCTGGACACCGAAGACCTGGTTCGAGGAATTGGGCACTAAGTCCTGGTCGCGGACTGGGCATGAAACCTGGTGAGTAAAGCTGGGCAAAAGTCCAACCGGAGGAGCCGGTTGGCAAAAAGGTAAATTCTCCTGAGAGGAGTAGGTGAGGACGCATTCCCCGTCGAGGGAACAGTAGGCGTCGGTTCGACCTAGGGTTCCATTTGGGAGACCCGAAGTCAGAACCAAGACAGCTACGGCTGTAAAAATGGACTAATATTCTTGCCTTGTTTGTTATGGAACTAACCTTGGATGCAGGGACCGAAGGAGTGTGTTTCTGCAGCTCAGAACGCCCCAAAGGAAAGGGGCAGGCAGCTGGGCTAGGCGCCCGGGAGGTCCCGGGCGCCCAAGGTCAAGGCCAAAACAACAAGGAAGCAAGAACCACATCGAAACCACACTGGGCTAGGCGCCCGGGAGGTCCCGGGTGCCCAAGGTCAAAGCCAAAGAGGTAATCGAAGCAAATCAGCCACGAAGCCAGCAGACCAAGTCAAGCTAGGCGCCCAGGAGGTCCCGGGCGCCCCAGTCAGCTCCAGAGGCCGAGTCGAAGGGGATAAGCGCTGACCGAGCTGTGGATTGAGTTTTTCGCAGATGAAGGCACGTGTCAGGCACCCCCAACGTCTCAGGCGCCCCCAGGAGCACTATAAAAGGGTGCTCGACCCCAAGGCTTCAAAATCACTACTTTCTAACGCTCCAAAGCTTTTCATTCAAGCGCTACGCTCCGGCAAACTTGGACTTCGAGATTCCAGTGCCGATGACGACCCTTTGCTCCGAAGTACGATTCACATCGGGCGTCGATAACGAAAAGTGTAGCTCTTTTCATTTACTGCAATATTCTTGTACTGAAATTTGTAAACCTTTTGCGCGATTATAGAATTGCCCAAAGTAAATGGTCAAGGACCGTGGGCCTTAGAGTAGGAGCCGACCGCGACTCCGAACCAAATAAAATACTTGTGTTTTTGTGTGATTGTTTTGTTTCCGCTGCATTTACTCTTTCCTTAATCCGAAAAAAAGTTTTAACGATATTCACCCCCCTCTATCGTTTTTCTCGATCCAAGTGATATCAGAGTGGGTGGGTCAAACTTGGTGCAACCACCAGTTTGAAGGTTTTTTTTCAGATTTACGAAATTTTTAATTTTATTTCATTTCTTTCTCGTTAATCGAGGTTGGTGCAACACCACTCGATCTTTTTCGCTTTTTATTTCAAATAAATAATATCTGTGGGTGGGTTTAACTAAAGTAGAATTCTTATTTTTTCACCTTTTTCAATTTTGAATTCTTATTTTTTCACCATAAGTCAGAATTTATAAAACGTTCAATTTTTAAAAATTGTCATAATTTTTTTTATTATTTTAATATTTTTTCACGAAATTTGTGCTTCCTTAATTCGACAAAATTTTCTCCCAAATAGTGAAGTCTTACTTTTTCATCATTAATCAGAATTGATAAAGCCAACATTTTTAAATTTTGTCAAAATTTTTATTATTTTATTATTATTTTTACCTCGAAATTCGTGCAACACCTTTTTGTGCTAGTTTTTTTTTCTCCTCCCGCACTACTAATCCAAGACCAAGTTTGGTACATTTTTGGTGTTTCTTTTGTGTATGAGGATTAAACTAAATGACCAACCAAGAGTGGAATAGTGCTCGTCCACTGCTATTCTCCGGCGAGAACTTCAATTTTTGGAGAAGTCAAATGGAGTCCCTTCTGAAGGCCCACATGGACTTATGGCTGATCATCCAAATGGGGTTTAGATTCCCCACAGAAGATGGGATAACACTCGCCTGGGATAAATTGGATGAACCAACACTCAACATGATCGAGACAGATGCAAAGGCGACTGCAATCCTACAATGCGGCCTAACAAAAGAAGTATTCAAGCAGATTGGACCATTTGAATGTGCTAAAGAGATGTGGGAAAAACTGATTAACCTACATGAAGAGATTTACAACATCGAGGACTCAGAAGGTGTGTTGTCCAAATCATCAGAGGAATTGAACGAAGAAGAAGAAGATCACCTAAGTTATCTTGCACTCTCGGTCCAAGCACGAATAGCCGAGTCAGAGTCTGAACCCGAATCCGAAGCCGAATCCAAACCGGAATCAAAAGATGAGTCTAGATCCGAGGCGGCAAGAATCAAGGGGGAGATTCCCAATAAGGAATCCAAAGGTAAAATTGTAAATTCAAGTTTTAAAAATCATGTAATTTGTTACACATGCAGGGAGAGAGGGCACTACAAAAGTAAGTGTCCTACTCGTAAGATACGAACGACACCATCGACGGCGACAGAGGAACCAGTTCCAAAAGCACGAAAGGACAAAAGTCGCATCCAATGCTTCAAGTGCCAGGAGTTTGGGCATTACAAAGATGAATGCACAGATAGAAGAGCCAAAGATCCAGGACAACCTACCAAGACGGGTAACTTTAATTTATATGAAAATCCTCTCCTTACCATGAATGCTGATAGTTTACTTAATCACTCTTGGTCAAATCTAGATATGGACACATGCCTAAGTAACTTGATTAAATCATGTATATTAATAAATTCAAATTTCAAAATGTTAAGACAAGAAAATGAGAATTTAAAAATTAAAATTGATATACTAGAAAAACTAATTAATAATCTTGCTAACTTAGAAAATCCAGAAATTTCCCCTCATTATAATTTTACTTAGTTTTTTTTGCTTGGATTTAGAATTGGATAGTTTAAGGACAAACAGTTTAATTAAAATTTGAACAACATAGTATTGGGTGGAGGTGAGATGATAGTACGTTAGGGAAGCCCTTCTAATAAGGTCAAGTATGTCCTACTTGGTCTGTTTAGTCTGGTGGAACTAGCCGAAGCTACAGATCCAAGACCTAAACTAGTTAGACCAAAATCTTTCAAGAAGTAACTTGAAGATGAATTTTCAGTAAAAGGCTTTGTCGAGGAAAGGGTTGTTGATCCAATAAGGCTACGGCCAAAGAAGGTCTAGTGCCTCGCCAAGACCTGGAAGCCAATTATTGAAAATCAAATTCACTTTACTATTGTCAGATTTGAATCTAACACAAATTTTAACTAAATCTTAGATACCTTTGTCAAAGTTAATCTTGTTGTTTTTTAATGCTATTATATGATTTCTGGTTAACATATTGTTTATGTTATTAGTTCATTAATGTTTAAAATCTTACATTTTCTTTCAAAATTCACTTAAATGAACTCATCAAACTATGATCTAGGACTTGATTAACTTAATTACTGATCAGTCCTCCTAGGACAACACTAAAGTTCCTAAGGCAGTTAGATAATATCAAATGGTGTCGAGTACAGGGGGAGTGGTTTATTCTTTTAATTTTCTTTCAAAAATTGTGTTTGACAAATCACTATCTTTTTTTAAAAAAAATGTCTTTTAAAATTGTCCTTGAAAAATCACTGCCTGACAAATTACCTTCATATGTTTCGAAATTTCAAAATACCTGCTAAAAGTGTGCCTATGTCTCATTTGATTTTGATAAACCCTAAAGACACAGAGGAAGGTCCACTTCATGATCTAGAAGGACTCCTAGGATGTGTCAAATTTAGGGGGAGTCTGAGTCAAAAGAAGAAATTCTGAAAAGTTTTTTTTGGTAATTATTTTGAAATTATTAGATAATTCCTTTGATCTGAACTAAACCCTAAAGACTTAGAGGAAGGGTACTTGTGGTCAACAAGCTTCCTAGGACTGTGTCAAGTTTATGGGGAAGTCAAATTAAAAGAGTTATTAAACATTTATAAATAATATATTTTCATACACTATATTTTCAAAATTTTGTCGAAAGCATAAGAAATTTGTCTCTCAAAATATTATTTTTTAAAAATGTTTTGTGGTTTATAAAATCATTTTTGAAATAGTATTTTCTTGAGTTTGGAGAATTTCCAGGACACTTAGGGAAATGTCTTTGTAGTTAACAAGGTTTTCTAGGATTGTGTCAGACTGGAAAAGAAACCAAGTCAAGTAAAATATTATGTTTTAAAAATAATATTTCAAAAGTACTAGTATTTTTCAAAAATGTATAATATTTCTCAATAGTACTAATAGTTTTTTGAAAAATGCATAATATTGTTCAAAAGTACTTGCATTTTTTAAAAATTTATATTTTTCAAAATATTCAAAACAAGTAAACTTATTGATTAAATATTTTTGTTGCTTATCATGCATGGACTCAATAAGAATATACACTTGACTCCAATTCTGTTTTTGAGCATCAATTCTTCATTCTTTCAAAATTTTGTTACTTAGAAATTATCATAACTTTTGGCATTATTTTACTGAGGATTATCTCTCACTCAAATATTTATGTTTTCAAAACCCATAAGCTCTGATACACAAATTTTAAATTTCTTTCAAAATATATTTTTCAAAAGTTCTTTATTGATATATGGCCAAGGGGGAGAGTAGAAAAAGTGAAAATTAAATTCTTCCTTAAACTTTTTCCCCCTTTTCAAAGAAAGTTTATCTAGAAGCTCTCAAAAATATTTTCACTTTAACCTAAGGTTTCTCTAACTTAGAATCTCCTTTGTGATACCCAGAAAATTTTGTTTCAAAATATCATTTCAAACTGAACTTATGAGTATGTTTATACTTAGAATTCTTTTCAAGTATTCTTTCGAAAAGCTTCAAGGGGAAAATTTCAAATCATGAGGGAGCTTTGTGAAATGTTTCAATTTTGCAATTGGAAATGGTCTAAAACATAAGGAGAAGAGTTTTCACATTAAGGGGGAGAGAAAGAAAGGGAGAAAGGAAATTTTTTAAAAATATCTCTTTTTCAAAAAGTAAAGTAAAAATTTCTAAGTACTTCAAATTTTTTTTGGGGCTAAGTGCTGTTAAAATTTCAAAGTACTGTCAAAATACTTCAAGTGCTTTCAAGTATTTCTAGTGCGTCAAAATTTTCTAAGTATGTCTATGTGTTTCAAATTTTTAAGTACATGTTTTTCTAAGTAAAATTTTTCTTAGTAAACAAAATTTGTCTGAGCAAAATTTTTTGAAAATTTCGGCAAATGTTTCTAAGTACAGTTTCTTTTGGTGAAAAACTTGTCTAGAAATTTCTTAAAGATTTTATTTTTCAAAATGCCTAAAGTGTTTTCAAACAAATTCTTCTAAGTGTGCAAATTTTTTTTTAACAAAATTTTCCCAATTCTCAAAGTGGAAACATTTTTAAGGGAAATTTGGCTTCAAAATCTTGTCTAAGTAATTTTTTTTAGAATTCTTTTTGCAAAGCCTTGTAAGTAAAAATTATTTTTAACAAAATTTAAGCTTGCAAAACTCTTCAAAATAGAAAATTGTCTAAGTGTAAAAGTTTTTGTTGATGCAAATGCTTTTACTCTATTGTTGAAAAACACTTTGTCAAAAACTTAAAAGTTTTACAAAAACTCAAAACTCCCTATTAGACATGTTGTTCACCCATGTATGTTTTTGATATATGTTAAAGGGGGAGGAAAGGTCAAAGTTAAGTATTTTATAACACAAGTATTCAGGGTTCAGGGGAGTGTGAGAAATAAAGGGTTTTTTTTCCAAATCTACATTTATTTTGTTCATAACTGCTACACTTCATTGATTTTTAACTACTGTTCTTAACTATTATAAGTTTTTACTTAACTTTGAATTGTGTTGTCATAAATCAAAAAGGGGGAGATTGTTGGTGCCGGAAGCACCATATCGAACCTTGTTTTGATATTGGCAAAGGGTTCAAAGTTAAGTACTATTTGTGATCTAATAAAGTTACTCAAGTGTGCAGGAAAGTCCTAGTTAATCTAGGCAATAAGTCCTGGCCGTGGGCTGGGCTCTAAGTCCTGACATAAGGTTGGGCAATAAGTCCTGGTCGTGGACTGGGCAATAAGTCCTGGTCGTGGGCTGGACAACTAAGTCCTGGCCGGAGGAGCCGGTTGGCAAAAAGGTAAATTCTCCTAAGAGGAGTAGGTGAGGACGCGTTCCTCGTCGAGGGAACAGTAGGCGTCGGTTCGACCTAGGGTTCCATTTGAGAGACCCAAAGTCAGAACCAAGACAGTTACGGCTGTAAATATGACTAATATTCTTGCTTTGTTTGTTTTGGAACTAACCTTAGTTGCAGGGACCGAAGGAGTGTGTTTTTGCAGCTCAAAACACCCCAAAGGAAAGGGGCAGGCAGTTGGGCTAGGTGCCCGGGAGGTCCGGGCGCCCAAGGTCAAGGCCAAAACAGCAAGGAAGCAAGAACCGCATCGAAACCACACTGGGCTAGGCGCCCGGGAGGTCCCGGGCGCCCAAGGTCAAAGCCAAAGAGGTAATCGAAGCAAATTAGCCATGAAGCCAGCGGACCAAGTCAAGCTAGGCGCCCAGGAGGTCCCGGGCGCCCCAGTCAGCTCCAGAGGCCGAGTCGAAGGGGATAAGCACTGACCGAGCTGCGGATTGAGTTTTCTACAGATGAAGGCACGTGTCAGGCGCCCCCAACGTCTCAGGCAACCCCTAGAAGCACTATAAAAGGGTGCTTGACCCCAAGGCTTCAAAATCACTACTTTCTAATACTCCAAAGCTTTTCGTTCAAGCGCTCCGCTCCGGCAAACTCCGACTTTGAGATTCCAGCGCTGACGATGACTCTCTGCTCCGAAGTATGATCCACATCGGGCGTCGGTAATGAAAAGTGTAGCTCTTTTCATTTACTGCAATATTCTTGTACTGAAATTTGTAAACTTTTTGCGCGATTATAGAATTGCCCAAAGTAAACGGTCAAGGACCATGAGCCTTGGAGTAGGAGCCGACCGCGACTCTGAACCAAGTAAAATACTTGTGTTTTTGTGTGATTGTTTTGTTTCCGCTACATTTACTCTTTCCTTAATCCGAAAAAAAGTTTTAACAATATTCACCCCCCCCTCAATCATTTTTCTCGATCCAACATAAAAGTCATCCCCTTGACTAGAAGGACATTTTTAATTCTAAGACATTCGGATATTTGAATGTCTCCTATCGCTACAACCTTAAGGCTACCATTGTTACCAAAAAATACATTACCTCTACTTTTGCTTTGTAGGGTAGTGAACAAAGATCTATCCCCGGTCATATGTTTGGAGTACCCATTATCAACGAACTAAGTTGATAGATGCTCCCTCTCAATCAAAGTCTACACAATACAAAAAATGAAAGATTTATGTACCCAAATCTTGGGACCTATAGCACCTACAATGCATGACTTAGGCACCCATGCTTTGACCACTTTCTTTTGGACCCTAGAAACCTTAGGTGATCTAACATGGGTCCTAGACATCAAAGAAACAAAAGTTGGTTCTTTAGGTCGGTAACCTATACCGGCCTTGTTGTAAACCGCCCTTTGAGCGTTTAAGATCATGTCCAAAGTCTTGGAGCTAGTTGAGAATTTCTCAAGAAGACTCTTGAGTTTCTCAACCTCACTCTTCAAGGCTTTGTTTTCATCTTCTAGTACTTCAACATGCAAGTCATCAAGATCCTCATCCTTAGAGGATTTTAGTTGTTCTACTTCTACTTTTAATGACTTAACTTTTTCTTTAAACTTCTTTAACAATTCGGTTAAGCATGCAATAGTCCTATAGCATTTATCTAATTCAGGAGAAATTACCTCTTCATCATCCGAAGATGATGAAGCCGCGGTTGAGGCGTCCATGGATTCATCACTGCTCTCCACATCTTCAATGGCCATGAGAGCTACATGACGAGTGCTCTTCTCCTCCTTTTCCTCTTCGGATGAGCTGGAAGAAGATTCATCCCACGTGGCTTTCAAGGCTTTCTTCTTCTTTTTCGATTTCTCCTCCTTCTTCTTTAGCTTTGGGCATTCACTCTTGTAATGCCCTTTCTTGCTACACTCAAAACATGTAACATTAGTTTTATCAACTTTAACTTCACTTGTATTACCTTTTCCTTTGTAGCGTCGACTCTTCCTCATCATTCTTCTTATGAAGTTAGCCATCTCGGATGAAGAAGACTCGCTACCATCCTCCTCGGACTCGGATGAAGAAGAAGAGACATCCTTCTCTTTCTTCTTCTCCTTCTTCTTGGTCTTGTCCCCTACCACAAGTGCAATCCCCTTCTCCTTGGAGCCTTTGTTAGCAATTTCGTGTAGCTCCATTTCACAAAACAAGTCATCTATTTTAACAATTGACAAATCCTTGGATACCTTGTAGGCATCCACCATGGATGACCGTAAGGCATTCCTTGGAAAGACTTTTAGAACATACCTCACAAGGTCGCGATTCTCGACCTTCTCATCAATGGAGTGGAGGCCGTTGAGTATCTCTTTGAAACAACCATGGAGTTCACTTATCGTCTCGGACTCCTTCATGGTGAGATTTTGTAGTTGGTTGAGGAAGAGATCCCTCTCCTGGGTGCCCTCATGGAGTTCGATAAGCTTATTCCAAAGGTCCTTGGCGCTTGTGAAGGGACCAACTTTTATCAACTGGTCCTTGGTTATCCCGCACTGTAAGGTGACCACCGCTTTCGCATAGGCTTCTCCCTTGCGAGTTTGCTCAGCCGACCATCTTGAAGATTCCAACTCCTTTCCCTCAGCATCTTTTGGAGGAATGAACCCCTCCTTCATCGAAAACCACATTCCGATGTCTGTCTTGAGATAATACTCCATGCGTGATCTTCAGTACTGGAAATTAGCCCCGTCAAAGAAGGGAGGTCGGTTGGTGTTGAATCCTTCTCTCAAAGCCATCGTTGTTGTAAGCTCTCGGGTGTTAGTCCATTTGAACAGAGTCCCAAGCTTTGATACCACTTGTTGGAACTTGGATGGCTAGAGAGGGGGGGTGAATGTAGCCAGACACAAACTTTTCTCTTTTTGAGTTCTCTGCAGTCAGGTTAGTAGCGGAAGCAAACAAGCAGAAACAATAGCAGAAACAGAGATAAACAGAAGATCACAAACTCTAACTCAAGGATATACAAGGTTCAGGGATATCTTGCCCCTACTCCTTGGCGTGCCCATAAGGTGGGCGATCTCTTGATCGTCGGCAGATCAAGCCTCGAAAATCTAGATATCAAACGCCTCCTTCTCGATGGAGAAACCTCTCCACACAGATAGTCTCAAGAATATCAGAAATTAAGCACAGAGACAAAAGAATGCTTACAGAACGCGAGCAAATGAAGACGAAGGTTTACAAAGCACAACACACAACACAGCACCACCTGGCAAGAACCTTCACTCAGTTCTTCCTTCTCATGGTGTCTGCTTGCTGATTGTCTCGCTACCTTCTCCGTTAGCTCTCGGTTCTCAAGATGCAGAAGAATCAAACGATGCTCAAGAGTCTCAGTGTATGCAAGAGTTAGTCAAAGTTCTGAGTTCTACTGAGGCTTCTTCGCTACCCAGCTCTTAAGCCTCTGCCCATCGCCAGGTCACCAAGCACGCCTCTGCAGCTCACCAGCTCGTCTGCAACAACCTCAGCTACTCTTGACCTCTTCTGGACTCCCTGAACCCTCCTCAGCTGAGCCCCAGGCCAATCGTCAGCTTCCCAGCCGTTGCCAGCCCACGCCAGCAGCCGTTGTAACCTGAGAAAAGAAAACAACCAAACCTGACAGAGAGAAAGTCTCCAGTTGACCCTCCTCCGATGTTTGAATCATCCCTGCATTACCTACACACTTAACAGATGCTTAGAAAATCAAATCAAAAGTGAATCAGAGAAATATCAGAGAAAACAGACGTGATTAGGTCGAAAACAGAAGTCTGACAGCGGATTTGAATTAAAGTTATCAGACACTGATTGGTCACCAGACCGATCAGTGAAGTCCCTGATCGATCAGGTAAGCTCCTGATCGATCCAGTGACTCCCTGATCGATCACACTGACCGATCAGGGATAGTGGATCGGTCACACTGACCGATTCATCACCTTCTGGGCTTTCAAGACACTACCCACAAGCAAAAGGCCCTGATCGGTCACCTGACCGATCTGGTTGCGCCCTGATCGTTCTAGTGACCGATCAGGTCACTCCCTAACCGATCAGGAGCCATCCTGATCGGTCAGGATGAGGATAGTCCGATCTTTGATCGATCAGATAGACCGATCAAGGTTTCTCACAGAACCCTATTGTCTTTCTCTCTGATCGTTCACCAGAACGATCAGAAACCAAGCAGAAGCCTTCTGTTCTCTCCCTGATCGTTCACCAGAATGATCAGGTGCCGAACGGAAGCATTCTGTTCTCTCTCTGATCATTCACCAGAACGATCAGACTTCTTTGGATCGATCACCAGACCGATCCACAACGGGGAGTTCGTGCCAACTCCCTGATCGGTCTCCAGACCGATCCAGTTCCGACCAATTCAACCCTAAGTCCAGAGAACAAGCTCCCTAGCCTTCTCTGACTTATTCTGGTCCCAGAGAAAGAGCTCACGTGCCCTTTCCAACCAGTACACTTAATGCTCAGTCCCCCGGACCAAGACTTCGTGCCCGGCTTCACTCACCGGGACTTTGTTCAACCTAGCTTCCCTTGCTAGGACCTGGCTTCACTCACCAGGGTTTCAGTCACCCAGCTTCACTCACCGGGATTTCCATCACCTGGCTTCACTCACCAGGACCCGACTTCACTCGCCGGGATTCGTGCCCAGTCCCTGACCAGGGCTTAAACCAGACTCATTTTATTAACCTAAACTTAAATCGTTGTCAACACCAAAACAACAATCAGGGTCAGACTGCATCAACAGCCACCACTTGGCTCGATGTCCCCGATCGAACATGTGGTGACCCATGCTCCTTAGAATCGGACCGACAAAGTGTCCAGACTCTCATTTTATCAGCGAGTTATAAGTGGGCATATGCCCCCATGCCACCACTTGGTTCGATGTCCCCGATCGGACGCGCGACGACCCACGCTCCTTAGAATCAGACCGACCGAGTGTCCAAACTCTCGCTTTATCGGCGAGTTATAAGTGGGCATGCCCCCACGCCACCACTTGGCTCGGTGTCCTCGATCGGGCGCGTGGCGACCCAGGCTCCTTAGAATCGGACCGACCAAGTGTCTAGACTCTCGCTTTACTAGCGAGTTATAAGTGGGCATGCCCCCACATTACAATTTCACTCGATGTCCCCGATCGAACATGTGGCGACCCATGTTCCTTAGAAGGGGGTCACCGACCGAGTGCTCACGGTCTCACTGAGTTAACAAGTAATGGGCAGGCTAACTCCATGCCCTTGCCAAACTTATGAAGCTCTGTAGAATCTCGTACTCTCTAACAAGGATGGTGGTAAGATCCCTTGGGCCGACCTCGCAAAGGACACAATGGCTAGGAGGGACCCGAGTGCAAACAAAGTCTCATAATTCTCAAAAATGGGAAGGAACACAAGAATACACATGCAAGGGGGAAAAGTACGAAATATATTAAATCGATATGACATTACAAAAATGAGGAAACTGTTAGTGATATGAGAAAAGTGTCCTAAGGCAATCGCCTTATGATTGTAATCATTTATTTTAATAAATGAATATTCACTATTTGAGTATACATGTTTATGTATTTGATTGAGATCTTAAACTCATTTACTGAATGTCCGCAATACAATTCACAGCATGAGAGAATTTGTGATGAATTCACAACTAGTGATTATCTCTACATGTGCAATTGTGAAGTATTGAAATTGTCCCTAGTCGATGAATTGATAAATACGGACACTATCAATTCTGTTGAGACTAGCATGGGTTATTCTCTAATCAGCTGATTCTCACTAGCTGGTGACATTGGGATGTCCAGAGATAAACATGAATGCTAGTTAAGGGAACTAGTTCATTGGAGTGACTAGCTGTAAAACTTCATATGGTAATCTACCATATAGATATGTCAATGAAGTTCTTACAGCAGCTTAAGTGCGATGTTCCTTTGACTTGCGGTGTTCAAGTCATCTTGGTCATGAAGACTTATACTTTGACATCTTAAGCAAGCATCTCCAAGGAGGTGTGGACCCAGGATGGTTGGGTATAAGCCGAAGTGCCCGAAGATGTTTGAACAACCTACAAAGGATTCACCACTCCTTGCGAGGAGATGTATACCCAAGGCCTATCGTCGGATTGATACTCGAAGCCTCTGGCCAGAGCATGACATATTCAGAGTATGAATCTCTTAAATACATGAGAGTAAATAGAATCCGTATGACGAGAAAACGTTACTTGGGCTAGGTGTGACGTAGTCAGCCTAGTGGGGACTGACACACATAGACTATATCCTGAACCAAGTAGGTATAAGATGGTGAAGGGAATGGGGCACGATTCATTATAGCTGCTGAAGGGTTTCAGAATTGTTTCTAAGGTTAACCGATGATCTTTCGATTAATTGGGGATCATGATGTACTACTAGGTGCCACTCATGATCGTTCTATAATTGATTAATTATAGACGGCCAATATAAATCGAAAGCATATTTAGTCACACGCACTACGAGTAATCCAAGGGATTAAAAACGAGTTGAAAATTAGATTTTCCAATCAAGAGAGATTAGGTTTGGTTAAGCCAAACGATAAGTCGAATCTGAATTTTTCAGAGACGCATCGAAAGCGTAAAATGGCTAAGTCTTTTGAAGACTTAATATATGAATTAAATAAGTTTAATTCATTGGGGCGTGGCTTGGATGGGCCGGCCAAAGAGGGTCTCCATCCTCTTTGCTTTGCCGGCCACAACAAAGGGAGAGAACCAGATTTTTGGTTCAATTTATAAAATAAACCAAGTGTGGTTTGTTTTATAAAATTATGGATGATATAAATTTTTATATAATAAACCAAGGTTTGATTTATTTTTCATGGAAATTAAAATGAAACATGGATTGGTTTATTTTATTTTATAAAATCAATCAAGGATTGATTTACCATGATAAGAAAATTTATTCCATAAGAAAAAAAGGAGACTTGGTCGTTTTTTTTATCATGAATTAAAATATGATAAAACTTGGCATGATGGAATAAGTCATAGAAAATTTATTCATAAGAAAAACGAGACTTGGCGGTTGAGAGGCACTATATAAAGGACCCAAGGCAAGGCTTGGAAATCAATCGAAGTATTCTTGCCTGGGCTCTCTCCCTCTCCTCCCTTCTTTCTCTTGGCCGGCCACAAGGCTCTTCTCCCTTCTTCTTGTCGTGAGCACAAGGAGAAGCACCGAGGCGACAAAGTTCTTCCGTTGGGACGATCTTCCTCTCCGGCCATTATCACCTTGGGATTGGGTGCAAGTCATCTTCCTCCTTCTCACCGGAATTGTGATTCCGGCCAACCTTGGTAGTGAGTTTTTTCCGATGTGATTACTTCTCTCTTAGTTTTCTTGTCGCATTCTCGGAGAATCTAGTAGTTCTCGAGAACACGAGACTCGTGGCTTTGTGAAGTCATCCCGAAGATACTCGCCGTGGACGCGAATAGAGTGGAGCTTCCAAGGACGCTTACGGTTGGATCTCGTCCCTTCCCTCGAGTTACGCGAGGTAATACGTAAATTAGTTTACGTTTCTGCAAAATTTTAAATATATGATCATGTCTACACAAGATAAAGTTGCATGCTTAGATGTGTGGTTAAATAATTTGAGAAATTATTTATGCTAAACCTTCCGCTGCACGTAATTAATTTTAAAATTACGAACCCGCATCCATGTCAACATGCACCCGGTCCCAACAGTGGTATCAGAGCCGGTTAGTGTTCGACATAATCATATAATTGCTTTGCGGAAAACTTTGTCATGATCTCAATTTTGAAAAATTTTCCAATTATGGTAAATTTCTGATTTAGGAATTTCAAGGTTTGGAAATCCTCATGAAATTTCGCAAACTTCTGAAATATCCCTGTTTCTGAAATTTTATGATAATTGTGAAAACCTTCCATTTTTGAAAACTTTTCAATTTTGGAAATTTCCTATTTTGGAAAATTTCCAATTTTGAAAAAATGTAAGTTTTCTTTGTACCAGAAACTTACAATTATTCTAAAAACCTTTTATTTTTGGAAACTTTCCATTTATGGAAAGCTCACAATTTTGGGCACTTTCTTTCAAGAAAGTCTAGACAAATTATGAGAATATTAATTGGCATTTAAATTCATAATTGGAAATTAAATTATCTACAAAATTCTTTATTTTGGATTGAGCCTCGGGGAGCCGTCCAATTTAAAGTTAGTTGTTATAATTAAATTTCCTAAATTGAATTTAAACTGTCAAATGTTTAATTTGGATTGAGCCTCGGGGAGCCGTCCAAATTATATTATCAATAAATTCTTATTTTGGATTGAGCATCGGGGAGCCGTCCAAATTAAGTTATTGATATTAATTTTCCATAAATAAAATATGTGATCAAATCTTGGAAATTTTTGAGGTGATTCTCAAATGATAATTTCCTTATTTGATTTATGAGGTGATGCTCTTACATATTATTGTCTCCAAAATTAATTAGGAAAATTGTTTCCTATAGAGTATATTTCCTTAAATAAGATTTTCATGAAAATAATATGTGGTTGAATTAAGGGAATCTGTCTCTTAATTTAATAAGATTTGATTTAGAGAAATCAAAGTCTTAAACATATTATTTCCGAAATTGATTATGATAAATTAGGAAATTGTTTCCCAAAACAATTCCTTGAATAAAGTATGAAATTAGAATTAGGAAATCCGGTTCTAATTCAATTAATGAGACTTGATAAATTAAGTCAAATACATACTTTATTAAGGAAATCGTTAGTACATGACATAATTACACGTCATGAATATGCATAAAAGAAAAGGATGAGACCCAAAACCCCTTACAAAATATTAAGGCCAACACCTTCCATTAATATGGTTAGAACCGGAGTTTTGTTTCTCGTTTGGGTTGATGGACACATCCATGCCCGGCTTGAACCTCAACATATTCAAACCATGGAATTAGTTTATGATTAATATAGTTGGAGTCAGAGGTCAATCCTTAGTTTTGGTTGTTGGACACATCCAAGCTTGACTAAACGGTTGAATGAGCTCCAACTATATTAAAACTATTTCTTGATTAATGGGTCAGCCTTAAGCTTGGAGCATCGATTTGTTGTGCCACAGCCAAGGTCGATGTAAAGAAAGGTGCAGTTGGGTGCTATGTGTATTATTGCATACTTGTTAATGAGTTAACAACCCAATGATTTATGCAAACATTCAATTAGTTGATAGCATAATGTGATAGTTACATATGTGTAATATGTAATCGATATAATTACCTACCTTCATAGCTAAGAATAACTTGATAGACTCCGGCCATGGTTGTTCTTATCTATGGTTGGATATCAACCTATTTGGAGATGATCCTATGATCTCCCGAATTAATAAAAAGGGTTATTCAATTCGAAAAATAAATAGGATTTAATTAATGTATATTGATGCATTCTTTATCATTCTCATCACATAACCTCAATTTGTATTTCTAGGATAATCACCTGATCATGTCTTCTCTGAATTTGCATTCCATTTTGGACACCAATAAGTTAACTAAGACCAAAAGGATTGAAAAGGCACCAAAAGACACTTGCCATCACTGCGGCAAGGAGGGCCACTGGCGAAGAAACTGTAAGGTTTATCTTGAGTCTGTTGGTTCAGATTGCACCCAAGTCAAACCTGTGTTTTGATATTGGCAAAAGGGTTCAAAAGTTAAGGGTTACTTGTTGTTTAACAAGTTTCTTGAGTGTACAGGAAAAGCCCTAGCGAAGGAATGCTAGGCACTGGCGAAGGACTGCCAGACAGGAAAAGCCCTAGCAAAGGACTGCTAGGCTCTGGCGAAGGACTGCCAGAACGGACAAACCCTAGCGAAGGAATGCTAGGCCCTAGCAAAGGGCTGCTAGGCACCAAGCGAAGGGCAGCTTGGTAACTCAAGACCTGGCGAAGGACTGCCGGGCAAAAGTCCAACTGGAGGATCCGGTTGGCACCAGGTAAATTCTCCCGAGAGGAGTAGGTGAGGACGCGTTCCCTTGAGGAACATTAGGCGTCGGTTCGACCTAGGCCTCCATTTTGGAGACCAAAGTCAGAACCAAGACAGCTAAGGCTGTATAAAATAATAATATAATTGTTATTTGGACTAACCCTGGATGCAGGATCGAAGGACTGAGTATCTGCAGCTCAGAGAGCCTCAAAGGAGTGAGGCAGAAGCTGAGCAGGGCGCCCCGGACGATCCGGGCGCCCCCAAGGTCAACCCAAGTCTGTAAGAACCTCAACGCGCTTCGCCCCACTTGTCGCGGGCGCCCCGCGTGTCGCGGGCGCCCCCACTGCCAGCTGCCGAAGCACATCCCTGCGAACGCGCTTCGCCCCGCTTGTCGCGGGCGCCCCGCGTGTCGCGGGTGTAACGCCCCAAAATTTCCATTTTTAGTTCTTAAAGTCCTTAGAATTATTTAGAAATGGTTTAGAAATATTCTAGGTATTTTTAGGAATTTTTAGAGTATTTTTATGGAATTTTCCGAGTCCGTTTGGTATTTTTTGGAAAAAGAAAAAGAAAAAGAAAATGGAAATAATAAAAACCGGTTAAGGGCAGCCGGCGGTTCGAACCCGCGACCACCACCAAACGGCCACAGCGCGCGACCAGCTCGGCTAGGGTATCAGCACAGCGAAATATGGAGAGACTAAGATTTAAGTAGTAGTTAAGTTAATCCGCCCTTAAGTATAAATAGGTAATTAAAGAGAGTTGTTTTATTTTCTCTCAAACCCTCTCCCTCCCAACAGCTGCGCCGACCCTCTCCCTCCCTCTCCTCTCTTGTTGGCGACACNTTATTTCTCTCCCTTTTCTGTGCTTGATACCCTAGCCCAGCTGGTTTCTGCTTTAGCCCTGAACCGGAGAGATCGCGGGATCAAATCTCTCCACGACCACTTAACTCTTTCTTTTTTTTTTCCTTTCTCTCCCGCGGCACCAGTCGACTGCCAAGATAGCAGTCGACTGATACCCTGAACAGTCAACTTCCCGGCCTAAAATTTCTTCCTTTTCTCCTCCTATTTAATTTCTAAGAATACTAGAAAAATTCAATAAAATTCCTATTAATATATATGAAAAGTACTGGGTATTACAACAACACCATAAGGAAAAGCATTAGTGACAAGAAATGAACCTTCCCATCTAGACCTCAACTTACCTTTAATCAATTTGAGCCTTGATTTGTACAAAAGAATCTTGTCGCCAATTTGAAACTCCTTTTTCAATAAATGCTTATCATGAAAATTCTTAGTCTTTTCCTTGTAAATCCTTGAGTTTTCATATGCTTCTAATCTTATCTCCTCAAGTTCTTGAAGTTGAAGCTTTCTTTCTTCTCCCACTTTAGTGGCATCAAAATTGCATGCTTTCTCCGCCCAATAAGCTCTATGCTCTATCTCCACGGGTAAGTGACAAGCTTTTCCATAAACAAGTCGGTAGGGAGACATTTCAACGGGTGTCTTATATGCCGTCCTATAAGCCCATAATGCATTATCAAGTCTTTTGCTCCAATCTTTTCTACTAGGCCCAACGGTCTTCTCCAAAATTGTCTTGATCTCTCTATTTGATATTTCGACTTGTCCATTAGTTTGAGGGTGGTAGGTAGTAGACACTTTATGTACAACCCCATATTTATTGAGTAAAGCCTTCATGTGCTTGTTGCAAAAATGTGAACCTTGATCACTTATGATAGCTCTTGGAATTCCAAACCTACAAAAAATGTGTGACATAACAAAACTAACAACAACACAAGAATCGTCAGTCCTAGAGGGAATGACCTCCACCCATTTAGAAACATAATCAACAGTAAGTAAAATATACAAATATCCACAAGTTGCAGGAAAATGTCCCATAAAGTCTATCACCCATACATCAAATATTTCACAAAAAAGCATAGTTTGTTAGGGCATTTCATTCCTAGCTCCTATGTTCCCTGTTCTCTGATATCTATCACAGTTTTTATAAAATAAGTAAGCATCATGAAATAATGTAGGCCAATATAATCCACACTCCAAAACTTTCCTAGCAGTTCTTTGTGGTCCAAAATGTCCTCCACAGGCTGATGAATGGCAAAATGTAAGAACTGAATAAATCTCATGATCAGGTATACATCTTCTAATTATTTGATCACTACAAAATTTCCACAAGTACGGATCATCCCATACATAGAATTTAACATCACTCTTAAATTTATCTTTTTGGGCCTTAGTGAATTGTGCAGGAAAAACATAAGCTACTAAATAGTTAACTAGATCTGCATACCAGGGCGCCTCACCATGTACAATAAAAGGTGCTCATCTCTAAAATCATCATCAATGGTGGTAGGGTGTCCATCTCCCTCTATCCTGCTCAAATAATCTGCCACCAAGTTCTCCTTGCCACTCCTATCTCAAATCTCCAAGTCAAACTCTTGAAGTAGAAGCATCCATCTAATCAATCTGGGCTTTGCATCTGGCTTCTTCAGAAGATACTTCAAGGCTGCATGATCAGAAAATACAATAACATGAGAACATAGCAAATATGATCTAAATCTATCTAAAGCAAAAACGATAGAAAGAAGCTCTTTTTCTGTGGTGGTGTAGTTGGCCTGAGCAACATCTAAAGTCTTGGAAACATAGCAGATAACATGTGACGCTCCATCCACCCTCTGTGCAAGTACAGCTCCTACAACAAAATTTGAAGCATCACACATTAGTTCAAAAGGTAAATTCCAATCAGGGGTCTATTAATAGGAGCTGAAATAAGAGTCTCCCTTAATCTCTGAAAAGCTTCTTTGTATTTTTCATCAAAACAAAAATCTACATCCTTCTGCAAAAGTCTAGTCAAAGTGCGAGCAATCTCACTGAAGTCTCTAATAAATCTCCTGTAAAATCCTGCATGGCCAAGAAAAGCTTGAACATCCGGTACGCATACGGGGTAAGATAAAGAAGATATAACACTAACTTTAGCAGGATCTACTTCAATGTCTTTCCTAGAGACTATATGACCTAAGACAATCCCATGCTCTACCATAAAATGATATTTTTCAAAATTAAGAACAAGATTAGTTTTAATGCATCTATGTAGTACCCTAGACAAATTATCCAAACAAGTATCAAATGACGTGCCAAATACAGAAAAATCATCCATGAAAATTTCCATGCAGTGTTCTAATAACTCACCAAAAATACTCACCATACACCGCTGGAAAGTCTCTGGAGCGTTGCAAAGTCCAAATGACATGCGTCTATAAGCAAATGTACCGAAAGGACAAGTGAAAGTGGTCTTCTCCTGATCCTCCGAGTCTATACAAATCTGAAAATATCCTGAGTATCCATCTAAGAAGCAATAATGAGACTTCCCTGCCAACCTCTCTAACATCGGATCAATAAAAGGCAAGGGATAGTGATCTTTCCTCGTTACCTGGTTCAGCTTCCTATAGTCAATACAAACTCTCCATGAATTCTTCACTCTGGTGGGTACTAACTCATTGCTCTCATTCTCCACCACCGTCACTCCTGATTCCTTAGGCACCACATGAATAGGGCTAACCCACATACTGTCAGAAATAGGGTATATAATACCTGCCTGTAAGAGTTTAGTCACCTCTTTCTTTACAACATATAAAATCAATGGATTTAACCTTCTCTGTGGCTGCCTGACTGGCTTGACATTCTCTTCTAAAAATATCCTGTGCATACAAATGGTTGGGTTAATACTAGGTATATCAGCTAGTGTCCACCCAATGGCTCTCTTGTGCTGCCTCAAAACTTGCAATAATTGGTCCTCTTGCTCTGAATCCAAGTTCTGGGCAATAATGATAGGTAAACACTACTCCTCTCCCAAATAAGCATACTTCAAATGATCTGGCAATGACTTTAACTCAATCTGTGACTACTCAGTAGGTATGGATGATCCCTGGGGCTCAGTGCAATCCCCTACACTCTCACACCTATCCTCTGAATCTCCTGAAATATCAATCAATATAGGCGATCCCTGGGGCTCAGTGCAATCCCCTACACTTATAGAATCATCTCCAACTGGATGTGAATCTGAAACAACCTTCAACTCAGCCTCCTCTATAGCAAATGTCTCCTCAGCCTCATCTGAGCTAAAATATCTTTTGGGAATACCAAGTGAAGCTCCCTCAGCAAATAAATCCGCATCAACTAACTCATCTAGAATGTCTATGCTCATGATAGAGTGATCCTCTCTGGAGTGCTTCATAGCGTCAAAAATACTGAACTGCACCACTGTGCCTCCTATCTCCATAGAAAGTGTGCATGCATATACATAAATCCTTGTCCTCGCAGTCTTCAAGAATGGTCTCCCAAGAATAATTAGAGATCTATGTGCTAGATAATCCCCCTCCATGTCCAAGATATAGAAATCCGCAGGAAAAATCAACTCCTTCACCTTAACTAATACATCTTCAATGATTCCAGCTGGGTGAGTTTGGCTCCTGTCTGCTAGCTGAATAACCACTCCTGTAGATTGCAAAGGTCCAATACCAAACATCTTAAAAATTAATCTAGGAATCACATTAATAGAGGCTCCCAAATATAACATAACATCTTGAAAAATAGTCCTCCCAATCTCACAAGACACATTAAATACTCCTGGATCTTCACATTTCTGAGGAATAGAATGGATAAGGGCTGAGACATTTTTCCCTAAACTGACTAATTCATTCTCCTTTAGCTTCTTCTTGTGCACACTCAAATCCTTGAGAAATTTGGCATACTTTGGAATTTGCTTGATCATGGTCAACAAAGGCATATAAATTTCCACCTTACTAAATAATTTCACAAGCTCTTGATACTCCTTGGCCTTCTCCTCCTCTACATGCTTTTTAGCTTGAGTCTTACACTATGGAAAAGGCAAAGGGACTCTTGATTCCTCCACTTGAGCTGAAACTTTTGGAAATGACACTTGAGCTAGAATTTCAAGTGGAGTAGCTGTTGTAGGTTCACCTTTCTTACTGATTTCTCTTTCATCTTCCACCGAAATCACATGATCAATAGAGGAGGGACTTAGGCTTGAACTAGAGTCACAACCAACTGATTTAGAATCAATTTTGGGGCAGATCTGAGTTGGAAAACTAGCTGCTAGAATTTTATCAGAAAAAAATCAGCCTTTGGAATGTTTAAACTTGAAGAAACCTTCCCACTCCTCAAAGTTATTGCACTAACATTTCCCTTAGGATTAGGAGTAGCTTGAGAAGGTAATTGACTCGATCCTTGAGCTTGCATTTGATTCATTCCACTAGCTAGTTGACCAATATGTCTCTCTATGTTTTGAAGGGTGAAATCATTCTTTTGTTGACCTTGTTGTTGTTGTAAAATTTGTTGTTGTTGAAGAATTTGTTGCATCATCTCCTCTAGATTTTGTTGTTGAGCATTAAACCCACTAGAACCTCCATAGCCTCCTTGATTAGCATGGAACTTTGGTTGGCCTTGAAATGAAGCATTAGGTTGCTGAAAACCTTGATGTTGCTGTGAATTCTGAAATTGAGGTTGTTGGGGCTGATTAAATGGTTGAAATTGCTGTTGAAATTGCTGGAAATTAGGCTGGGAACTAGGTTGAAATTGCTGGAAATTGTTGCTCTGAAAATGCTTATTTGAAGGTTAAAATTGTTTGTTGAAAGGCAAAATTTGTTGGGGCTGAAAACTCTGATTTGAAGGCTGGAAATTTTGATTTGAATGCTGTGATTGATGAAAAGTTTGCTGAAAATTCTGAATTGGTTGAAAAGATTGCTGGTTTTGTTGGAATTGAGGCTGGAATGCTTGATTCCCTTGCTGAAATTGTTGGTAGGGCTACTAGAAATGCTGATTTTACTGCTGAAAACCTTGGTTTGGTTGCTGTAAATGATGGAAAGAAGGCTGATTTTGTTGTAGGGAATGTTGTGAAGCATTTTGTTGATAGAAAGAATTTACATACTTCAAATTAGGCTGATCTCTCCAACCCGGATTGTAGGTAGATGAATATAGGTCATTCCTTGATTGAAATTGTCCTCGGCCAAAGCGGCTAATGATTCATCTTGTTGTAAATTGGGACACAAATCCAAATTATGCTCTTGACTAGAACAAATATTACACAACCTCATCACTTGATTTGTAGGTGAAGCACATGAAAAATTTTGATTTTGGCTCACATTGTTCAATGTCATTTGCTTTACCAAAGAAGTTAACTCCATCAAAGAACTCTTGATCTCCTTTTGTTCATTAGAAACCATTTGAACTTCATTCACTCCTCTAGTGGAAAGAGCTCTATTTCCAAATTGTTGTGAATTTTTCGCCATATTTGAAATTAATTCTCTAGCTTGATCTGGTGTCTTATTCACTAAAGCTCCTCCAACTGCAGCATCAATCATAATTCTATCCATTTGGAGTAAACCTTCATAGAAATACTGAACAAGGAGTTGCTCACTGATTTGACGTTGTGGACAACTTGAGCACAACAACTGGTTGAATCTCTCCCAATAATCATATAAGGTCTCTCCCACCACTTGCTGAATACCACAAATGCTTTTTCTGATGATAGCTGATCTTGAAGCTGGAAAGTACTTCTCTAAAAATACCTTCTTCATGGCAATCCAACTTGAAACTGTTGGGGCAATCGGCCCCGAGATGATCTAGAGGATCATGGGGTTTTGATATATGCGGTCAATATAGTTAAGTTAGGGTTTATTGTGGACTACTATGTGTACATGAGTGTGCAGGTGTACAGGTACACGTGGACTTGGTTAATGTCTTCAGGTGAAGGATGACATGGAGGCAAGCTGGAGGCTTGCGTGCACATCCGAGGGACTGTTAGATAGCAGGGATGATGAGCCGAGGGATACGGACTTCGAGGCGTACTTGAAGGGTGGCATGGAGGCAAGTTGGAGGCTTGCGTGCGCATCCAAGGGACGAGGGCCGAAGATGAAGAGGGCATGAAGGCAACAGTCAAGGCTGCTGGTGAAGAGTCAACCGGATTGTGAGGGTCTGAGTATGAGTGTTTGTACTCAGGGGCTAAGCCGGGAGGGTTCGAGTGTGGAGTGACATGTACTCGGGGAGTGAAACCCTAGGCTTAGGTTCAGACCAGTGGACTGGCCTAGGGTCAGTCGACTGGTGTCGACTGGAACAACTGTAAAATTCAAACATTGTATGGCAATGGTCGAATTTGAGTGGGACCAGTCGACTGCCCCAGAGGCAGTCGATTGGTAGCTGCTGTTTCACACTCGAGCCCTATTTAAATGGGCTCGTTTCATGCTTTGTCTTCTTGACGAAACTCGCTTGGGTAAAGTGAGTTAGTAGTCTTTTGTGCCCAGATATTGTCAAAGTGATTGTGGCGAGGTTTCTCCACCCACAAGGAGCGACGCGGGCTAGCCGGAGGTTATTCGGGGAGTAATCCACCGACGGATTCTTGGATTAGTCACCCGTCCTGGGTGGATACCAAGTAAATCGGTTGGTTAGCATTGTTCTCTACTGTTAGTTTATTTCTATTTGTATTTCCGCTGCGCTAACAATTTTGTAGAGAAAACGACGAAAAAGTGTTATTCACCCCCCCCTCTAGCAACATAAGCGATCTATCAGTTGGTATCAAAGTGAAGGACCGCTCTCGATTGGACTAACCACCAAGGGAGCACACGCTATAGGAGAGAACAATGGAGGACAAATTTGGGGACGATATCAACTCATCACCACCATACGAGCATGAAGACTTTGCGTATTAGAGAGCTAGAATGAAGATGTGGCTTGGCATGGATTGGGAGTGTGTAATAGTGCTAGAAGAGCCATTCGAGACCCCTAAGGACAAGCATGGAAAGAAGCTCTGACCTAGGTATTGGACCAAGGAGCAACAAGAACAAGCAAGGGCCAATGAAAAGGTAATCAATATTTTGGTTAATATTTTGCCTAACAATATTGTGAGTAGTGTAGGGACATATTCGAATGCATATGAGTTGTGGAATAAATTGGAAGAAGTTCATAAGATCCCTACATAAGCTCAACTAGTAGAGGAGCCCGAAGAAACAAGTTCATGTATCCAAGAAGACCAAAGAGAAAAAGAATTATCAACATCAAGTGAAGGAGCACTAGAAAGTGAAAAATCATCAACTTCCTCAAGAGAAGAAGAGGAAGTATCAATGTCAAGTATTGAGGGGGAGGAGAGACCCTCAATCACGCAAGATCAAGAAAAGACTTCAACCTCCTCCAAGGCTAAATCAAAAGAGCATATCACATGCTTTGCTTGCAACCAAAAGGGGCACTACAAGGATAAGTGTCCTCTAGGTAAGAAAAATGAGGTACTCTCTAAAACCGGGTCCATTCGATTTAAGTCTAACATGAATTGTAGGAATGGAGAAGCCCAGGAGAGGAAAGTGAAGATTCGATGCTTTACGTGTGGAGAATTAGGGCATTATCATACAAAATGCCCAAGGAAAGGAGAGCTTAAAAAGATGGAGCACCTTAGGAGATGGGAAAAAGAAGAAAGAAAGAGGAGCTCATATCAAGGGGGAGCTACAAAGGTAAGGGAGGTAATTCCTAACTCTACTTATGCTCAAAATGTTTTCATAAATGCTAGAAATGTAAACGATTGCCTGCCTAGATGTAATTTTGGTTTCAAATATCATGATAGGAATAGAAACACCTTTGCGTGCCAAAAAACCAAAAATTCTATGTTTCATGACAAATCTAGGAATGCTAGGACTAAGGACCAAGGCATAAACCCTAAGAAAGGGAGGGATATGCCTAGAAAAATGTGTAGATCTAGAAATGATCAAATTAGGTCTAATGATCCTAAGGTTAGGAAGTTGGAAAATGGAAATCAAGTTTTAAAAGCAAAACTTGATAAATTGGAGAAAAACCTAGATAAACTCATTAGGGGGTCCAAGAGGTCAAGCATGATGCAAAAAGATCAACCTCTTAGGAATGGTAGACCGGATTTAGGATACCACCCTAGGAAGGCAAATGGTAGTAAAATGGTATATTCAAGGATGCCCTATAATTATGGTAGATAAAAGATCGAAAATGGCAAAGAAAAGTCATTTAAAAGAAAAGAAAAGGAATTGACCAAGAAAAAGGTGTATAGGGTTAAGAGAGTAGTAGTTGAAGGTCAAGAGGCACCGAAAGAGCACCGGTGTGGTCTTGCATTTATAGATGAGCTCCCTAGGGAGGTAACTAGGGCTAGGAGCTCAAGGGAGAGCTCTAGAAGCCAAAATGAGATCCATGGTTAATGGATTTCAGGTGGTTTCCTCCTAGGGAACTAGGTGGTCTATAAAGTGTGTCAATGGGTTTGAGAGGCTAAGGTTAGTCTTAATCATAAAGAATTGGCACACTAAAGGGAGAGTTATGGAGAAAAAGATTGAAAATGAGACTATAATTGAGAGAAAATGGTTTTACTGTGAAAATACCATATAACTTGATGCTATTAGTGTATTATGAATAAGTATGGGAGGAAACATCAAGAAGAGGTCCAAATTAGAACTTCTAGTTAAGTTTAAATGACTCATTTTGAATAGGTTTGAAATTTATATCAATCTTGGGATCTGGAGTGATTTTATTTGAAATCATATTTTTCCCAAGTAGAGCTAGGATCCACAAATCTCTCCACGAAATTTTATTTTTTTTTGGAGATTTGTGGAATTAGTTATGCATTTCTGAAAATTGACTGAAAAACTAGGATTTCAGGTATCAGTCGATTGACTTAGAGCTAGTCGACTGGTCTATAACACAGAACCTTCTGTGAGTTTTACCAGTCGACTGGCCTAAAGGCAGTCGACTGGTCCCGACTGGAAAAATATTATGTGAGTTTTACCAGTCGACTGCCCTCACGATTGGTACGCGAGTTCTATAAAAGAAAAAGGCGTGTGGGGGCAGCCAAAACCTAGGGTTGTGGCGTGCCACCCGGCGATCCTTCCTCTTCCAAGCTCTTCTCCCATTCTCAGCCTCTCCCGCGCCCTAAAATTGCTTCTTCATTCATAAACATTCATAGCATATTAATGTTGACCCGAACCGTGGACAGCTTCATCGGTAACTCTATTTATGATGGAGCACCTTAGGAGATGGGAGAAAGAAGAAAGAAAAAGGAGCATGCATCAAGGGGGAGCACCAAAGGTAAGGGAGGTAATCCCTAACTCTATTTATGCTCAAAATTCTTCCATGAATGCTAGAAATGTAAATGAATGCTTGTCTAGATGTAATTTCGGTTTTAAATATTATGATAGGAATAGAAACATTATTGCATGCCAAAACACCAAAAATTCTATGTTTCATGATAAATCTAGAAATTTTAAGACTAAGGACCAAGGCATAAACCCTAAGAAAGGGAGACATATGCCTAGAAAAATGGGTAGACCTAGAAATGATCAAATTAGGTATAGTGATCCTAAGATTAGGAGTTTGGAAAAGAAAAATCAAGTTTTGAAAGTAAAACTTGATAAATTGGAGAAAAACCTAGATAGACTCATTAGGGGGTCCAAGGGGTCAAGTATGATGCAAAAAGATCAACCTCTTAGGAATGGTAGGTCGGGTCTATGATACCACCCTAGGAGGGCAAATGTTATTAAAATGTCATATTCAAGGGTGCCCTATAACTATGGTAGAGAAAAGGTCAAACATGGCAAAGAAAAGCCATTTAAAGGAAAAGAAAATGAATTGACCAAGAAAAAGGTCTATAGGGTCAAGAGAGTGATAGTGGAAGGTCAAAAAGCACCGTAAGAGCACCAGTGTGGTCTTGCATTTGTAGATGAGTTACCTAGGGAGGTAACTAGGGCTAGGAGCTCAAGGGAGAGCTCTAGAAGCCAAAATGGGATCCATGGTCAATGGATCTCAGGTCGTTTTCTTCTAGGAAACTAGACGAGCTATGAAGTGTGCCAAAAGGTTCAAAAGGCTAAGGTTAGCCTTAATCCTAGAGAATTGGCACACTAAAGGGAGAGTTATGGAGAAAAAGATTGAAAATGGGGTTATAATTGAGAGAAATTAGTTTTAATATGAAAATACCATATAACTTGATGCTATCAGTGTGATATGAGTGAGTATGGGAGGAAGCATCAAGAAGAGATCCAAATTAGAACTTTTAGTTGAGGTTAAATAACTCAATTTGGATGGTTTGAAATTTGTACCAATCTTGGGATCCGGAGTGAATTTATTTGAAATCATATTTTTCTCAAGTAGAGATAGGATCCACAAATCTCCCCACGAAATTTCAGATTTTTTAGAGATTTATGGAATTAGTTAAACATTTCTGAAGTTAGGACTGGGAAACTGAATTGTCAGTATCAGTCGACTGCCTCATTGGCAGCCAACTGGCCTAGAGTGAGAAACGGTCTGTAAGGATCACCAGTCGACTGCCCCAGGACCAGTCGACTGGTTCTAGAGTGAGAAACGTTCTGTGAGTTTTCCCAGTCGACTGCCCTGGGGGCAGTCGACTGATCCGCGGGTTCTTTAAAAGAAAAAAGGTGTGCCGGGGGGGGGGGGTAGCCAAAACCTAGGGTTTTGGCGTGCCACCCCGACGATCCTTCCTCTCCTGAGCCCCTCTTTCATTCTCAGCCTCTCCCGAGCCCTAAAATCCCTTCCTAAGCCCTCCTTTACCTCGGATCTACTCCTAGGGTTAGTTAAAACTCCCCTCTTCAAGTCGATCTCTCCAAATCATCATCATAAAGAGATTAGCAAAAAGGTATCATGGTTTAAGGTTCAGTTTTTCATTTAAATTATGTTTTGGGACTAATGTGATATTTTGTGCATGTTTTCCTTGTTATTTTGTCCTTTGGGGGATGTCTTGGTATGCATGCATGCTTGTGGCACATTAGGGTTGTTTCTAAGAGGCCAAGGGGGGAGGGTTCATCCCGTCAAGGTCAGCAAGCCCCAGGAGAGTCTAGATTTAGGTCTTTAGAATGCAAGAAGAGATTTGAGGGAAACGAATTTGTCCCAATGAATTGTAGGTACTTGAATAAGACCTACTTTCAAGAGAAGTCACCCCAAATCACTGAGATGGTCACTCATTTTGGAATAGAACAGCTAGTGTATTGTCAACATGATATTAATGTTGACTTATGCAAAGAATTATATGCCAACTTGACTTGTATTGACTCGGAGAATAATCTTTATGAGTCTAGAGTAGTCTGTGTCACCATCCTTTTTTCAGCCATGGTTTTGGCTAGGTTTTTAGAGTGTCGGGCATCTAATAATGTAAATACTTATTTTCCCAATGTTGTTGATCCTTTTGAGTTTTTGGACGTCACTATCGATCAAATTTATCTGCATTACTTTAAGAGACATAGGCATGAGTCTGAGCGCATTTTCGATGCCAAGCCTATGAATCCTTTCAGTCATGTGTTATATAAAATTGTTTTAGAGTGTCTCTTACCTATCGTCACCAAGGGAAGGGCAAGGATCTGATTGCCTCACCTAGTGATGATGTATGCCCTTGAGAGGAGGTTGGATATAGATGTCTCCCTTCATGTATTTACCTCGATCTGCCAATTTCCCAAAGTGTGAACGGGAAAATCTACATGCCATTTTGCCACATTCTGACCGAGTTCTTCCAGCTACAGTTCGGTATCCGTGTCACTAGTGGCCAGATGTAACGCCCGCCTTTTTTTTTTAAAAAAAACGGCGTTACGCTAAACATACATGTGCATATGTAACATCTTAAATGCAGCGGAATAACTAGTACTTAAATCATATACACATGTCTAGGTTATCATTCATGGACATGGTGACATCTTAAATGCAGCGGAATAACTAGTACTTAAATCATATACACATGTCTGGGTTATCATTCATGGACATGGTGACATTATACTTAACATATTACTAGCATACCTAGCATCATGACATCAACTTTCCATAACTTATTCATAAGCATTTTAGGTAACATATTATCAGCATGCATAGCATCATGATATCAACTTTCCATGACTTAGTCATAAGCATTTCAGGTAGCAAGTAATTTATCCATAACTTCACAAATAGTAGGTTGTTTCTTAGGCATAATTATCATAAGTCGAGCATAACCCAAAGTAAGCATTGTCAGATCATAAAACATGCAATAAGTGAAATGAGAAGGTTTCTTGGCCATGTCACTACTACACATCCACGTTCTAGCCTCTCCTGCTGCTTCCCTTAGAAATCTTTTGCTTGATCTGCGGTATAAGAAAATAAGACTATAAGCACGGAGGCTTAGTAAGACCCTTTTTCTACTCACAAAAACCATCATAGCATACTTCTTATCATGAACAGATACACAATCATGGCATCAGCGTTTTAGCATAACATAGTAAAATCCTGGCAACATAATTAACATGAACATAAACATAATCATGGCATTATAATTAACATGAACATAAATATAATCATGGCATCATAATTAACATGAACAATAAACATAATCATGGCATCCTTAATTAACATGAATAATAAACATAATCATGGCATCCTTAATTAACATGAATAATAAACATAATCATGGCATCCTTAATTAACATGAATAATAAACATAATCATGGCATCCTTAATTAACATGAATAATAAACATATCTTGCATGAACATACTTTTCATAAACATACTTTTCATAAACATAATGCATAATATGGATGGATGCATGGGCAAATGCATATATCATAAGGATGCTTAGTTTAAAATCATACTTTTCATTACTTAAACATAATCATAACATTCATTGGGGTCCTGGCTTGTACCACATTCATTCATCATATGCGCGCATCCCTAAGTAAATATGAGGTAGCTAATCTCGACCTACTAGGGTAAGGACAGCTTCATCGGTAGTCCCGAACCGTAAGGACAGCTTCATCGGTAGTCCCGAACCGTGGACAGCTTCATCGGTAGTCCAGAACCGTAGACCTTACTTAGGTCCGGTACAAGCCCATTCATAAAATAAAATACCTTCACATGCTTCTTCATTCATAAACATTCATAGCATATTCATTCATTCATCATTTTCGTTTCATATCATCATTACGCCTCGAAGGCATAGACTTTACTTCATTCATCCTTTTCATTCTTAAACATGGCATCCGTACATATCATTCATAAAGCATGACATACATGTAAATTATTCATAAAACATGACATACATACGTATCATTCCTAAAGCATGACATACCTACATATCATTCATAAACCATGGCATACATACATATTATTCACGGCGTACATACATATTATCCATAAAACATGGCATACATACATATCATTCATAAATCATGGCACATGTCTAAACATTTATGAATCATCATCACATGTGACCTAACATATAATTCATGACACATAAGCTAGGGTTTCAATTGGCATAAAAATTCTTCCAACATACTTAACCCTCTACATACATCATAGTACCCTATAGACATGCATCCTTGGGGTCTTAACCCAATCCAAACCCTAGATTTTTGGGAGTTGGCCGAATGGTTCCATAGCATGAGGCTCCATCACTCACTCAATAAAAAGGGTTCCATGATTAAAAGAACATCTAGACATCACATACAAGACCTTAGGGAGCCATCAACCCCCATGATTGGAGTTAACCCTAAGTCCTAGCCCTACCTTGGGACCTTGGCCGAAACCCTAATGGGTCTCCATCACATGAATAAATTCATGAAATTACAAATTTACATCCTACACCTTACACATACTTCCATGAGAAAACATTTGCACCCTTGTTTGGGGTTAATCTTAAGCCCTAGCCCTACCTTGAGACCTTGGCCGAAACCCTAATGGGTCTCCATCACATGAATAAATTCATAAAATTACAATTTACATCCTATAACTTACATATACTTACATAGGAAAACATTTGAACCCCTTGCTTGAAATTAACCTTAGACCCTTGCCCTAAATCCCATCTTGGCCGAAAGTTTCTAGGGTCTTAATTCATGTAAAAACTTTCACATAACCTTTATTAACATCTCTTACCACATAAGAAAACATAAGGAACAATATTAAGGAGTTGGATCCAAACCAAACCATAGAAGCCTATGGTGGCCGAACCCTTGATAGCCCTAACCTTGGTGTTTCTTCATATATGGTTCAAACAATTTCTTGTATCATAAAAATAACTCAAAAACCATTATACCACAGGTGAGGGAGTCTTACCTTGGGTTATCTTGGTTTTTAGACCTTAAAAGGGAAGATGATGAAGACCTTGTTGTCCCTTGATCACCCTTAGCCTTTGCAACCTTGTAGGAACCTTGGATCTTGGAAGAGAGACCCTCTTGTGGAGCTTTTCCAAAGGAAAACCTCTCCTTGAGGTTTCGGCTAAGATGAGGGAGGAGGAAGAAGAAAGGTGGAATTGATGGAAGGAAGGAAGTAACTCCCAAGTCCCCTTTTTATAGCACATTAAGGAGGGCAAGTGAAGAGTCATGGTGGATGACCATTCATTTTCCCTAAGCCTTAACCACAATCCACTTCATTTCCTCATAGCACTCCCTTGCTAGGTGAATTGGTTAGAGCATGCATGGTTGTACAAGAGGTCCAAGGTTCAATCCTTGGTGCATGTACTAATTTTTGTATTTTATTTTTATTTTATTTTCCCTATAATTCCGAAAATTCCCTAAAAATTCTTCCAAAATCATGTTAATATTCCTCATTAAAACCCTTTTATATTTATACTAATTTTTACCTAAAATCCACCAATAATTATGGTACTAAAAAGCCCATATAAGACTCATTAACACTTAGTTTTCTCAATTTAAATGTGAAAAACATGGATTTCTAGGCCAAAGTTCGTATTAATATTTCCAGATCCCTCGGAAAATTATCTAGACATGCTCAATATTTTAAAGAAATATTAAGAGAATTTTCCGGGTCTTTACATCAGATCAAGCACCTGCCCAAGGATTATGACCAGATCGGTACACGTCAGCTATCCTTGGCGGGCATTGAGAGTCGGCAGGGGCATTTGTCTGGAGGGAGCGTCCAAAGTCGTCCAGCTCGGATGAGGAGCCTGATGTGATGGTTATATTGGTGCAAGTTGCATCAATGGTGTTCTCCTCTAAGTGTTTTAATGTTTGACAATACACTTAAGTCAGTGATACATTGAATAGACAAAGGGGAGCAAAGGAGAAGTAACCTAAGTGGAAGAAAAGTCCTAGTTAACCTAGGCATTGAAACCCTAAGACCTGGCGAAGGGCTGCTGGGCACCTAGCGAAGGGCTGCTAGGCATTGAAACCCTAAAACCTGGCGAAGGGCTGCTGGGCACCTAGCGAAGGGATGCTAGGCATCGAAATCCTAAGACCTGGCGAAGGGCTGCTGGGCACCTAGCGAAGGGTTGCTAGGCATCGAAACCTTAAGACCTGGCGAAGGGCTGCTGGGCACCTAGCAAAGGGCTGCTAGGCATCGAAGACCTGGCGAAGGGCTACTAAGCACCTGGCGAAGGGCTACTAGGCACCTAGCGAAGAACTGCTAGGCATTGAAGACCTGGCGAAGGGATGCTAGGCACTTGGTGAAGGTCTGCTGGGCAAAAGTCCACCCGAAGGACTAGGTGGCAACCATCTCCTGAGAGGAGTAGGCGAAAGGCGCGTTCTCGGGGGTGGGAACATGCGTCGGTTCGACCTAGTGTTTCGTGGAAATCCGAAGTCACAACCAAGTCCTAAAGGTTAAGAATGTGTGTATATTTGCTTTGTATTTTTGTATCTTGCAGGTACCTAGAACGGAAGACAAAGCAGGCAAATAACATACATTGGGGCTGGAATCCAGCCAAGCAGGGCGCCTGGGATGACAGGGGCGCCCCTAGTCAAAGCCTAAAACCCAGTGTTGGGTTAAAAGGCATGAAGCCAGGCGCCCACATTAATGGGGCTCCCGGGAGGTCCGGGGCACTCGAGTTCAAAGTTGTTTTGCTGCTGCGAGTTTGAAGCAAGAGATTAGCTTTGACTGGGTTCAAGCTAGGCGCCCAGGAGGTTCGGGGCGCCCTGGTCAGAGGTTTTATCAGCCGCAGCGAGGTCGGCGCGGGGATAAGGTTTGACCGAGTCAATAGGGGCGCCCCTGACGTCCAGGGTGCCCCCAGGAGCACTATATAAGGGACTTCGACCCCTCTGCTTGAGACACAACTGCTAAAAGCGATTCTGAGCATTCTGACCGACAACAACACGCTAAAGACGAGGCTCTACAATCGGGGAGGCTCCAGGAGGAAGTGCGCGGCACTTCGGAGGTCCAGATCGGGCGAGCTTCACACCTTGTCTTGTTCGGTTTGCGTTTAATATTCCGCACTTAATTTTCTATACTTGTTCTTGTAATTATCAACTGTAAGACGGGTTTTCTCCGCCTCTGAAAATTCCGGAAAGGATATAGTGGACTCACACCGAGTACATAGGCCTTGGACGTACTGACCCAGGGGGGTCGGGAACCAAGTAAATAAATCCCGTGTGCCCTTTGTATTGCTTTATTCTTTCTGTTTATTTTCCGCTGCACTAACGCTCTGAGTAGATCGAAAGTTTTACGAAGTTTCCGCGAGAATTTTAATGATCGATATTCACCCCCCCCTCTATCGACGACACCGGTCCTACAGGTTACACGTGCGGAGTTTACTCAGCTCCGGGCTGATGTTCACAGCATTTGGGAGGACCTCCAGGGTCATCATCAGCAGCAGCTGGGCTTCCAGCAGAGGATTGAGGCGGCGGTTCATGGGTTTACCAGCCGGCAGGACGAGATGTATGAGATGCTCCGGCAGTTACATCTGGCTTCTCAGGCACCTCTTCCTCCTCCTCCAGGCGGTGACAACGACATGATCTGATGGGATGGTGCTGCTTCTAGAGCAGTTTAGTGTTGAGAGTGTTGTTATTTGATGTATCATTATACCTCTCAAACACTTCTTAGTCTGAATTTGTATGATTTGGATGACTTCAGGGCTTTAGCCCTTGCTACTTTCTCATGTTTTTATCTCATAACAGTCTTTATGTTTTATGTATGATACACTTATGTTTTTGCTATATTATGTTATTGTATGTCATGACTTAATTTTGATACATGATTTAAGTTTCGTGTTAAAAATCTTGCATTATTGTTTTTATGTTATGATACATGATTTAAGTTTCATGTTGAGAGTCTTGCATTATTGTTTTTATGTTATGATACATGATTTAATTTTTGTTTGAAAATAAATTATGTTAATGATATGCTATATGTTTTGGTTAAGATCTTTATCTATGTTTTCCTGATGTGTCTTGAAATTTCATATGCATTGTTGTGCCTAAATTTATTGATTGTATTGAATGAACAAGAATTTCTATAGACAAGGGCATGGGAAAGGATTTGTCATGATCATCTAGAGATAAGAGGTAAAGAGGGGGAACTTTGTCAAAATGAGAAATGAATATTGAAAAGGGGAGGTTTGGAAACAATTCTATATGTCAAATAGAGGTAAATGTCATTGGCAAATATAGGGAATAATGATTGAGTTTGAATATTGATACAAAATGATATTTTTGGAGGAAATTTGAGTTTGTACCAAAAGTCAAGCACGGTTGATGTTTTTTATGAAATTGTATTTTTCTAGGGTAGGGAATACTCTAACAAACGTGCTTGTAAAATTTTCCATTTTTCCAAATTTTCTGGAATTTGATGCGCGCTTCTGAATTTTGGCTGGAAATTCAGAAACTACCATATCAGTCGACTGCCAAGGGTAGTCGACTGGTAGTGTGGACAGATTGTGGGTTTGTGATTTCTGAGGAGTTTTCAGAAATCTGGTAAGTTCTATTTGGCACCAAGGGTAGGGTTTCTTAGGGCAATCTTTTTGATGGTGTCAAAGGGGGAGAACTTGGGTATTAAGTTAGGTTTGGGTTGAAACTTAACTTTGACTGGTTGTGAAACATTGGAGTTAAGTTGGGATAACATAACTGGTTGTTGTGAGTGGACTTAAGTTGGGAGAACTTAACTTGGTATGGGCAAAAAGAATTGAAAATTGGGAGAAATCATAGGTTAAGGGGGAGGTTGCCTCTTGTGTGTTATACTTTGATTTTCAATTGCTTTTGCTATTGGTATTGCTTTTGTTGTTATGTTTACCTAACTTAACATATTGCCACACATCAAAAAGGGAGAGATTGTTGGGGCTATCGGCCCTGAGATGATCTGGAGGATCATGGGGTTTTGATGTGTGCGGTCAATATGGTTATGTTAGGGATTATTGTGGACTAATATGTGTACATGAGTGTGCAGATGTACAGGTACACATGGACTTGGTTGATGTCTTTAGGTGAAGGATGGCATGGAGGCAAGCTGGAGGATTGCGTACGCATTCGAGGGATTGTTGGATAGCAGGGATGATGAGCCGAGGGACGCGGACTTCGAGGCGTACGTGAAGGGTTGCATGGAGGCAAGCTGGAGGCTTGCGTGCACATCCGAGGGACGAGGGCCGAAGATGAAGAGGGCGTGAAGGCAACAGTCAAGGCTGCTGGTGAAGAGTCAACCGGATTGTGAGGGTCTGAGAATGAGTGTTTGTACTCAGAGGCTAAGTCGGGAGGGTTTGAGTGCGGGGTGACATGTACTCGGGGAGTGAAACCTTAGGCTTAGGTTCAGATCAGTCGACTGGCCCAGGGTCAGTCGACTGGCATCAACTAGAACAGCTGTCAAATTCGAACGTTGTACGACAACGGTCGAATATGAGGGGGACCAGTCGACTACCCCAGGGGCAGTCGACTGGTAGCTGTTGTTTCAGACTCGAGCCCTATTTAAAGGGGCTCATTTCATGCTTTGTCTTCTTGATGAAACTCGCTTGGGTAAAGTGAGTTAGTAGTCTTTTGTGCCCCGATATTGTCAAAGTGATTGTGGCGAGGTTTCTCCACCCACAAGGAGTGACGAGGGCTAAACGGAGGTTATCCGGGGAGTGATCCACCGATAGATTCTTGGATTAATCACCCGTCCGGGGTGGATACCAAGTAAATCGGTTTGTTAGCATTGTTCTCTACTGTTAGTTTATTTCTATTTGTATTTCCGCTGCGCTAACAATTTTGTAGAGAAAACGATGAAAAAGTGCTATTCACCCCCTCCCCCTCTCTAGCAACATAAGAAATCTATCAGAAACATGTCCAGTAGGCAAATAATAAAACCAGTCTTTCGCTACTCTAGTCAAAGAAAATGGAAATGCCCTCAATTTGATATCCTCTTCAGAAATCCCTTGAGGCTTCATAGTGGAGCATACTACATGCAAATGTCTGTTTGGATCTTCTCCAGATTGTCCCTGTAACTTGGGTAGTAGATGGATAAGGCCTAATCTCAGTTCAAAATCACCTGCTAACTCTGGATAGGCAATGCAAGAATATTGAAAAGCATCATCAGGGGTTGCAAGCTCCTTCATTGTCTTCTGATGTTCTGCCATAGGACTGCTTGGATGAGTAGGAATAATCTCAACAGCTTCTAAAACTCTGCCTTGATTTCTCCTAGCTCTAAATATTCTCTCAATTTCATGATCAAACTCCTCAAGATCACCACCTGCTGGTCATAAACCAAATAAAAAAAATGGCAGCAAATGTATATAGAAAGATAAAGCAAATGAAATAGATCAGAGAATATGAGATATAGCACAAACTCAAATTAAACAAACTCAACTAGTGTTCCCCGGCAACAGCGCCAAAAAATTGATGGTCCCAATAACAAGTGTCACGAAAGAGCCTCAAATTTAAAATTTATAAGTTGAAAACCCTTAGCTCACAAAATTAAATGTAGTATAGGGGCCTCAAGTCGTATTTTTCCAAGGACTAGTTAAGTGTGCTTAATCCAAGCTTGAATTTTGTCGTTTTCTATGTTTTGGGTTTTCAATTGAAATGGGGGGTTTGCTTTGCAATAAGGAATGAAAATACAGTTGAAGCAGAATGAACTCAACTAAAGCAGAAATTAACTAGGAAATTGTTAAAACTAAAGTTAACCGATTTGAGAATTAAGCAATTCAATTTGAAGCTATAAGATTGAAATTCAATGACTAAAATTGAATGAAGGAAAGCTTAAGATATGTAACTAAACTGTAGGAATGCGAAAACTGAATCAAAATTTACTAAAGAAACGGGGATGCATTGTAATTTGAAACAAGACAGTATTGAAATGTGAATGGGGCTAAAACTTCTTCCTGATCGATTAACAGACCGATCAGTTGCTTACCTTATCGATCGACAGATAGATCAGTTGCTTACCTGATCGGTCGACAGATCGATCAGATGCTAGCCTGATCGGTCAGATGATCCGATCAGAAACTGAAACGCGAGTTGATACAAACTGAAACGCTAAGGAACCAAATTCAGAAATGAAATTTACAAAGAATTGACATCAGATCAGATTCTTCACCCGAGATTTGCTACTTGCGGTCACACAAGAACCCAGCCAGAGACCCTCTAGCTCGAGAATCAGCAAGTTCAAACTCCCACGATCAATTTAGCTACAGATTAATGCACAACTGAAGACTTCCACCAGTTCCTTCCTCCTTGATTAGCTGGATGCGATTTCGGCTCAGAGACCCTCAGTACCCTTCAGAGAACCCCTCCGAACGCTCTGATGGTTCCGATCGATGAAGATAGCAATCAAGCAGGAATTGATTCAAGCGAAGCAGAACCCTCGGCGAGACCCTCACCGGAGCTTGGCAGCGACAAATTGGTAGCAAACTTCACGGAGAATCGATCTTGATGACACGAAATCTTGAACAAAGATTAGATCTGATGTGGCCGCATGAAGAAACGGAGAAGAAACGCTGAAGAACTCGAAGAACAGAACAGAATTCGCGACCGCGAGCTGGGGAGGGAAGTTTCTATTTTAATTAATCCCATTTGAAATTGGACGACTGTGATCATCCTCGCCTCATCCAACGGTCAGATCTTCTTAGATTGAGTTCAAACTTACCAGATCTCCATCAATGGTCAGGATCTGCTCCTCCTTAGCTTAGATCAATCAGATCTGCAATGGATGACTTAGATCTCCCTTCCTTTTGAATGGATGGTTTAGACTCCTCTTAAGCTTGATCCGATGGTCGGCTGACTTCTGATTTGGACCAAACTTTTAGATCTTGATCTGTGGTCATGATTAACTCTATCTTGAACTCGGATTGATCAGAAGTTGACAGATGGCTTAGATCTTCCCGTTTCTTGATCGGACGACCCATATTAATCTAATGCTTGATCATCTTGATCCGAATCCAATTCTAACTCAAACTCGATCCAATCTGATCTAGGTCCATGATCATTCAAAGCCTATAAAATTAGATCAAATTTTAATGCCACAATATCTCAAATATAGAAAGAATTGCATCCCAAAGCTAAAATAACAATAATTCATAGAACCTAGTGTAAATACAAGATTAAGCATGTAAAAAGGGATCAAAACATGGATTTGAGAGCCTAAATTGATTAAAAAAATGGTAATTTTCAGGGTCCATCTCATCCTTCTTCCAACAAACGCCTGGAGAAGAAGAAGAAGAAAAAGAAAAGAACGACTCCCGACTCGGGAGCTTCTCCTAATTGCACCGCCATCATTCCATTTGTGCCCCCTGTCGCTAATTCTTCCGCCATCATACCTGTTGACAACTGTTAGTGATATGAGAGAAGTGTCCTAAGGCAATCGCCTTATGATTGTAAATATTTATTTTAATAAATGATAATTCACTATTTGAGTATACATTCATGTGTATTTGATTGAGATCTTAAACTCATCTACTGAATGCCCGCAATACAACTCACAGCATAAGAGAATTTGTGATGGGATCACAACTAGTGATTATCTCTAAATGTGCAAATGTGAAGTATTGAAAATATCCCTAGTCGATGAATTGATAAATACGGACACTATCAATTCTGTTGAGACTAGCATGGGTTATTCTCTAATCAGCTGATTCTCACTGGCTGGTGACATTGGGATGTCCAGAGAAAAACATGGATGCTAGTTAAGGGAACTAGTTCATTGGAGTGACTAGCTGTAAGACTTCTATGGAATCTATATATAGAAATGTCAATGAAGTTCTTACTGCGGCTTAAGTGCGATGTTCCTTTGACTTGCGGTGCTCAAGTCATCTTGGTCATGGAGACTTATACTTTAAACATCTTAAGCAAGTATCTCCAAGGAGGTGTGGACCCAGGATGATTGGGTATAAGCCGAAGTGCCCGAAGATGTTTGAACAGCCTACAAAGGATTCACCACTCCTTGCGAGGAGATGTATACCCAGGCCTATCGTCGGATTGTTACTCGAAGCCTCTGGCCAGAGCATATCATGTTTAGAGTGCGAGTCTCTAAAATACATGAGAGTAATTAGAAATCCAAAGGACGAGAAAGATACTACTTGGGCTAGGTGTGACGTAGTCAGTCTAGTGGGGACTGACACAAACAGACCATGTCCTGAACCAAGTGGGTATAAGGTGGTGAAGGGAATGAGGCACGATTCATTAGAGCTGCTGAAGGGTTTCAGAATAATTTCTTTCTGGGGTCAAACCGTTGATCTTTCGATTAATTGGGGATCATAATGTACTATTAGGTGCCACTCATGATCGTTCTATAATTGGTTAATTTTAGACGGCCAACATAAATCGAAAGCCTATTTAGTCACACGCACTACGAGTAATCCGAGGGATTTAAAACGAGTTGAAAATTGGATTTTCTAATCAAGAGAAATAAGTCGAATCTGAGTTAATCAGAGGCGCAATGGAAGCTAAAAATGGCTAAGTCTTTTGAAGGCTTTTTGGCGAATTAAATGAGTTTAATTCGCGTTGGTTCAGCTCGGTTTGGGCCGGCCAAAGAGGGTGCCAACCCTCCTTGGTTGGTCGGCCACCAATTGAGAGAAAACCAATTAATTTTGGTTTAATTAATAAAGTAAATCTAGCGCGATTTATTTTATAAATTATGGATAAATAAATTTGTATAAAGAAATTTATATAAATAAATTTATAGAAATTTATTCTTTTTATGGAAGATAAAATAATCCATGAATTGGTTTATTTTAATTTTATAAAATCAATTATGAATTGACTTTTTCATAATAAGAAAGTTTATAAATTTCTTATAAAATTTATTCCATGATAAAAGGAGAGATTAATTAGTTTTATTATAAAGTTAGTTATAATAAAATTCATAAGAGAATTTATAGGATAAATTTCTTATGATAACTAATTAGTTTTATTATAAAGTTAGTTATAATAAAACTTGGTTTAAACGGAATAATTCATAAGAGAATTTATAGGATAAATTTCTTATGATAACTAATTAGTTTTATTATAAAGTTAGTTATAATAAAACTTGGTTTAAACAGAATAATTCTTAAGAGAATTTATAGGATAAATTTCTTATGATAACTAATTCCGTTAATTCCGTTAATTCCGTTAAGAGGGAGACTTGGCAAAGGAGATGCTACTATATAAAGGAACCAAAGGCAAGCCCTTAATCCCAATTGAGTTGTCAAGAGAAGTAGCTCCCTCTCTCCCTCTTATTCTCTTCTCCTTCTCCTCTCCCTCCCTTAGGGTCGGCGCTCACCCTAGCCATATTAGGGCCGGCGCCCAACCTACACCCAAGCAAGGTTGTTGCCGTGAGCTTCAAGAAGAAGAAGAAACGAAGCAAGAAGAAGAAGAAGCGGATAGCGACTCCTCTCTTCCCGGAATTCGATTCCGTTTTCTTGGTAGTTAGTTTCCTTTTCTTCTCTTGATCCTTTTTGTTGTGCCTATAGAGAATCTAGTAGTTCTCGTCGGCACAAAACTCGTGACTTTGCGAAGTCATCCCGAAGAGAACTCGGCGTGGACGCGAATAGAGGCGGAGCTTCTAAGGGACGCTACGGTTGGATCTCGTCCCTTACTTCGAGTTACGCGAGGTACTTGGTAAATTAGTTTACTTTTCCACAAAGTTTTATTTTATGATTATGTCAACACACTATAAGGTTGCATGCTAGATACGAAGTTAAAATAATTTAGGAAATTATTTTATGCAAATTCTTCCGCTGCACGTAAAAATTTAAAATTTTACGAACTCGTATCCTTGTCAACATGCACCCGGTCCCAACAGTGGTATCAGAGCCGGTTAGTGTTCGACTTAATCATATAATTGTTTTGTGGAAAACTTTGTCATGATCTCAATTTCGGAAAAAATTTTCAATTATGGAAATTTTCAAATTATAATAAATTTTAGAATTAGGAATTTCAAAGTTTGGAAATCCTCATGAAATTTCGCAAACGTTTGAAATTTTCTAGTTTCTAAATTTTTATAATAATTGTGAAAACTTCCCATCTTTGAAACCTTCCAATTTTGGAAAATTTTCTATTTTAGAAATTTTCCAATTTTGGAAATATGTAAGTTTTCTTTGTACCGGAAACTTACAATTATTCTGAAAACCTATTTCGAAATCTCGCGATTTTGGGCACTTTCTTTTGAGAAAGTCTAGACAAATTTATGGACAATTAATTGACAATTAAATTTGAATTGATTTTTAAATTGACAACAAAATTCTTTATTTTGGATTCGTCCAATTTAAAGTTAGTTGTTGTAATTTAATTTCCCAAATTTTTAATTGAAATTGTCATGTTTAATTTGGCTTTGCTTATGAAGCAAACCAAATTGAATTTACGACAAATTATTTTTCTTTGGGTATCTGAGCCTCGGGGAGCCACCCTTAGAAAACGATTTGTTGTAATTAATTAAATCCATAAAATATGATTTAAGAGGTGATGCTCTTAAATATTGTTGTCTCCAAAATTAATTAGGAAAATGGTTTCCTATAGAGTTTCTTAAAAGTGATTTTCATGAAAATAATATGTCGTTGAATTAAGGGAATTGTCTCTTAATTTAATAAGATTTGATTTAGAGAAATCAAAGTCTTAAACATATTATTTCCGAAATTAATTATGACAATTTAGGAAATTGTTTCCCAAAACAATTCCTTTAATAAAGTATGAAATTATAATTAGGAAATCTGGTTCCTAATTTAATTCATGAGACTTGATAAATTAAGTCACATACATACTTTATTAAGGAAATAGTTAGTCATGACATAATTTTATGTCATGAATGTGCTTAGAAAAGAATGAGACCAAAACACCCCTTACAAAATATTAAGGCTAACACCTTCCATTAATATGGTTAGAACCGGAGTTTTGTTTCTAGTTAGGGTTGATGGACACATCCATGCCCGACTTGAACCTCAACATGTTCAAACCATGGAATTAGTTTATGTATAATATAGTTGAAGTCAGAGGTCAATCCTTAGTTTTGGTTGTTGGACACATCCAAGCCTGACTAAACGGTTGAATGAGCTTCAACAATATTAAAACTATTTCTTGATTAATGGGTCAGCCTTAAGCTTGGAGCATCGATTTGTTGTGCCACAGCCAAGGTCGATGTAAAGAGAGGTGCAGTTAGGTGCTATGTATCTTGATACATACTTGTTAATGAGTTAACAACCTAATGATTTATGCAAATATTCAATTAGTTGATAGCATAAAGTGATAGTTACATATATGTGATGTGTAATCGGTATAATTACCTGCCTTCATAGTGAGAATTTGTGATGGGATCACAACTAGTGATTATCTCTAAATGTGCAAATGTGAAGTATTGAAAATATCCCTAGTCGATGAATTGATAAATACGGATACTATCAATTCTGTTGAGACTAGCATGGATTATTCTCTAATCAGCTGATTCTCACTGGCTGGTGACATTGGGATGTCCGGAGATAAACATGGATGCTAGTTAAGGGAACTAGTTCATTGGAGTGACTAGCTGTAAGACTTCATATGGAATCTATATATAGAAATGTCAATGAAGTTCTTACTGCGGCTTAAGTGCGATGTTCCTTTGACTTATGGTGTTCAAGTCATCTTGGTCATGGAGACTTATACTTTAAACATCTTAAGCAAGCATCTCCAAGGAGGTGTGGACCCAGGATGATTGGGTATAAGCCGAAGTGCCCGAAGATGTTTGAACAGCCTACAAAGGATTCACCACTCCTTGCGAGGAGATGTATACCCAGGCCTATCGTCGGATTGTTACTCGAAGCCTCTGGCCAGAGCATATCATGTTTAGAGTGCGAGTCTCTAAAATACATGAGAGTAATTAGAAATCCAAAGGACGAGAAAGATACTACTTGGGCTAGGTGTGACGTAGTCAGTCTAGTGGGGACTGACACAAACAGACCATGTCCTGAACCAAGTGGGTATAAGGTGGTGAAGGGAATGAGGCACGATTCATTAGAGCTGCTGAAGGATTTCAGAATAATTTCTTTCTGGGGTCAAACCGTTGATCTTTCGATTAATTGGGGATCATAATGTACTACTAGGTGCCACTCATGATCGTTCTATAATTGGTTAATTTTAGACGGCCAACATAAATCGAAAGCCTATTTAGTCACACGCACTACGAGTAATCCGAGGGATTTAAAACGAGTTGAAAATTGGATTTTCTAATCAAGAGAAATAAGTCGAATCTGAGTTAATCAGAGGCGCAATGGAAGCTAAAAATGGCTAAGTCTTTTGAAGGCTTTTTGGGCGAATTAAATGAGTTTAATTCGCGTTGGTTCGGCTCGGTTTGGGCCGGCTAAAGAGGGTGCCAACCCTCCTTGGTTGGCCGGCCACCAATTGAGAGAAAACCAATTAATTTTGGTTTAATTAATAAAGTAAATCTAGCACGATTTATTTTATAAATTATGGATAAATAAATTTGTATAAAGAAATTTATATAAATAAATTTATAGAAATTAATTCTTTTTATGGAAGATAAAATAATCCATGAATTGGTTTATTTTAATTTTATAAAATCAATTATGAATTGATTTTTCCATAATAAGAAAGTTTATAAATTTCTTATAAAATTTATTCCATGATAAAAGGAGAGATTAATTAGTTTTATTATAAAGTTAGTTATAATAAAATTCATAAGAGAATTTATAGGATAAATTTCTTATGATAACTAATTAGTTTTATTATAAAGTTAGTTATAATAAAACTTGGTTTAAACGGAATAATTCATAAGAGAATTTATAGGATAAATTTCTTATGATAACTAATTAGTTTTATTATAAAGTTAGTTATAATAAAACTTGGTTTAAACGGAATAATTCATAAGAGAATTTATAGGATAAATTTCTTATGATAACTAATTCCGTTAATTCCGTTAATTCCGTTAAGAGGGAGACTTGGCAAGGGAGATGCTATTATATAAAGGAACCAAAGGCAAGCCCTTAATCCCAATTGAGTTGTCAAGAGAAGTAGCTCCCTCTCTCCCTCTTATTCTCTTCTCCTTCTCCTCTCCCTCCCTTAGGGCCGGCGCTCACCCTAGCCATATTAGGGCCGGCGCCCAACCTACACCCAAGCAAGGTTGTTGCCGTGAGCTTCAAGAAGAAGAAGAAACGAAGCAAGAAGAAGAAGAAGCGGATAGCGACTCCTCTCTTCCCGGAATTCGATTCCGTTTTCTTGGTAGTTAGTTTCCTTTTCTTCTCTTGATCCTTTTTGTTGTGCCTATAGAGAATCTAGTAGTTCTCGTCGGCACAAAACTCGTGACTTTGCAAAGTCATCCCGAAGAGAACTCGGCGTGGACGCGAATAGAGGCGGAGCTTCCAAGGGACGCTACGGTTGGATCTCGTCCCTTACTTCGAGTTACGCGAGGTACTTGGTAAATTAGTTTACTTTTCCGTAAAGTTTTATTTTATGATTATGTCAACACACTATAAGGTTGCATGCTAGATACGAAGTTAAAATAATTTAGGAAATTATTTTATGCAAATTCTTCCGCTGCACGTAAAAATTTAAAATTTTACGAACTCGTATCCTTGTCAACATGCACCCGGTCCCAACAACAACTCCCCTAACAACCCACCGGCAATTACTCCTACAGCCGACCCTGCCAATGACTCCGTCGCCGATCCCCATACTATTGCATCGGCTACTGACTCCTCTGTCCCCTCACCCGCAGATATACCTGAGGCTACCTTACTTGTTTCCTCGGATGCCTCTGGCCGGTCGTCGCCCGAGGGTGAGAGAATCCCATCCACGGAGGGCCAGGCCGACCGCCCCATGCTGCACCTTTTGATACCCACTCGGTCTGATTGTCATCTGGGGATGCCATCAGGCGAGCTACCCGACCATCATCAAGACATCCGGATGTATGGGCTGGTGGCTGACCGTTACGCCCAAGAGCTTGATGTTGGGACCGGGTGCATGTTGACATGGATGCGGGTTCATAATTTTAATATTTAATTACGTGCAGCAGATTATTTAGCATAAATAATTTCTTAAATTATTTAACCACACATCTAGCATGCATCCTTATGTTGTGTAGACATGATCAGACATTAAAATTTGGCAGAAATTAAATTAATTTACTTAATACCTCGCGTAACTCGAAGGAAGGGACAAGATCCAACCGTAAGCGTCCCTTGGAAGCTCCGCCTCTATTCGCGTCCACGCCGAGTTTTCTTCGGGATGACTTCGCAAAGCCACAAGTCTTATGTCGACAAGAACTACTAGATTCTCCAAAGACACGACAAGAATACCAAGATAGATAAATCGGAAGACTAACCACCAAGAGAAGAACGGAATCAAGATTCCGGGAAGAAGGAAGGAGTTGCGCCCACTTCTTCTTCTTGCGGTAGCTTCTTGATGGCTAAGGTGGCTGATCATTGGAGCTTGGACGCCGGAGAAGGAGGCCGGTGGTGGTTGTAGCTCACGGCAGCAAGGGGGTCCTCTAGGGCCGGCGGCACTAGAGAAGGGAGAGGGAGAGAAGGAGAGGGAGAGAAGGAGAGGGAGAGGGATTATTCCTAGATCTCTTGGATTAAATTCCAAGCCTTGCCTTGGTTCCTTTATATAGTAGCCTCTCAACCGCTAAGTCTTCTTTTTATGGAATAAATTTTCATAAGAAATTTATCATATAAATTTTGCTATGATTTATTCCATCATGCCAAGTTTTTATCATAATTTAATTTATAATAAAAACAACCATGTCTCCCTTTTCTTATGGAATAAATTTTCACAAGAAATTTATTATATAAATTTTTCTTATCATGGAAAAATCAATTCATAATTGATTTTATAAAATAAAATAAACTATTCAAAGTTTATTTTAATTTCCATGAAAATAATAAACCAAACCTCGGTTTATAAAATTTATATTATCGATAATTTTATAAAACAAATCACACTTAGTTTATTTTATAACTTGAACCAAACAATTTGATTCTCCCTTTTAATGTGGTCGGCCAAACAAAGAGGGTAGGGACCCTATTTGGCCGGCCAAACCCAAGCCAAGATCATATGAATTAAACTCATTTAATTCGTCCAATAAGCCTTCAAAAGACTTAGCCATTTTATGCTTCCGATGCGTCTCTGAAAAATTCAGATTCGACTTATCTCTCTTGATCGGAAAATCTAATTTTCAACTCGTTTTAAATCCCTCGGATTACTCGTAGTGCGTGTGACTAAATAGGCTTTCGATTTATGTTGGCCGTCAATAATTAACCAATTATAGAACGATCATGAGTGGCACCTAGTAGTACATCATGATCCCCAATTAATTAAATGATCAACGGTTGACCTCAGAAATTATTCTGAAACCCTTCAGCAGCTATAATGAATCGTGCCCCATTCCCTTCACCATCTTATACCCACTTGGTTCTGGACATGGTCTATGTGTGTCAGTCCCCACTAGGTTGACTACGTCACACCTAGCCCAAGTAACGTTCTCTCGTCCTACGGATTCTAATTACTCTCATGTATTTAAGAGATTCATACTCTGAACATGTCATACTCTGGCCAGAGGCTTCGAGTAACAATCCGACGATAGGCCTTGGGTATACATCTCCTCGCAAGGAGTGGTGAATCCTTTGTAGGCTGTTCAAACATCTTCGGACACTTCGGCTTATACCCAACCATCCTGGGTCCACACCTCCTTGGAGATGGTTGCTTAAGATGTCAAAGTATAAGTCTCCATGACCAAGATGACTTGAACACCGCAAGTCAAAGGAATATCGCACTTAAGCTGCAGTAAGAACTTCACTGACATGTCTATATGTAGACTACCATATGAAGTTTTACAGCCAGTCACTCCAATGAACTAGTTCCCTTAACTAGCATTCATGTTTATCTCCGGACATCCCCAATGTCACCAGCCAGTGAGAATCAGCTGATTAGAGAATAACCCATGCTAGTCTCAACAGAATTGATAGTGTCTGTATCTATCAATTCATCGACTAGGGACAATTTAAATACTTCACAATTGCACATGTAGAGATAATCACTTCTTGTGAATTCATTACAAATTCTCTCATGCTGTGAATTGTATTGCGGACATTCAGTAAATGAGTTTAAGATCTCAATCAAATACACAGACATGTATACTCAAATAGTGAATATTCATTTATTAAAATAAATGATTACAATCATAAGGCGATTTCCTTAGGACACTTCTCTCATATTACTAACAAACTCCCACTTGGCCTAATACCAATCGCTACGGTATCCAATACCACAGGCTCTAACATGACCCTCAAACTTACTTTGAGGCAAGACCTTAGTTAAAGGATCCGCTAAATTCCTTTCAGTGGGAATTTTCTCAATTTGTATATCATTCCTACTTATAATCTCTCTGATCAGATGATAGCGGTGAAGCACATGTTTGGATCGCTGATGAGACCTTGGTTCCTTTGCTTGTGCAATAGCTCCATTGTTGTCGCAGTAAACCGGTATTACTTCATCAATGGTTGGAACCACACCAAGTTCTGTGACAAACTTCTTGATCCAGACTGCTTCCTTTGCTGCTTCCGAAGCTGCAATATATTCCGCTTCCGTGATAGAATCCGCTACAGTGTCTTGCTTGGAACTCTTTCAACTTATTGCGCCTCCATTTAGAATAAATACGTATCCGGACTGAGATTTGGAGTCATCCTTATCTGTCTGGAAACTGACATCTGTATACCCACGTATTATCATATCACCTTCTCCATATATTAGGAACACATCCTTAGTTCTTCTTAAGTACTTAAGGATTGTCTTGACAGCCGCCCAATGATCCATTCCTGGATCAGACTGGTATCTGCTCGTGACGCTCAGAGCATACGATACATCGGGCCTAGTAATAACATAACATACATGATAGATCCTATCGCGGATGCATAAGGAATCTTATTCATGCAAATCCTCTCGTCTTCTGTGCGCGGACACATAGACTTTGAAAGGTTGATCCCATGCCTGATGGGAAGGTAACCTTTCTTGGATTCCGATATGCTAAACCTTTTTAGCACTCGGTCTATATATGTAGACTGCGAAAGACCAAGCAATCGTTTTGATCTATCTCTATAGATTCTAATCCCAAGGATATAGGTTGCTTCTCCCAGGTCTTTCATGGAGAAAGTTTTGGACAATCAAATTTTAACTGACTGTAAGACTGATATATCGTTTCCTATAAGTAATATGTCATCGACATATAACACTAGGAATACGACTGCACTCCCACTAACCTTCTTGAACACACAAGGTTCGTCAGGATTTTGTGAGAAGTCAAACTCTTGGATTGTCTCATCAAAACGGATGTTCTAGCTCCTGGATGCTTGCTTTAGTCCATATATGGATCGTCGAAACTTGCATGCTTTGGTTTTATCAACCAATGTGAAACCTTCAGGTTGTATCATGTATACATCCTCAAGCAAGTTTCATTAAGGAAAGCTGTTTTCACATCCATTTGCCATATCTCATAATCATAATGAGCTGCTATGGCCAGGAGCATCCGAATGGATTTGAGCATAGCTACTGGCGAATAGGTTTTCGTCATAATCAATTCCTTGTTTCTG